>CM029279.1:20279320-20350995 GCA_016920895.1 Vaccinium myrtillus | reverse complement strand
TACAATATTGATTTATTAACATAAATTTTTTGGGCGTCACATCGCGTGTGCCCCGACTTCTAGTTTACATAATGTAAGGGCATAAAATTTTTGAAACCCCAAAAGAATATTTTGGAGAGAGATAGAGAGAGAAATGTTTGAGAGTTTTGAAACCCCATACAATATTGGTTGAGAGTTTTGAAAAGAATATTTTGAAAAATATTTTTGAGATAGTGTTTGGATGAATTTTTGGAAAAAGTAATAATTAGAGATAGGTGTAATAATTGGAGAGAGATAGAGAGAGAAATGAGAATAATGATTGACTATAGGGGTATGAGTTGAGAGAGAAATGTGATTAATGATTGGAGAGATGAGAGATGGGAAAGAATCTTTTTGGAAATTTTTTTGGAAATGTAAAGTGAACAAAGTGAGAATTTTGGCGGCCCGAGCGGCCGCATACTCAGCTTATGTTCAAAGTTGGCCCTGATGAATAGGACCACCACATTGACTTGTAATTGGTTTGGAGTTAGGTCCCCTCATGGAGTCTTCCCTAATCGACAATGTAATTAATTCGCTGAACTACGTCGATCCATTAGTTTAGATATTGACTAATAAAAAAACAATAGGGTGACAGTTTTTTTTTTTTTTCATTTACCAAAAAAAAAAAAAAAGCTAGCGTCACCCTATATGGAAGTAAAATTGGATCGGCCTTAAATTCGATACTCTGAGCACAAACGAAGCATTTAAAAAAAAAAAAACTTTTGGGACTTGATCCACAGGCGATGCCTACGGCGACTCCTTCAGATTCGGCGACTCTGCAACTCTTCCGGCGTGGTTTTCAAGTTCTCTCTCTCTCTCTCTCTCTCTCTCTCTCTCTCTCTCTCAGTTTTTATTTTGTTCAAAACCCTCCAAATCACTTGGATTTGGAGGGGTAAAATAGGTAGAAAAACCTCAAATCCACCCTTGTTAGCCAACGACAGGTTAGGGTTGTCGCAGGGTCAGGGCTGTCGTTTGCAAATCCAGGTGAAGCCGGATTTGCACTCCAAACGGTGAAAATAGTCCGGGTGGAGTTAGGGACGAAAATTGTGCGCCAAACGCCGTTTGGAGGTGGGCCTTGGATTACAAATCCGGGGCTGAGCCAAATCCGGGTGCAAATCCGGTCGCCAAACAGGGCGTAAAAGTGTATGGGCTTAATGTGTTGTAGACTTGTAGTGTTAGGAGGAGGATAAACTATAAGGGCCTGATTGGCTATGGGATGAGAAGGGGTATAAAATTATACCCCTTGGTTTTATCCCGGTCCCACCTCCTTATGCATGGTTTGGCAAATTTTTGGGAGGGGTATAAATTTATACCCCTCCCAGATTAATACCCCTTAATACCCCTGCAGGGGTATAAATTAGTAACAGGGGGGGGGTGTGTTATTGTTTAGTACCCCTCAATACCCCTAGTTAAATTACTCGAATACCCTCCCTTATCCCCTCCCCTTACCCCTCCACGTTTACTGTTTTTTTTAAAGCAACCAAATTGCTTTTTAAATATTTTACGAACTCTTGCAATTTCCTTCGGATAAAAAAATGAAGTACTTTTGCGCATAATTTTTAAATTTTTTTTGCACCAAATTAAACTACTAATTGAGATCTTTAATTCGATACAAAAAAATTTGAAAAATTTTATACTTTAGAATTTGACATTGTTGGCTTGCTTTGTAATATCCTTCGGATCAAAAAATAAAGTATTTTCACATTAATTTTTTTACTTTTTTTTGCACCAAATTAAACTACCAATTGAGATCTTTAATTTGATACAAAAAAGTGTGAAAAATTTTATACTTTAGAATTTGACATTGTTGGCTTGCTTTGTAATATCCTTCGGATCAAAAAATAAAGTATTTTCACATTAATTTTTTTACTTTTTTTTGCACCAAATTAAACTACCAATTGAGATCTTTAATTTGATGCAAAAAAGTTTGAAATTTTTTATACTTTAGAATTTGACACTGTTGGGGAATACCATAAAAATTACTAATTAGTTAATAATTAAAAACATACAATTAGAAAGGAAAAAAAAGAAAAAAATTAAACTTCAAAATATTATTAAAATTACTTTCACATTATTATTATTTTTTTTGCACCAAATTGAACTACTAATTGAGATCTTTAATTTGATACAAAAAATTTAATTTTTTTTATACTTTAGAATTTGACATTGTTGGGGAATAACATAAAAATTACTAATTAGTTATTATAAGTAAAAAACGCATAGTTAGAAGAAAAAAAAAGCAAAAGATTAGGTGGTACACAACATTATTAAAATGAAAAGTTAAAAATAATAATTAAATACTTTAATTTTAGATATAATTAATAAAGTAATTATTAATCATATTTATTGAAAAGTATAATTAATTTAATTAGTTTCGTATTTATGTATTTATTTTATCTTAATATTTAATATTACCCATGCACAAGGGCAAATAAGTCATTTGTCAACTTTTTACATCATCCACCCAACTTTATCCCCCTTTATCACAAATTCATCCAAACCACGTACTATTTAATCCCCCTTCATAAACATCACATCAATGTGGGTCCACCCTTACTAACTAATACCCCTTACTATCCTATCCCCCTTACTATTTAATCCCACCAAAACTTATCCCGCATCCAATCGGGGCCTAAAGGATAGAAAACAAGGGCAAACAACACACGGGCATCATGCTATTTTAACAATAAATATTATTTATTTAAATTCTTTTTTTATCAAAGTTTGAGTAGAAATAAATTAGTTTGGTTTATTTGTTGTCTATTTATTTGTGAATTTAATTTGAAAAGTTAGAAGTAAAATTAAAATAATCTAAGGGAGAAAAAAAACACAAAAGACATTGATGATGGTGTGCAAAAGATTTAAACCCTGGACTCTACAACTACTAAAGTATAGATAAATTTTAACACTAAGAAGAGTTCTATTTTTATCCACAATAGATCAAAAAAAAAGAAAAGAAAAATCAATTAGCCAAAAACGACTTCTTGGAGGCTTGAACCCAGCCCCAGTAAGCTTCTCTAAGCGTGAACCGACCAACGTTGCTAGCGTTGCCCTTTAGTTAGACCCCGGTGAGTGGCCCAAGCCCGGAGGCTTACCCCAGGGCCGGCCCTGGGTTAGGTTTTGGGGCCGCCAGGGTTCTGACCAATTGCGTGGAATAACCGGGTTCGGTGGCGGGAGACGGTGTTAGAGGAAGAATAAAGTTCTGGTTAGAGTTCTTCGATTTAGTGTTTCAGATTGTGTTATGCGATTGTTCGATTTAAGGTTGTTATTATGTTTCTATTTTTTTTTTCTTTGCAAATCCAAACATATATGTGAAAGATTTTTCTTTGCAGATTTGTTTTTTAGTTCATCTTATAGATTTGTTGTATGCATTGAGATTGGATGGGTTTGTCCAAACGAAACTCCTCATATGAGTTTCTTTTGCTTTTTCTCATGTGGGAATTTATGGGATGAATTTGAATTTAGTATTTGTCCATTGGTAGAGACTTCTGCCAAATTGTTGAAGAAGATAGGGCTGTGGTTTTCCTAGGGATAATGGTAGATTACGTTATATTATGTTGGTTCTGTTCTATCTTATTTACTAACCATCTAAACCATGAAAACTGTCATGTTTTTGCCTCATGTCTCTTATTAGGCTTTATTCTGTAGGATTCTTACTCTCAATTTTTTGCCTCATGCTTGATTAGACTACTCTACTCAATAGGTTTTAGAGTAATTTGTTTGATTCTACCTTTTTTTTTAAAGAAAGGCATGGATGTGATATCACGTTGGCTGATTTTTTGTTGCTGATTTTTGGGTTTGTTTGCTTTGTGATTCATGCTTGATGAATTGGATTTGGATGGGTTCTCCAATGGAGTCTTTTTGTATGCGTTTATTTGCTTTAACTTCGTGGGTTTTTCTTAGGAATGGGAAGTGGAACAAATCAATTAATTATGATTGAAGTACTTTTCTTTTTTATTCTTCCTTCTTGAAAAAAAAAAAAAACATTCGTACTTATAACTTAAGTTGAATAACTCTCAAATTGCTCAAAGGAAAATCTTTAAGGCATTTCATTTTTTGAATGGTCTTTAAACCCTTTTCCTTTCTGTTTCTCTCGTTTACAAATCTATTTGTATTGGATTTTTTTCTGGTCTAGTTATTGAGAGAATTGAAAGGGTGTTCCTTGTTCTGGAATCCTTTATTATGTAGATTGGTGTGAAATGGAGTCAGTACTTGAAGTTTTTGTGACATTTAGTTAATGTGTATTGTTGCTTGAGGGTCTTCCCAGTCGAAAGTAGCACAAACTTATGTTATTGCACTTGACTTTGTGGAGGTTTTTCTATTTATGTACCATGCAAATGTGCTTTCAGTGATATATTTAGGTCATAATTATCTATTTCAGTTCACACTTAAGTGGGTATATTTCTCAGTATCTGTTATTCGTACTTCACTTATGCTTCTTAAAGTGAGATTGATGTTAAGTGCTCCAGTTGTGGCAGTTGAATATTTAGAGAAATGTGAACTAAGAAAGTTTATGTGAGAGACAGAACCACCAGCTCCTTGTTGTCTTTGTAAGACTTCTCCTTATCATTTGTTTTAGAAAATGGTCTTTTGTGGTCATTTGAGAGATGATCTAGAAGACAACATTTTTTTTTTTTTGAGAACATATCAACCACAGAAGACTATCCAAGATGATCAAAATTCAGAAAAATGATCAAAGCTACACAACTTTATGAAGGGGCCAGAAGACAGTTTGAGCGCTCAAACCATCTTCTGGTTTGTAAACTACCATCTTCTTGTAAGGCCATAACGGGTGCATGGAACCCGCATGGGCTTACTGACCTTCCTCAGAAGGACCAAACAACATAAGTTTGATGATGTTTTCTACCTTGTTAGCTTTGATAAAGTCTTGGACTTACATTTTTGGTTGATTGAGGAGATGTATTTGTGGAAGGTTGATATGGTATCTAGGACATATTAGTGAGTATATAGGCCTGTCTGAGTGAGTACTTGGGAGGACAATGGTGTATTTGGACCAAAAGTGGTGATTTTGGTTAGGAATAGGTGGGTTTTGATGGGTGGAATGGATTGGGATCAAGATGATAGAAGTGTATGAGTTAGAACTGAGTTGGTAGAGTGAGAGAGTGAGTGTGTGTTGGTAACCCGAAAATGGTTTATAAAGGCTGGTTTTTATAGAGAATAATGAGAGGGAAAAGGGGTAATTTTGATTTTTGAATTAGTTTAGGGCTAATTTGGGGGTCATTATAGGGGTTAACGTGTTTGAGAAAGTTTTCCGGTTGGTTAGGATGGCGCTAACATAGATAGAATCTCAACATTGCCGGCCAAAGATACTCTGCAAAAAAGTTGCATGTGTGCAGAGAGTTTGAGCGCTCAAAGGGGGTTCTGATGCTTTGAGCGCTTAAAGGGATGCCATGGCCTTGGCACTTTTGGGTTGATTGGGCTTGTTTTGGTGGTTTTGCGTTGTTTTGGTTATTCTGGTATGTTTAGGTAGGTTCAAAGTGGTTTTGGAGGGTTCTGGTAAGTTCAAGCCTTGTTCCAATCTTTTAGGTATGCACAAGCATATCTGTAGAATAAACGAGTAATGATTTGTGTCTTGATCGATTTATGTGAAAGTGTAAAACAAGACCTCAATTTGATGTCTGTTTGAATAAAAGACTGAAATGAGTTTTAAAGCGCTTTTTGTGCAAAGGTTGAGTTGGAATGGATATCTGAGAAGCAGCTTCACATCCCCAACCCTTTACTGCAACTGTAATTGCTTGCCTGCTAGAATAAAAAGTTCGTCGATGAAGAGCTTTTCACCGGGCTGATACTGATTTGACATTTGAGCATAGATTGGAGTTAAGAATTCACTAATGGCATGCTTGAGGGTTCAACATATCCTAAAATTTAGAGTAAGAGTACCTTCAGTTGAGTTTAAAACACGAGGAACACCTTGTCATAACACGACTTACTTTACCATTTTCAAGTAATGAAAGACATCTAATTAATTAGCGAAATCTAATGGAACTTCCATACCACTTCTTGTGTTTTGCAACATTTCAACTTACAACACGTGTTGCTGCCTTTTTTCGTTTTTTTACCTTCTTACTCTAATTCAGTAATATATTTTTGTAATTACTCCTGGTTTCCTATTCTGTGTTCCTAGCATGGTTTCTCCAAGAGGCAAAGGTGTACGAGGCAAGCAAAGAGGGTCACAACATCATCAGCTTCGACCCTCAACCCGATGGACTCCCTGTCTCACCAGGCACTTCCTCCAAGCAATTGTGGAAGAATTTGAAACAAATGGTCGGGCAATTGGTGGCTTGAGCCACCCTGCTTGGCTTCGTGGGCCGATGAGTGAGAATGAAGAGGAAGTGCTCTGTACTTTGTAGAAAGAGCTGGAGTTTTGAGGACCACATAAAGTGATAGAAGAGAGGTTAAAAATGTCATTGCAAAATGTTTTGTGGCACTAACAAATATAGTCATGGATTTAACACGAGCCCATGTAAAATATTATATGTGCTTGCGTATGAGGCCAACTATTTGAGGTGGGGTAGAGTGAATGGTGCCATTTTCCTTTGTCCTATCAAATGTGGGTGCCTTGAGAAAGTAACAGAAAAATGAAAAAATGACGTGGAAATAGAAGAAAGCAATATTGTTGAATAGTGTTGTTGCTATGATCTGCGCCATTATCATTTTATTAAATGAGCCTGCATGCTTTCCATTTCATTGCATTGGATTCTGTTTCCTAAACTGCACTGAAGATACAATGCACATGTCCATACACATGGCGGCTCCCGTACTTGTCCCGCGCTGTCCCCGTGTTCGACACGTCAATATGTCAACCTCTAGGAGTGTCGGTGCTTCATAGTGTATGGACATGTGCATTCTGCTGAAGCTGCACCTGCCATGTCCGAAATTATTCGACTCTGTAGGGGCCTTGCACCGAACAATGACACCAACTGCCTGATTGTTTCATTGAAGTAAATGACATGAGTTACTTGTCCTCTATTTTGCCTTGCCATGTGGCCACATAATTGAGAATCAGAAGGGCCCACCCAAATGATTCTCCTGCCTCTCAATGAAAATTTTATGTATGAGAGACTCCTAGAACCAAAACATTACTACAAAGAACCAGGTTTCCATTTTCCATGCAGGTCGTCCTCAACCAAGAAACGTGTAGGTAAACTGATATATTTTTCGAAGCTTACAGCATTTGACTGTTTGTTGTTTTGCTTTCTTTCCCCCCCTGTTCTTGTTGATCTCAATGCAGCGCAATCCCAAAATTGCCAAGTGGATTGCCAATTTCCGATACAAGACTTTGGAACATGAGAAGTTGATGGAACGTGTGTATTGGGAAGTAACAGCTACTGGTAATGAAGCATACACTGCAGGTGATTCAAACAGCGATCATGGCGTTGCTGAGGGTTTCGGGGAATCTGTTGAGATGAACATTGATGGAACTGGGCCAGTTTTACCATCCGAAAACACTTCTGTGACTCCACCTAGTAAGTGTAAGCCGCAATCCAACCCAAATGCATTGACGCGAGGCGGCTCGTCTGGTCGAAAGCGTAAGACTTCGGATAGTAGCGAGTCCTCGTCCTTTGGCCATCCTTCTAGAGGGTTACGAAGATTTAATGATGCACTCCTCAAGCTAAAAGCCCTGCCTATATTGAGCAATCCAGATGAGAATTTGGATTTTCTGTTCTGGGCCATCGATTTGCTGAAGACAAGTGAAAAGCATGTGGATATTTTATGTGGCTTGGAGACAACGGAGCAGATGACGTGTTGGCTTACCAAGGAGAACGAAGAGCACTTGATGGAACGTGTGTATCGGGAAGTAACAGCTACTGGTAATGAAGCATACACTGCAGGTGATTCAAACAGCGATCATGGCGTTGCTGAGGGTTTCAGGGAATCTGTCGAGATGAACATTGATGGAACTGGGCCAGTTTTACCATCCGAAAACACTTCTGTGACTCCACCTAGTAAGTGTAAGCCTCAATCCAACCCAAATGCATTGACGCGAGGTGGCTCGTCTGGTCGAAAGCGTAAGACTTCGGATAGTAGCGAGTCCTCGTCCTTTGGCCATCCTTCTAGACGGTCATTAAGATTTAATGATGCACTCCTCAAGCTAAAAGCCCTGCCTATATTGAGCAATCCAGTTGAGAATTTGGATTTTCTGTTCTGGGCCATCTATTTGCTGAAGACAAGTGAAAAGGATGTGGATATTTTATGTAGCTTGGAGACAACGGACCAGATGACGTCTTGGCTTACCAAGGAGTACGAAGAGCACTGCGAGGCCCAGCTAAATGCAGCCGGGCCAACCAAAGGTTGAGAGAGGGGAGTCAATTAGTCCTGCGGCAACTGCAATCACACACATGCTGTGCTCAATTCTTGTGATTGAATTTTTTTTTCTTTTTTCTTTTCTTCGTGATACTCTTGTGTTTTTCTAGTTGCCAGTATTTAACTCAAATCTATATCTATATAATAAGGGAGCTCAGCTTTTGAATCCCAACATAAATCTAACGGTCCAGACTTAACCTGCCCTAAACGAATGGCTGGGATTTGTTTTAGAGGCTTAAGAATTGGCGCCCAAAATCACTCCTCAAGTCAGAAGACTCAAGAACCCATTCTTCATCAGTTCACCCTTTCCCCACACCCACGTTCCCACGAACAACCTCTCTCTCTCTCTCTCCCTCTCCCACGAACCCCGCAAGCCCCAACCCATGTCTGACTTCCTATGGCCTTCACGCATCAAAACCACCCCTATTCAAGATGTTCATACGCCACTCCTCGCTCCCCATCATTGATAGCAGCAGGTCAGGTACGAAAAAAATCACCACAACCAGTGCCGGTGAGTCATCTGCCATGGAACTATTGACTACGTTCTCCCTTCTCTCCCTCTCTCTTTCCGGTTTACTCATCTCTTTTTGTCGTTGGTGATCTTTGTAGACTGAGAAATGCAGCAGAAATTGTGAATTGCGGAACTGTGGAGGTACGTAAAGAATTTGGTCTCAAACCCTCAAACATTCCTTCAGTGCATTCCATGTGTTTGATAAAATGCTCAACTGATCCTTTCTTTCTTAACTCCACTTAGGATTAGGTTCCATTCCAGTTCCCGAAAAACAAACGCACAAAAAAGACGCTCAATTCAGGTACTTCCAATTTTCTCTGACCCTCTCTTCCTCAATGCAAACTCAAATATTCGGGTTTTTGCCGCTGCTGCCTTTTGTTCTCTATTGGCATTTATAATTGTTGCTACTGCTTGCTCAATTCATTTGCATGAATCGATTGCTCTAAATAACTTGGCCCGGCCTATAGCAATGTGTTTGCTCTTTTCAATTTATTTACTGTTTCTCCATGTCATTGTAGGCGAACATGATGTCCGTAGCATTTACTGTTTCTCCATGTCATTGTTGGCGAACATGATTTCCGTAGCATCAAACATTAACTTGCAGTAGGGTCCTCCCTTATTGTCTTGATTACTGTTTTTTTAGTTGATTTGGAAAATTGATGAACTAAGGCTAGCACTCAAATTGGTTAGATTAAAGATGTTGAATCGGACACTCTTCGATGTCAGAGTGCTTTTGGAAATGAAAAATATTAAGATAGGCAGCGGCTTTTGTGTAGTAAAATAGTAGTTCATTCCAAAAAGATCAACATCCGTTAGATGGAAGGCTGGGTCAACAGCTTGGTGAGTGTTTTGGAATTTTATAGGCTGAAATTTTATATCGGATAATTTTTTACTCTGATTTGCAAAGACCAAAGAGAATAGGAAAAGAATCCCAAAGGAAATGCACTTTCCACTTGGCCTACTCCATGCTTTTCTACTCTGTACCTCTTCTATTGGACTCAAGTCATATATTTGTGTTTTGCACTTGATTGTTGATCAGGTCGAGATTTCCCATGACAATGGTTGCAGCAATAGCTTATTATCATTACTGGAAAAAAAGAGTATACAATGAACACATGATCAAACATATACCGGATAATTTTGTGCTTACTATATTGCTTAAATATCTAAAATATAGCTTATTATCATTACTGGAAAAAAAGAGTACACAATGAACACATGATCAAACATATACCGGATAATTTTGTGCATACTTTATGGTCAAAGTCCGACTTGCACACGCATTGTGTGTGCCCGGCCTCTATTGAAAAAATGCTTCATGAAAATTTTCTCACCATTTCTCTCCGAGTTCAGTAATTTCAGCCATGTTTAGTCCAGGCGCGCTAGAGTTATCAACTAAGTGATTGGAGACCATTAAAATCAAATGCAACAAAAAATGCCCCAACTTTAAAGTCTGATTTTCATTTTGCTAGATGAGCAGATTCACGAATTAATGTGAGAAGCAACAATCCTTTACCTTAAGCCTACCACAACACAAGTGATGAGCAGATTCTGCTGCTGCCTTTTGTGTAGTTCTATCTCCATAATATTTGAATTTTTTTAGATGTTTTCTTACACCAACGTCAGCTACTTAATTCTTGAGTTTTCTTATAATTTGGTTTGGTTAATTCTAAAATCTAGCCCATTCGCAGGATGGTGGTGGGATGTGGACATGTGGTGCACAGCTTGGAAATTATGCCACATCTTTAGATATGACGCCAAAGGGAATGATTAGAAGTGTTCTACCCAAATGGCGAGGTCATTATTCTCTCAATATGGTGAAAAGGCATTTCTTACATCAGGTTTCTTACGTTGTTTGAGGCAACGTAAGTTATGTCCGGTGTGCCTTTTACTTTTCTAAGTGCAATCATCTATCTTTAAGAACTGTTTATTTTGATGAATTTTTTTACTAGGTGGATGTGTTCTTTTTGCCCCCAACTATAAAGTTGCATTAATTTTGGGTTGCCCGATTAATAGTCATAAAATGATTAACATTTGGGCCTGAAAAGGCCCCTTTTACTGCAGGACTGTTTTTTCGGATTATGAAGACACAAACTAACTTTTAGGGCTTTAATGGCTGAGGTTGGGTTTGGGTTTGTCCAACGGTCATGAATTGATCTCATTAACTCAACATGCCGCCCAAAAGTGTCAAATCCCCATGAACATTAGGAATACGTCTCAGCCAATATTAGATTTGTGCAATATCAGCCGTCTGATTTCAGGATCAGCGTGTTAGACACGGTGAAGCAAGTTTGGATGTTTGTATTTGTTTAGTTTTCAAGGAATTAAGAGCTCTCTCATTTAAGGCTTTAAATAAGGTTTTATGATCAATCTTTTACTCGAAATTCTGAACTTCTTCCGTCCAAAATACTTTCGTACATGTAACCCCATCTCAGTCAAGCTCACTGGTTGCAATTGTTTTAGACAAATTTTTCAAACACTTTCTAGGTCTGTAAGGCAAGAGCCTATCTACTAGGACTTAAAATTTCTACCAGAGTATTCGAAGCAATGGTGGTAGCCTCTAATTTTAAAAATAGTTTCTGCTTCTCAAACGAGCCATTATTGAGTGTTAAAAACAGAATGTTGTACATTTTGAAATTGTCCTTTATTTGGTGATTGAGAAATATGCTAATCCAGAAAGTGCTTTACGATGTTTTATTGCATCTCAAAGATTATGCGTCATGAGTTAAAGCTAGGTCATTGCTTAGAATTTGGTCTAATGGACATGTTAACTGTATGATATATTGCTTGAATGAAATATTTTGGGAGTAATTGATTATGAACGTCGGAAACTGTGCTTGGAAGAGAACAGTGGTTATTTGAGTTGTGTTTAGAACGTAATGCGTCGTGTTCGTATTGATTTTACATTCAATATTTGTATTGATCAATTGGATGTGGTAGCTAGCTTCATTTTCTTTTCTTCTTCAAATTCAATTACTGAACCTTTTTTCCTTTTGAATACTTGGCAATTTCTAGGTGGTACTTATGAATCAATTTTATGTTTACTTTGCCTTGAGTTATTATGCTCAACTCTTTTTTTTTTTTTATATATATAGGAAAATGTTTATGGTGGTCAATAACAAAACGTTATTTCATCAAGTTGAGCTCAAATGACGTCGACTTGCCGTGCCTTTAGGCACGAGCATTTCAAATATCTATTTTATCAATAGGAGAAAAGAAGGGCAGAGGCAATAGCTGTGGAAAAACTAAAGGGAACCTCTATGGGTAAGGGAACCTCTATTTCCCAGGATACATGGTATTAATATAGCAATTGATATTTTTAAGACTCTTTTAGGCTGAGTTTCGATATTGGCAATGTGGGAGGGAATTGCAGAAGGAGAATGGAAGGCAGAAGTGTTAAAAAACATAATATCAATCACATAATTTTTCCTCTGTGATTTCTTCTATGTATCCGAATAAACAAAAATAGCCTTACTTGAATGTATTCTGTTCCATTTGTGTAAAAAATTTGAATTCTGCTTACAGTTTGGGAAGGCAATAGTTTGTTCGGATGCAGCTGCAGAAGCTGCTAGGTACGGGTTTACTGCAGTGGAGAGGCCAGAGGATTTCTTGGTTTTGGCTATTGCCTCTCTGGGTAAGCATGTCACAGAGTTCAATCAAACACCTGAAGCAGAGGTATGCTAAGGCCTGTCTTCAGATTTTTGTCCATCAATCATTGTGTTTAACTTAAATGTCTTCAGATTTTTGGAGTAATAGTTGGTTTGAGAGATTGAAAAGTGGGGAATGCTACTTTATGTATATTGTGTTTAAAATGCAACGTGTCGTGTTATTAGAAAGGTACGGGCAATTTCTAGAACAAAAGCCATTGAGCAACAAAAACAAAGCCATTGAGGCAAAACGGTAGTTCATGAAGTTGAGTTCAATTTTTAGAATGGCAATTTTTAGAATGGCATGTGTAAGCAACACATTTTGGATTTGAAGTTTTTGTTACATTGATGTTTGTTTTGACAGACAAGGTTTCAAAGAATAGTGTTGAAGCCAGCTTTCTGACATCCAAGGGATAATGCATGTGCACCATTGGAGAAAGAGCTCAGTTGTGTATGTTTCAAAAACTGATTTTTTTTCTCTTTTCTTCCTTCAACGTTTCTAATCTAAAACCTTCATTATTTTTTTCTTCTTCACCCTCAGAATTGCACTCTCTTTCTAATGAAAACATTGAGTTTATTTTGTTGAAATCGACAAAAGTTATGATGGATTATTTCCACTTATGACCTCTATTCCATTTTTCACTTTTGGCAAATTGGCAAAATCTAACTGCCATATTAACCTCCCCCTTGCACGTATTGGCAACATGTATTGCACCTCTTGGACGGAGGAAATTGGTTGAGTTCTAACCACATATGACTTTCCTCTTACGGCGGTGAAACGAAGGTACCCTCATTTGCTGAATTGTGTTTTCCGGACTTGGACTGAATTGTTTACACATTCTTCTTCTTCGCCCCACACACCTGTCCAATGCTTCTGCCTCAACCTACGTCGTCGTTAACAACCAATAATGCGACTGTGACTGACTGTCCCCATTAGAAATCATTAGCATCTCACTCGCCGACTGCTGCTTCAGGATCTCATAAAGGAATCAAAACCTGTTCACACCTACTGGCTTCAGATATCTTCGTATCACGGGACCACCAAAATTAGTCCCATCTAATCCCGCACACTAGAATATGATCGGGAATGACATTTTGAACTGTCAAAGTTAGTAAGTAGATCGATCATCAAATAGTAGTGAAAACTAAAAAGCTTTCTTCGAGTTATTTAAGTTGTATTTATCAACTAGATGTTGAATATTGCAATCATCAAATAGTAGAAGTGAAGTCTTCATTTATAGTTCAGCTGCCTGAGGCCGGATAATCGGATATTCTTACACCTTTTTTATCCTATCCTTATACACTTTGTACACTTTTATTTTGAAATACCACACATTCTCTTCCTCCTCTCTTGGCCAATTTTTTTTTTTCTTTTTCTTTCTGCAGAGGTCGAATCATTGGCCAAGGGTTGAGAAATTATAAACAAGCCAAGTATTGATTGTGTGTGCAGATTGTTCGAGTTGTGCCTTTAGACACGGGCATGCGCTAGTAATTAGCTAAATTGAATCAGTAGATTATATATAACCTCTTCAACTCCTTTCTAAGGCGTTCTGATAACCTCAATGCCTTGCAGCATGCTTCTTTTTGTACTACTAACACATCTCTAATGCTTCAATACAACGCTATAATTACGCTATAACACATCTCTAAGGCATTTGCAATCTACTCCTAACAGAATAACTATGCACCAGCTCCAGCTCCAGCTCCAGCTCAAGGAACTGAAAATTCCTAGGTAGCCTCGATCCTCTGGAAAAAGTATTGTGTAGCTGGTTTACCCCTGTGCTTAACCAGTGTGCGATCAAGAATAGCCAAAAGAACTGGCTCTAAAGTACCAGTTTCAGTGACTGCTGGCAGCAACACTGAGGAACAACCAGTTGCCCAATCCTCTTCTTAAGCAAAGAGACATGAAACACTAGATGAATCTTGGTAGAGGCAGGCAGAGCCAATCAACTTGCCGACATTGTTACATTAACTTGCCGATTTCTTACCTCCATTTTTCGGTACTTTCTCACTAATTTTGGTGCGTTTTGGTCACAGGTACTGGATGTTGCTCTCAAGCTGTCTAAGATGTCAGAATTCACCGGCCGATCTGCGCCCACAGTTATTACATAGATCCATACTGCTTCTCACAGCACCACACCGTATGTATTCTTGCAAATAATAAAGAGAGTTTTGAACTACTGCACTAAGGTTTTCACTTCCTATATTTCGTCTCTAATGTAGAGCCTTTATTGTTGGCTCATGAGAGTATTGTCTTGGTAAGCCATTTTTGTTCTCAATAAATGTTTTTGATTTACAACTGTTTTGAAGAGCTGATATGTTCAGTTCGGCCCACATTAGCTATAATCCGCTTGAGGGATTTACGGGCCGGTACAATACATTAGACTCCACTACCTCTGGGTCCAACCCAAATTCTAAAACTTCCCACCAAGGTAAAAATGCTATTTTCTTCCACAATTACCCTAGGCAGCAGCGGTCCAAATCCTCACAGCAGCTACCTTCAGGCGGCCATCTCAACTTCATCCTAGGTAGCTGCCATCTCCAAATCCTCACAGAAGAGAAAGATCTAAGCCTAACTTCCCTTCATCCACTCCGAAAATCAAAGCTCTGCGTCCTTTCGCCCATGGATTTTTCTGGCGTGTTAAGGCTGGACGGAAATCAAAGCTCTCCGACATCCTTTCGCCCATGGATTTTTTCAACTTTTGCAGAGGTTTGTTAGTCGACCTCAACTCCCTCTCCTCACAACTCGTCTCTCTCATCTTTTCCAGATCTGGTACTTTGTTGAGCGGAGTTTTAGAAATTCGCATAGCGGAGTTTTAGAAATTCGCATTGCGAATTTTTCCAGTTTTTCAGAAATTCGCATTGCGAATTTTTTGAACCTTCAGAAATTCTAGCTCTGATGGGAGCGTTGCAACTCCGATGGGAGGGTTCTATTTGGGAGAAACGATCATGTTTTTGTCCTCCGTTTTAGCTAGGAACCACTAAAACAGGTTACATAAAAACCACTCTAAATGGTCAATTGGATTGGATAATCAAACGGGGTATCGATCGATTGGGGGAATTGCTGTTATGGAGAACTCTGTTATCAAAATCATATTATTAACGATTACATGTCATTGCTTCGTATCTGTTAGGGGAATTGTAGGAACAGATAACTTAATTCGCAATTTTTTTAAAATTCGCATTTTTTTTTATAAAAATTCGCATTTTTTTTTAATATGAAATCTTAATTTCGATATATTTGTTACCATCTCACAATTAGATCGGCCGGAAAAAGTCGCCGGTCGGAGAAGTTTGTCGGCCGGCCGGAAAAAGTTGAAGTTCGTCGGCCGGAAGTAGTTGTCGGCTGGAAGTGGATGGTGGATGAAGGTGGGGAGTGGGAGGTTGTGTAAAAAGTAAATTTGTATTTGAAGGGTAGAAGGGTAATCTTACTAGTGAACTTGTACTTAGTGGTAATTAAAAATTGAGTGTATCCTTAGTGGGAATTAAGGATTGGTTTTCTAGACCTACTGGTAATTTTCTGTTTCGATTTTTGTACTATGGCTAGCTCATGCGGTAGTAGAGCTCTTGGATGTGCATGCCGGGACCGAGTCCCATTCCTCCTGTAATAGATTAGGAATGACGAACGACAAAAAAACCAAAAAACTTATATTGATTTTATTTGAAATTTCATTTTCCAGATTAAACCTTGAGTTGATTCTAGCCTTCTAGGTTAAATTATGGCTTTCTAAACATGGAGGATCATTGGCTGACGAGTTAGAGCATACGATCTGTGGTTATTTTGATGTATTGGGCTTGACTCAAACGATGCTTTCTTTTTTCCTTTTTTAAAATCATGAATAATCGAGTTAAAATGAAAATGAGAATAAATGATTATAACTTGAAAGGATGCTGGATGCCACTTCAGAGGTGGGTGTCACATGCCTCCTTGGTTAGGTTAAAAAAAATAAAACATCTATACTGTTGAATAATCCAAGCCATTCAATAATCTTAAAAAAATTGTGCGAGTCGTCATGAAAAGAATCAACTAAATCGGATAATTGTAAGTACATTATCCAATCTTTTAGTTCATTCAGAATTTTGGATTCTAATTTTTTTTTTTATAACCGAGGAACAGCCCTACAATAGGCCACTAATTGGACCCACTGCACGACCCAAACCTCGGAGGAAGCTGGCGCAACCCACACCAGTCACGGCCCCCGCTTAGCACAGGTACTCACCCTGTGGGGAATCGAACACCTGACCAAAGGGACTACCCCTAAAGTCAGACACTTGCCCTAACCACTGGGGCAACCCCTGGGTGTGTAGAGAGTTGAAATTAGGATTCTAAATTCTGAATGAACTTTGAAGAAAAGTTAGAAATTGTGTGCCTAGTATCCTCTTAATCTGAACCGTTTATATTGTAGGAGTTTGTGGAGACGAATATTATTAAAAAGTTATCGTGATCGAACAGGAATAGGAATAAAAAAATTAATTGTTTTAAAATAATCTGTGTTTAGATACCTATCGATGTCCAATCAAAATAGTATTTTTTTTTACTAATGCTATCAGTGGCATACTGTGCACATAATTTCAAACTTTTCTTCATAGTTCATTCAAAATTTAGAATCCTAAATTCTAAATAAAAAATTAAAAGATTGAATGAAGTAATTACAAGTATCCGATTGAGTAGAATTTTTCAAGGACCACTCGAACAATTATTTTGATATTTTTGAAAATCTTGGATAATTTGTGTGAAATCCGGAAGTAGGCCTCACACAACCATCCGTATCCTATGAGAGGGAGGAGCAAAAGGAAGCAAAAACTGGAACGTTTTGGCTAGCTGTACTATCATTGTAGTGCACTACAGGGTCTCCAGATTCGTATCTTTTTGGGTATTATAAATATTTAACATAATAACACGTGTATTTTTTGAATAATAAGTACTTTGATGAATAATTAATCAAAGAAAATGTGTACTTTTCTAGTATCATGATTAATTAATCTAAAACATGTGTTCGTTTTTTTTGTTATATGTATACTATTATTCTGAGTGCCACCTCCGCCTCACAATATACTGGCCTGTTCTGTCATTGCTGAATGTAACTGTCGTCAAAGTTGCACAGTCTTTGCCAAAACCACAATTCTGTAAAAGTTGTAAATAGGAGTGCGCACCAGCTCGTTAGTCCTCCGAATCTAGTCCCTTTTTTTTTTTTTTTAAGAATTTGAAACAAGTATTTAGGCTCAAAGGACTGAGTTGGATTAAGTTTCTCAACTAATCCTGAATAATTGAGTCACAATCAGCATATGTTTTATGATCCCGAGTAAGCCACGAACTCCGGTTTTTATTTAGTGGTTTTTAATATTTTTAGACTTATCAATTTATGGGACCCACACTTTTTATTATTTTTTCCCACAAAATAGAGAATCTTTCTTAAATTTAGGTTGAAAGTGCGCGTATACATTTCTCTACGTTTAGCAGTTTCAGGAGTGAAAAATGGGGACCGATTAGCTTTATGTGACATCATCTTGGAGTTAACTTATGAAATTTATTTTTAGAGAGCTCACTGTGGATGCCCTTAGTCCTCCGAATCTAGTCCCTTTTTTTTTTTATAAAGAATTTGAAACAAGTATTCTCAAAGGACTGGGTCGGATTAAGTTTCTCAACTAATCCTGAATAATTGAGTCACAATCAGCATATGTTTTATGATCCCGAGTAAGCCACGAACTCCGGTTTTTATTTAGTGGTTCTGCCACAAAGTCCCGTTTTGTTTTTTTTAAGATAAAGTCCACACCAAGGTGTTTTGACAAATTAACTTTGCTTTCGTACATTCCATAATAATTTTCCATTGAATGATTAGAAGGTTTTTCGTTAAAGTCCACACCAAGGTGATAGATTAGCTTTGCTCTCGTACATTCCGTAATAATTTTCCATTGATTGATTAGAAGGTCTAAAATTGACATGCCTTTAAGATTTGTGGTTCCATACATAACATCTTGACCTTTCTCAATTGGGTTCTAAAACGTCGGTCGCGACCCGCTAAAAAGACTTTCGATAGTGAATTATATTCTCATCGTAACTAGTCTCATCGTAATTAGGCTGGTCTTGGCTTAGGACTTAAGATTTGCTTCCTTCTAAAGTCTCATGTTCAATTTTTTTGCCAATTCTTTTTGGCCAGAATATAGAGATTTTAAATGGAAAGTATAAGGTTCAAATCTCAAGGGGTGAATCTATCGTGAAATTTCATAACTTACTCCCCCTAGGTTACCCCTAGGCCCGGTAATTACCTGGTACATGTTAGACGAGGGAATTCATGTACCCGAGGGATTAATGAAGACAAAATGTTTCAGAGACCCTCGATAAGCAAAAATAAAAAATTCTGAAGTCCAATAATACCTGTTCGGCATAAGAGGTTTGCTATGCGATCAAATCGTTCCATGGGGCCTACTTCGAGGTCCCATCCAAACATCCAAGCTTTGCATTAATTTAAAAATACTTTTCCAAATGGTTTCACGAAAAATCAGCTCCATTATATAATTTCAAATACTTGATAATTTTTGACTCAGTATTTAAAGTTATCAAAAATTGAAAGATTAGATCAAACACACTTAAAGTTATTCGATTGAACTGATTTTTTTTACATGACTACTCAAAAACGTATTTTAAAATTAATGAACGGCTTGAATAATTTATGTTAAACTTCTAAGTGAGTCCCACAGAATAATCTGTGTGCACAAATCTATTCGCAAAGTTTTGCGTTTGAACATAATGATTGGAAAATTAGTAAATGGATCACTGAGACACGTGGCGCACTTAAAAAATGTACTCCTCTTCCTGGTGGACTCCATAAAATAGCTTTTTAGTAGAAGTTAAAAAGTGTGAGTGCATTCCAAAAGTCCGTCATCCGTGATGTACTTCCCTTTGGGGCCTGCTTGTATGCATTTTGGATGGCACCATCTGTTTGGAATTTTTCTCCATTTATTCCCCCTTTTTTTGGTTCTTGG
This sequence comes from Vaccinium myrtillus, assembly GCA_016920895.1. Lineage (NCBI taxonomy): Eukaryota > Viridiplantae > Streptophyta > Magnoliopsida > Ericales > Ericaceae > Vaccinium > Vaccinium myrtillus. Next base: position 20,331,510 of record CM029279.1, on the reverse strand, counting down.
AAAAGCATTTACTATTCGTTTTTGTTTTGGATAGTAATTTTCATAAACAAGTTTTCATTGTTGAGCTATTTCACATAGGAAAGGAATGAGAGACTTTCTAGCCAAATCCTATCTATCTTATGATTCTTATGTAGTATTGCATAATAAGTTTTCGTAAGAAAAGCTCTATGTGCGAAAAATGGTTGCAGTTGATAGGATCATAATTATACTTTTGATTAGAAAAGCTCTCGAAGACCATGTTTTTAGTTTTTATTAGTTTTCAAAACTGATTTTACCTTTTCCGGTGGGGGCCCACATGGCAGGCTTTCCATTTTTTCTCCCCTCTATATTTCGAGAAATGTTACTCTAGTGCATACCTTATACGAGGTGGGTCCGTGTGGTCCACTACAAAGATCCGAACAAGTGATCCAAGTCGTCCATTAGTTCCAAAATTATTCTTTAAGTCATCCAGAAAAAAATCAGATCAATCCTATAACTTGAAGTATTTCATCCAGTTGTCTAACTTTTTTTAAAAATTTTGTCGAAATTTAGGACCCTAAATTGTCAATGAATAATTAGAAGAAGGATCAACCACTTATAATTTTTCGAATGAGCTGATTTTTTAAGAGTGACTCAAAAAAGTATTTAAAAAATTAATGAACGGCACGGATAATTAATTTGTATAAGTCTTCAAAGTGGGTCACACGGATCCATCTCGCACAAGGTATGTACTATAGTAGCATTTCTCGAAATACAGAGGGGAGAGAGAATGAAAGGCCTGGAATGTGGATGGTGATCACTCAAATCCAAGATCACTCAAATCCAATCGGTTTCCATTAGTTAGGGAATTAACATCATACACTAATTAATAAGATTCCAAGTCTGTCATCCGTAATGTACTTTATTAATTTGGGCCCTACTTGACGGCACTATTTGTATGGAATTTTCCATCTCCATTTATTCTTTTCTTTTTTTTTTTTTTTGTTTTGTTTTTTTGGTGCTTGGGAAAACATTTGTGTTTGTTCTTGTTTTGGGTTTTTTATTTATTTTATTTTAACAATTGAACTTCTTTTTTGGTCATACTTGATGGGAATTTCGGTATTGAATTCCACCATCATTTGGTACAACTTCATGGACGGAGCAGCGATGAACCTTTACTATAAAAATCAAATCATCGGTATACTATGAAGTATGCTTGTCAGTTTCAATTTCTGAAGGACGTTTCACCCTAATGATGAAGACCTCCATGCATGAGAGGCTATAATGCATGGGATGGGAAGTCATTTTCTTCAATAAGTTCACAATTAAGATCGAATTTCGGGTTGACACTGCTAATCAGATGGATTCTGCTATTTTTTTTTTTGGAACTGAATTCTGCAAATTCAATCAAAAATTTCTTTGTTATAAGTGTTTCTTTCCCGGATATTCAGGTTAGAGCAAGGACGGATTGAGGGGCGGATGAACTCGGGTCGCCTTGCCCATGTTTCAAGTTTTCATTATAGTTATTGTAGTATTTTTGCAAAACATCTAAAATGTAAGTTTATAGGTTCGCCTAGCTACTTTTCTTTTAAAATATAACACCCGCTCATTCAAATATTATTACAAATGAATTTTACATTATGAAGGAGTGCCAAACACAAAATTGAATTCTAATTTTTTATAATAGATAGATATGTGTGCGCAATATTGCGTCCATAGCTTTTTGGTCGTATATTTGCAATTTGTATTGGCATAATTGATCACGTCTTTCATTTGTTCAAAAAATTTCAAAATGTTAGCCTATGCGTCCCTTAAATCCTTTGTCCGTCGATGGATTAGAGCAAGAAAACCTGGAGAGATAATTAACGTTATATAAATTTTGTTTTGTCACAAGAGTGCTACTAAAAAAAATTGAATTGATGCCTCATGCCTTTGGATTCTTAGATAAAAAAAGAAGAAGCAAGAGTGCTACTTTAATAAGATAATATTGATGCCTCATGCCTTTGGATTCTTCAGTAAAAATTGAATTGTGCATTTTCTGATATTCCCAATTTTGCAATAATTAGAAGTGTTAACTTAGCTAAAATCCGACTAAACAAACCAATAATAGAGGAGTCTGCTTATTGCCCTAGAACCTCTATCAGCCTCATATAATTTTGTTTTCCGTAATTGCTGTCCACTAACGGATGATCCATTTAAAGTGTAACAAAGCACATGGATTGCACTAGATAAAAAAATTGTGCACGATCTTCTCTCAGGAGTCACTGTTAGAAGGGAGTAGTGGCTGACAATTGGACATTAAGAATAAGACAGTTAAAGCAACAGACCTTTGACAATCGGAATGCGAAATGAATTTAGTATTTAGATTTTAGTCCCACAAGGCACAAAAAGTGTCACTTTTGGAGTCTTTGCTGAAAACTTATCCAAAAAGTGCTCTTTGATGGTCCCTGGAGCTCTCAACACCATATTTATGTTGCCTTTCCTAAGGGTCTCTATTTGATAGGAAACTGCCCTCTACCACCAAAATGTATGCACATATTGGAGTCACTGTCACACTGGAAGGTGATGATCAGCATCATATATATATAGCTGGAGATTAACAACAAATTAAAGGAAAGAAGACAAGGATGACTAAGACTGGACTCGCAGAGGTCACTCAAGAGGCTTGACTCTCATCTAACCAGGAAATAACTAGTGGTAATTACTAGAGATCGAGTCGATACAACGCGAGTTTCTGGGAGCAAGTTCACCCATGTGCCCAATATTCCTTGCCAAACCAAAAATTGGGCGTCAAGAATGACAAAACCCTCTCCACCATTGTTCCAAACTCAATTAAACATTTTAGTATTAATTACGAGTCTTCTTGTCAAATTTGGCATTTAATAATTTGGCAATTTCCAAATTAGCCATCCATACAAGCTATTTAATTCGCATTGAAAAGTGAGAAAAGTGTTATTCAATTGTCTTTAATTATTAATTGAAGACTACTGTAGCGATTCTCACACTTACCGTATCCCTCAACACCGTGCTTACATTGATTTATGTCTGTCGATCTCTTGTTTCTTATTCTTGTTTTGCAGGTAAGGTTGTTTGTGTATTCAGCGTTGGGGGCATCTTGTGTTTTTTCCCCCCCAGAAGTTGTGGGGTTGTTTAGTTTGGCCTTGATTATTTGATTGATTTTCTTGGATCTTTGTTTGGTTTGCTGGGTAGTGTTGTGTAGGGTTGTTTGCATGGATTGTATTTGGTTGGTTGTACTGTTTATTTGTTATTCATGAGAAGTTTATGATTTCTAAAAAGAAAAATTGTCTATATTTGAGATTGTTCTAAAATGAGACCAAATCAATGCAACAAACATTCCTATTTTTTGGCCTTTTAACACTGTAGCAAGAACAGAGATAACTTTGACAATGTCATTTAGAGACCAACACGCGAACTTTCTCTAAAAATTGCTAAATGGTGCCAATGCAGTACCGGCTTAAGCATGAATCCCATAAACCTTGGGATTTAGGCCCCCCAAAAACCAAAAATTTTAGGGCCCCCAATTAGTTATGACCCCTACATATATATACTAGGCTCAATACAATTTTTGTGTAATCCATCCATACAAAAAATGGCCCAATTTGTCCATTGAGAAGGATATGGTGAAGATGCTTGATTATAAAGACTTAATTAGTACGTTTGCCGCTAAAAGTGCGAGACGACAAATGTTCAAATGGTAAATTTTGAAATATTGTAGCGGTTGTATATTTTTGGATAACTATAGTTTTACATTTGTAATGGTAAATCTTTTGTAATAGTTTTATAAAGATTCTTTATTGGCCAATTTTTGTATGCAAAATATAGGGTGGACCTCGTTTAATAAGTTCGATTTAGGCTTCCAAAATGTATAAACCGGCTCTGTGCCAATGGGGTGGATACATAAATAAAATTGCTATATGGTACCAATGGGGTGGATACATAAAATGTATCGATACATAAAATGTATCGATCCCTGTGATGTCCTTTTTTTAGAGAACTTTTTTACTTGTCATGTAAAAATAGATCGATTAAGTGCTTATTTGATTTGTACCATTTTTGGGTCTAAAATTTGCAGTCCAAAATTAAGAATAAATTAATCAAGCAGTAGCTCATATTCGATGATGGAGCTGTTTTCTATATGTAGGTTAAAACATTACTCACTACATAATGAACGCCTTAAATTATCAGTGTGAAAAAGCCAAAGTGCCCTACGCATCCAATTTTTTCCAAGATGGAAATGGCTGCAATACACATCCCTTATTTGGGTGTACCATATGCACCTAATTTATGGCCCAGATTGTGCCACCTCATAGGCAATTGTAATATTTTTTAGTTTTTCGTAACTTTTTAGCAATATGATTTGTAATATTTTCTATGATTCATAACATTTTAGTGTGTTTTGTAACTTTTATAAAAAAAAAATCGTAACTTTAACAAAAAATTCGTAACTTTTGCAAAAAATTCGTAACTTTTATAGGGGTGTGTATTTTAGCTTTTTCCAAGATTGTATTCACAGTCAAATTGAGTTTCTAATAAGAACAAATGGTTGTCCAAGATTAAAGCGGCTACACTATATTTGAGGGGCTCAAGCGAAGCTATGTAATTATAATAGACTAGTCAGTTTTTCATTTTGGAATTATCGGCACTGACCTATTCAGACAGAGTCAAGGTTGTTTGATAACCAAAATTCAGTAGTTAAAACTGAATGAATTAAGTAACAACTGATTAACTAAGTTTGATACAACATCTTATATTTGCTTAAAAGATTAAGTGTTTATTAAAATGTAAGCTGTAAAAATGATAAAAATCAATTAAGCAGCTTTGATCTACTTACTTTTGACTGAATTTATGAGTGCTTGCATTTAACCCTCTACTATTGTCCTCTGCACAATCGCCACTATGAGTATCGTCACCACCACCACCACCACCACTAGTAGTGGCGACTCCAGAAGTTCGGAAGCGTGTGGTCATTCATAAACGTCAAATACTTTTACAAATCATAAATCAAAGAAAAACAGCACAATAGCGACAACTAAAAATCTTATTCTAACAATAATCAAATTTAAAGCTCAACTTAGCAAGACAGATCAACATCTCCTTGTCAAAAGAACAAAACGAATGACTAGGATTCAAACAAATCACAAATAAGTAACTTTTATAAAATTTTAGGAGTTATTCAGTGGTGTCACGACCAAATTTAGGGGGTTCATTCATGAATTTTTCGAAAATTTCAATATAACAACAGTTTATATATTTTTTTCTCGTGGGTTCGGCTGACCCCCCTCTCCACAATGTGGAGTCGCCACTGACTACCACCATTGCTGGCATAGTTACCACCACCACTACTATCACCAGCACCATCACTTACATCGCCGTCGCCACTACAATCACCACAAACACTCTTCCGCCGCCGCCACCTCCACCACCACAACCACCACCATCACTCAGAGGCGGCTCTAAGAAGAGCTGAGGGTGGTCACTCGAACACCCTGAAAAAAATAATTTTTTTAGAAATACATGTAAAAATTTATTTATTTTTAATTTTTGTCATTTTGAACACCCTCATCAAAATATTTGAACACTCTACCCAAAATGTTTGAACACATTACCCAAAAAATTTGAACACCCAACCCTAATGACGGAATTCACAATGCACTAGTTGATACTCCATTAGAGAATAGTATAAATTGGATATTTGAGAATTTGGGTGTTTCTTTGTCTCAACACATTTAGCTCAAAGAGATAAGAACACTTATAACTATCTCTCTTTAATCTATTTATACTTATTCCAAATGATTACTCATTACATTATAAAATATAGATCAATAATTTAATATATGCGCGCTATCTTTTTTTGTGAAACACTTTAATATATATGCACAGAGGGTATATAGACACAATAGATTTGGATTATTACATAGGTCATTCATAGGTTTGATTCTTTTTTAATTTTTGTTTGGTAATTGGAACCATGGACAAATTTGTGATAAGAAAATCTAGAATGGTGCAAGAGTCATTTCCTATTGAAACTTTTTTTTATGATAGCAACCCCTAAAACTCGTCGAAGCGAAGCCGTAGTGACTTGGAATTGTTGTTTTTTCAGTAGCATTGTTGTATTAGTAGAATTTTTATTTTTATTTATTTATGTACAGTTATGATTTCTAGAGGACATTGGCATTGCCCGGTTTATGTGTGTGGCGAGGCGTAAATAGACCATGGGATTAGTGACAATAATGTTTTGATTTAACAAAAAAAAAAATTTGGACGCACGAACATCATTTTGCCATCCTTTTTAAATTTCTTGCACGAAGGTGTTAAATGTGTTATGCTCTCACAGCTATCGTGTCTGACCACACAGTTTTTGCAATAATAATATCCAATGCAGGACTCATAAATTGAATGGTTTGGATTAACCGTTGTAAGCCTACAAAAGATCCACGAATGCCCAAAATTGGATGAGACTGGATGGATCAGGACTAGAGAGTAGTCTTTCCCTGTCGAATGTCACCATTTTCTCATACCTTTCCTTATGTGTGTGAAATACGATTTAGAAAGATCAATCCCTAGTCTATTCTCTCTCTGTCAGTAAATGCAAGTGGAAGAGGGTGGGATGGAAACAGCCAAACAGGTCATGGCCCAACTCAAGTCTTCGTCTTTTCACAACAATAGACCATGGGATTAGTGGCAACAATGTTTTGATTTAAAAAAAAAAAAAAGTTGGACGGACGAACATCATTTTGCCATCCTTTTTAAATTTCTTGCACGAAGGTGTTAAATGTGTTATCTCTCAGGTATCGTGTAGTGGCACACAGTTTTTGCAATAACAATATCCAATGCAGGACTCATAAATTGAATGGTTTGGATTAACCGTTGTAAGCCTACAAAAGATCCACGAATGCCCAAAATTGGATGAGACTGGATGGATCAGGACTAGAGAGTAGTCTTTCCCTGTCGAATGTCACCATTTTCTCATACCTTTCCTTATGTGTGTGAAATACGATTTAGAAAGATCAATCCCTAGTCTATTCTCTCTCTGTCAGTAAATGCAAGTGGAAGAGGGTGTGATGGAAACAGCCAAACGAGTCATGGCCCAACTCAAGTCTTCGTCTTTTCACAACAATAGACCATGGGATTAGTGGCAACAATGTTTTGATTTAACAAAAAAAAAAAAAAGTTGGACGGACGAACATCATTTTGCCATCCCTTTTAAATTTCTTGCACGAAAGTGTTAAATGTGTTATGCTCTCACAGCTATCGTGTCTGACCACACAGTTTTTGCAATAATAATATCCAATGCAGGACTGATAAATTGAATGGTTTGGATTAACCGTTGTAAGCCTACAAAAGATCCACGAATGCCCAAAATTGGATGGGACTGGATGAATCAGGACTAGAGAGTAGTCTTTCCCTGTCGAATGACACCATTTTCTCATTCCTTTCCTTATGTGTGTGAAATACGATATAGAAAGATCAATCCCTAGTCTATTCTTTCTCTGTCAGTAAATGCAAGTGGAAGAGGGTGGGATGGAAACAGCCAAACGGGTCATGGCCCAACTCAAGTCTTCGTCTTTTCACAACAAAATTGCTCATTTTAGATTCCTTCCCCTTTACACATGAGTGCGCGCAGGATAGTCCGAACCACCCAGTTATATTAAAAATGATTTTTAGACGACCGTAGTAGAATTTCTGAACACCCTCAAGAGAGTTCCTGGAGCTGCCACTAGTGTAAAAGACTCGTGGATCAAAAAGAAAAATAGTACAAAGGACACGCTGGTTTTTCCGGGGTAACATCTTGTGCAATCAACCTTAACTTCCAAAGAAAAAAAGGTTAGGACCACAATACAGGACCCCAAAAGCCAAGTCTATGGTCTCTGTCTTGAGTTTAAAACTCTCTCTCTCCTTCATCCACGTCATGTTTAGTATCCACAAGTACTTGAAATGTATAGATGTATGTAAAACAAACTTCCTACTGTAAATTCAAATCTAGCACTAATACAAGTTGAAAAATTCTGTTCTTCCCAACTGCCGTGTAGTATGAGTTTGTGGCAACAATGTTTTGATTTAACAAAAAAAAAAAAAAAGTTGGACGCACGAACATCATTTTGACATCCTTTTTTAATTTCTTGCACGAGGTATTAAATGTGTTATACTCTCACAGCTATCGTGTCTGACCGTACAGTTTTTGCAATAATAATATCCAATGCAGGATTCATAAATTGAATGATTTGGATTAACCGTTGTAAGCCTACAAAAGATCCACGAAGGCCCAAAATTAGATGGGACTAGACGGATCAGGACTCGAGAGAAGCCTTTCCCTGTCGAATGACACCATTTTCTCATACATTTCCTTATGTGTGTGAAATACGGTTTGGAAAGATCAATCCCTAGTCTATTCTCTCTCCGTCAGTAAATGCAAGTGGAAGAGGGTGGGATGGAAACAGCCAAACATGTCATGGCTCAACTCAAGTCTTCGTCTTTTCACAACAAAATTGCTCAATTTAGATTCCTTCCCCTTTACACATGAGTGCGCGCAGGATAGTCCGGACCACCCAGTTATATAAAAAATTATTTCTAGAGGACTGTTGTAGAATTTGAACACCTCAAGAGAAAGAATTCATGGAGTCGCTACTACAATTTAGATTCCTTCCCCTTTACACATGAGTGCGCGCAGGATAGTCCGGACCACTCAGTTATATAAAAAATAATTTCTAGAGGACCGTAGTAGAATTTCTGAACACCCTCAAGAGAATTCCTGGAGCAGCCACTGCCATCACTGCAACGCCATCACCACTACATCACCGCCACCACTCCCATCAGTACTCTACCACTGGCACCACTACTCCACCACCACCATCACAGCTACTACCCACCACCACTCCACCACCCTGTCACCACAAACACCACTCCATAACTCCATCCTCGCACCACCACAAACACCACTCCACCACTTCCACGAGTACATGGTGACCATCAATAAAAGGAAAAAAGGATCACTATAACTAATGGAATGAAAATTAATTCATTATTTATTTTAATTTAGTGCTTAAAATAATGTTGTCAGCTTAAAAAATTTAGCATTTAGTTTTCAACACTTATTTTTTTAGCTTTTAGTTTCGGTTTTCAGTTTTATCAAACAACAGTGAAGGTATAACTAAATTTTTCTGTCACTCTACAAAATCACAATTATTGTACTTAGTCTGATAATTTTTTATTTTTTATTTTTTGTGAGGAGCCTAGGTACCTAGATCAGCTTGTGCGCATCTCAGAAATTACACTACATCCATCCCATAGCCATTTGACATGCTTATGCGTGGGTCAGAGGTTAGTACCTAAACTAAAGTACCTAAAATATTGTTCTTGCATTCTGCACACTGTAAAAGTATCTAAAAACAAAACCCTCACATGTGAAAGCATATATGTTGTTAAGGCTCCCTACAGCACTTCAATAAATTATTTTTGCCATGGTGTCTCCTAAAAAATAAGTACACCTATTCACTCCTAACTCTTATTTTAATGTTTGTTTCTCTCCTTTAACTGTTTCAATCACTTTTTGAAAAATATTAAATTAAAACAAAGTATATTTCAAAAAAAAAACAGAATAGAGGAGAGATATAATAGCGACTCTGATACAGTGAACATTTTAGAAAATGAATTGCTAAAATGGAAAAGTTAGCTTTTTTACTCTCTAATTTGGTGCAAAATCAAGAGAGGATAATGTGGATGCTGGGAGTAGTCTTTTACAGCTTGATTAGTTGCAACAGAGTTTTCAAGCAATTTGGAGTGAATTTTGACTAAATCAATTTGACAGTTGCTACTCTTGGACTTGGTGCTTAATTAATGGAGTTTTTTTTTCCCTAATGTTTTCGAAATCTTTTTCGGATTTCATCATTTGTGCTCAACGAGAGAAATTTAAAACCTATAAAAATATAGATCGAAATTGAAAAAAATTCAAAAAAAAAAAAACGAATGACTTGAAGATAATTAATTAAAAAATTCTTTTGTCCTAGAGGCTCTTAGTGCGCGCTCACATTCTGTCATTCTCCATAAATAGACATTAATCTTTTTGTGGCCACCTTTGGTTTGGGAAAGAAATATGACAAAATAAGACTACTTTAATTTCAACTTTATTATACAATTAAGCCAATCCCATTCCCACCACAAACAACGTAAGACATTTACATCACTACACACAAATCACTTTCTTTGTTCCAAATTTACACCCCTACCACCGACATAATTAATATCCCTGTCACACCCCAGAAGTGAAAGGCACTCCGCTAGCCGGAATCCACGAATCTCCGGCCAAAAAGTTCCCTACCGAGAATTTTCCGACCTCCGTCGCACATGTTATGACACGGTACCCTGGCCACTTCACCCTCCCACCCGTACCTGCACCGGGTCCAGTGTTCATATATTCACCATAATATAGTGTGCTCAAACCGAGGTTCCCTATCCACTGAGCCCACCCAGCTGGGGCAATCAAATTATCTAGGGAGGACTTTATGTACACGGTCCTTGAGTATTTTTGCCACGGCCGGCCTAAATACGTCTTGACTGAACCCTGGACCGGTCTCAAATCCGAGGCCGCCACGACACGTGAATTGTGAATGATGATACCGGTGTTTTGGTTAGGATCGCTCCTTCCCTGAGCCGTGATGACATTTTGCTGATTGCCCAAAGGTTTTCGTACGTAAAAATTGCAATTTTGGAGAATGGCAACGGCATTTCCGAATACAAAGTCTACGGTCCCGTATATGTCACAGTCCCGGTAAAATTGTCGTTGTGTGTCGACGTACAATGTGTCTTGGTACCCTACAAAGCTGCAACTGTAGAAGACCGAGAGGTCCGAGCTGGAATGCAGCGCGACCGCCTGATATTTCTGAGGCCCGGCTGAGTTCACGAAGGTCATGTCCCGAGCAATGAATCTATCGCCCGAAATAGCTGAGGGAAAGTAAATAAAGGTAAGTCAACATGTAATAAATCTTTTCAGAAATATGACTTTATTTTATTTTATTTTTTATATATGCATGGAAAAATATTTGACTTTTCATCTGAAAACAAATTGTTTAAGTTGGTCGTTGACTTAAGGTGTAATTAATTATTGACTAATGATGCATAAGGAGCTTCTAATCTTTCTTGAAAGTTGACAAGACAGTGACAATTACTCCCTCCGTCCCTTTTTAAGTGTTTAACTTTCCATTTTGGACTGTCCCTAAATAAGTGTGTGGTTTGAAAAGTTAATGGGTAAAAGTTTGTACGATTATCATTTTGCCCTTTTGAAAAGTTAGTGGGTAAAGAGTTAATGGGTAAAAGTGGAGGATAATTTTGGAAAGTAGAGGTAAAAGTTGATGTGAATAGTGTAAAGTGGAGGAATAAGTTGATGTGAAAAGTGTAATGATAACGTTTTTTTAATAAGTTGGATTTACGAAGCAACACATTTAAAAATGGACGGATGGAGTAATAAAGTAATTTTTCGGTGTTTCGTGGTTATAATCTTGGGTGTTTTAATCTTTATTATCTAGTTATTGTTGAATAGGTTTTAGATGTGGATATGAGAGATGTGACAACAAAAAAGTTACCAAAAGTCGCGGAGCCAAAAGTTGTGGATCCATCTTGAACATTCTTATTTCCCGTAACAATTGTGGCACCAATCCCATCGCCCACCAACATCAAGTTGTTCATTGATCGCTTAATCTCGATGTTTTCTTTGTAAACACCAGCTTTCACATGTATCACAAATCTCTTACTTCCACTCCTCGATGCTGCCACTGCCGCTGAAATGGTCTTGTAGTTTCCAGTACCGTCCTGAGCCACAACAATGTCGGCCGTTGGTGCCCCGGTACTGGACGATTGAAGAAGCTTTCTATCAACGGCAGATACCCATTTTGGAAAGCCGTTAGAGAGAAGATGTCGGCTTCTAGTCATTTTGCTAAAAAGTGTAGATGTTGATGGAGTTGTAGCTTTGTTTATAGCTAGTGAATTGCTTAACAACTTTGAAAAATCACCTAAAGTATCAGGGAAAGTTTTCAAGTAAGAAGATAAGTTGAAGTCAATAAACCCATTTTGGCATGTTTGTTGGTTGGTGATAGCGGCACTTAGCCACGTTTGAGCGCTGTGGTGATCAGTAGAGCTCAAAGAGCGGTTAAGTTGGTTAACCGCATCCTCATAGAGCTCTAGACAGTCAGCCCAAGCCAACTTGGCTCGCTCTTGGAACGAGCTCACGTCCATGGCCTTAACAAACGCATGGGCTTGGTTAGCTTTATTTAAGGTGGTTTGAAGGGCTGATTCTCGTAACTGAAATTGGGTTTCATATGTGGTGGCTAGAGGTTTAGTCACAACTAGGGCATTGCATAGTTGAGGGTATGGTGTTTGGGTGCATAGGGACACTTTTGTGGCACAATGGACCAACCCAATACCCAAAAAGGCTATTAAAACAAAAATGGACATTTTATCCATGGACATTTTGACACACTATTTTGCTAACACACTTGATGAGAAACCTTTTTCTCTTTGGAAGATTTGGATGATCGAAAGTGTGAAGGGAGTGTGTCCTTTTATAGGGCACTACTTGGTTTTTGGTGGGTGCATGCCTTCAATTGTGGGCAGTGGCAGGCTTATGAAAAGCGCAATGGGTCCCATTTAAGTGATGCTTACGTGGAAAACTTGCAGCCTTGTTTGAGTTTGGCATTACGCCTGCATTGAACAAAATACACAAGGTCTGTTAATTTCAAGTCATGCATGCAGCATTGAGGGATTAAGTTAGGAGATACATTAGTCCGTAGTACAACGTTTCTTAGTTCTAGGACTTCCAAGCCTAGAATCACGGCCGGTCTTGACGTTTTGGGAGTACGAGGTAAAATTTCGAAGTGAGAGCCCACCGAGTACTAAAAAAAATAGCTAAGGATCCTAATTTTTACACTTTTATGGGAGGCATAAGGTGGCATAGAACAAAAGTTGGTTTTGAAAATAAAATCATTTCTATTTTGGTTGGGCAAGAGGTAAGAAAGGATAATCATTTTTTGGGGTCCAATGTGAACTTTTTAAAAATGGGACTCTTTATATAATTTACAAATAAAATAAAAATATAAAAAGTTTTAATTGAAGAAAATAATACAAGTATTAACACCATAATAATAAAAAGTTGAATAATTATTCTATTATTTCGAATAGATTACTAAAACATCACTCTTCTCGCATTTTTCGCGGCAGAAATAGTAATTTAAGATTTGATCAATGTTAAATTCGAAAAGATTCTTTCACCAGAGACAACTGCAACTATTATAGTCAATTATGGTAGTAATTTATAAGCAATACGCACATTCAATCACCCTTTAGTATCAAATAATTGAACACTTCCCTTGACTTTCTTATTTCTTTTGGCAAAACATCCTTCACGAAAGTCAGAGTTTTGACTCTTTAAATAAGTTAGGACAAATGTACTATTGCTCATTATAAAATTTAACTGACAAACTTTGAAAACTGCATCTTTACCACCCTCTTTTAGGGCCTTATTCTTGACTTCCACTTAAATACGGCCCTAAGTTTTATAAGAAATTTTCATTCTAATATTATTTACATAATGTCAGGGCATAAAAATTTTGAAGCCCCAAAAGATAAGAAAATTCTGGTCGCTCGGGCGGCCGCATACTTGACTTATGTTCAAAGCTGGCCTGATGTATAGGACCTACCACATTGACTTGTAACTGGTTTGGAGTTAGGTGCCCTCATGGAGTCTTCCCTAATCGAACTAGGTCGATCCATTAGTTTAGATATTGACTAATAAGAAAACAATAGGGTGACGCTATTGGGTTTTTGTTTTTTTTTTTAAATTTATCAAAAAAAAGCTTCACCCTATATGAAAGTAAAATAGGATCGGCCTTAACTTCAAGACTCTGAACACAAACGAAGCATTTCAAAAAATAGTTCAATATTTTGGGACTTAATCCAACCAACTAACACGGCGCCCTTAAAAGTGTATGGCCTTAATTCCAGAACACAGAGGAGGATAAAGTTAAACCGTAGGAAGACTTGTAGGTTTTATTACGGGCTAGTACAAAAAATAAATATTTATTACCATTAACTCCAATCATTCTTTTTAATTACCACTAACTCTATTAAGATCAATCACTCTTTTTTGGGTTTAGGCACTTAAGGTTCACTTTCCTATTATAGAGTTTAGTGGTTTAATCACTTTCATAGGGTACCCTAGGATTTTAGGCACTTTTATAGGGTACCCTAGGGTTTAGGTTTAGGCACTTCCATAGGGTACCATAGAGTTTAGGTTTAGGGTGCACTTTTCTATTATAGGGTTTTTAGTGGTTTATGCACTTTCATAAGGTACCCTATGATTTTAGGCATTTTTATAGGGTATCCTAGAGTTTAGGTTTAGGCACTTTCATAGGGTACCCTGGAGTTTAAGTGGGGTGGGTAGAGAGAGAGAGAGAGAAAGGTCAACGAAATCCTCTAAACGGATTGACGCGCACATGGAATTGAAAGGGACTGAAGCGTCTCTGTCTAAAAGGGACTGACGCACATGGGGAATAAAGAGTGATCGGTGTTTTTTGGTTTTTCTCGTGGAGCTCGCGGTACAGCCCTCCACAAAAGTGGAGCGGCTGGTAAAAAGCTCATAAGTACCACTTTATGTACTGGAAGGAATTGGACGTCTAGAAGTGGTTAGGCCCACAAACGGATGAACTCTTCTTTGTTTTTATTTAATCTTCTCATGGACTCTATTTAGAGCATCTTCATTGGGCTTAACAAATCCCATTTTTGGTTAAAATAGAGAGCAAATGTTCAAAAACTCTCACACATCAGTCTAGCTACTCCAACTTAACAATTTGTTTTTGCTACAGTGACTTAACAAAGAAGAGAAGACACTATTCACTTAACAAAGCAAAAAATCCTTAAAATTTGTGAAGAAATTAAAGTCGGCTGGTATTTGAATAGAAAAATAAGAGTAGAATAGAAAGTAAGATTTTGTGAGTTTTTCAAAAAGTGACTAGATAAAAAGATATTTTTAAGGTTAAATTTGGTGCTTTGATAAGCAAAGGAAGAAAACATGAGTTAACTCAATTCAATACCTTGTATGTTAAGGTTTTTTTTTTTTTTTTTGATCGGCAAGAGAAACTTTATTAATCTTTGGAAGATTCACAAAGATTAAAGAGGCAAATGGAAAAGACATCACAACGAACACGAAAGATCCCAACAAATTGTGGCAGTGACCAACAATTATATGCCCTAGCCCCAGAGAAGCATCAAGAAGGTCCTCAAAAGGTTATTAGTAGTTGTCTAATGTTAGAGCCCATCTTGGGCATTTAGTCCCACATGATAGTGATCAGAAATGCATGCATATGGTATATAATTAATGAATTGCACGAGTAAGATTTTGTGAGATTTTGTGAGATTTCAGAAAGTGACTTGATAAAAAGATATTTTTAAGGTTAAATTTGGTGCTTTGATAAGCAAAGGAAGAAAACATGAGTTAACTCAATTCAATACCTTGTATGTTAATGTTTTTTTTTTTTTGATCGGCAAAAGAAACTTTATTAATCTTTGGAAGATTCACAAAGATTAAAGAGACAATGGAAAAAGACATCACAACGAACACGAGCATCCCAACAAGGTTGGCACCCAAGTGACCAACAATTATACGCCCTAGCCCTGGAAAAACAACAAGAAGGTCCTCAAAAGGTTATTAGTAGTTGTCTAATGTGAGAGCCCATCTTGGGCATTTAGTCCCACATGATAGTGATCAGAAATGCATGCATTTGGTATATAATTAATGAATTGCACGAGCTACTGTATAATTTGAGGTTAACATTTTAATCAACGTAGTTAGGCTAGGGTTAGCACGTCAGCTGTGGTGGGTCGTCGCATCTAATATCCATATGTTGTTGTATATATACATATATAGATAGTAGGACTAAGAATTGTTCCCTCCATTCCAAAAAGTTTGTCCACTATGAAAAACGTGCAATTTTTGAATTAAAAAATAAAGAGCTTCCGTCTTTTAATTTGATGCGAAAAAATTGATCAAGACATTATGAACGAAAGTACTTGATTTTTTTTATCTCAAAATTGCAAGTATTTTTGGAGTGGGCTAACTTTTCGGGATGGGAGGAGTAATTAGTTACTACAAATTAGAGTACTATTCTCGTAGGGAAAGGCTATAATACCATATGCATCTAAAAAATATTACGAGTTTTTAGTAGTATAAAAGTTACCACACGCACCAATATGTTAGTAATATTTTCGTGAAAAAGTTATGACCTTAATTGCTAAAAATTCACAATAAGCAAATGTTATGATTCCTATTGAAAATGTTAAGAATCACATTACTAAAGAGTTACGAGACACACTAAAATGTTACTCCCTTCGTCCCAATTTAAATGTTCTCTACTGGAAATCGAGCTTTTTTAAGAAGTTAAAATTAAATTTGTGCTCTAAATTTTCAAAAGTAACCTTAAAAACTGTGAAGTCAATTAAATATATTTAAATTATTTATATCATTCAATATGGATCTCAAAAAATATGTAATATGGATCTTATTTGATATATTTTAATTAATTCTATTACATAAAGTTTTTAAAATCATGAAAAATATTATATGTTGAAAGATATTGTCAATTTAAGAATGATATGAATATCAAAAACTGTCAAATCAAATAGGAATGAAAGAGTACCTTTTAGGCGTAAAATTGAAAGTTTGGTACGTTTTGATAGTTATTTATAGAAAGTGGACACTTATTTTGGGACATCCCAAAATAGAAAGGTGGACATTTAAAATTCGACAGAGGGAGTATGAATCTTTATGTTGTGGCACAATTTGAATCACACATTAAATACATATGGTACATGTGGGAGTGGCTTCGCCGAAATAACCTCTATGACCCTTCTGGTGTGGAATGGAGGGTGGTAAACTGATTGAACCTTGCCTGAACCCTAGCTCCTTGACTGAGAAGAGGACCTGCACATGTGAACATCCACGTTAGTGCCTAGCACGGACGGTGGTGGTCCGGGAAGGCACTCCGATGGTTAAGTAAGCAACCGGAGAAAAGAAAGTAAGCCGGAAATTTTAGAGAGAGAAGGAGAGTTAAGAGGGTATTGAATGAGGAGAGAGAGATGCCCTATGTGGTAGTCGGGCTTGGTATTTATAGGCAAAGGGGGGCGTTCCTCTCATGCCCTCCGTGCCCCTCACACGCGCACCATCCGTACCAGGAATGACGGCTGATGTGACCTCAATCTCTGCTGCAGACACTGTGGTTCGGCTAATGTCATGGCACGTGGGTCTGAGGGGTCAATTCATCTGGGGATACTCCCCAGCACCCACGTGCTTGCGCATGCATAGATGGCAGGGTAGGTGACTGCCGCCTTTAATGATCCATCATGAACTGCCTAGCGTACTAGACACGCTACTGCTGACCTACGGAGATTCCCGAGCCCCCAAAAGACTGATGTCAACCGACTCGTCTCATGGGATGCTCGGATAGCCAAAGTGTCGAGCGGTGAAGCCACCGAGGGCTGTCCGAGAGCTATGCCGAGAGCCTCACATTTGTGACACCTCCGGGCGCGGTGGACTTCGTTCAAATCCATATTCGTCCAAATCCGGACCTCCACCAAGTGAGCCGAGATCACCATCCCCTCGGGGAGAGCGAGACGGTTCGATCTACATTCGCTTTTGTGAATTTTGAAGTTGTGATCCTTTTTCCCTTTGTGGAGAGGGCTGGCCCCAAATGGCCCTTATGGACCTGGCCGCTACAGTACATCCTTTAAGAAGTGCATGTGTATGGTAGACTTTCTCTTCTAGTATTGTTGCCACTCCATTTGCTTGAACTCAAAAGTCAAAACTTCAAACCACAAAGTGTCGTGGTTTGTATAAGTTCACAGTTAATTATTTAGCCTTTGAAAAAGATCTCAATCATAAATCATAATTATTGTAAGGTAAAATAATTCAATTTCCGACTAACGTAAAGAAGGTTTGCTTTGGTAAGTACATGGCTGCAAACAGTGGCAGACTCAGAAATTTAATGTAGTGGGGCACCTACATCAAATTTGTTTGATATCAGTGAAAATATATTGATATCCGAACTTGTTTTTCATATCACCTTCTGCCTGATGGGCAAGTGATAGCAAAGAGTCTTTGTGATAAATAACAATGAGTAAGAAGTTTATACCCCAACCACACCAGCAATTTATAAATTGACAATTGTAAATCAAACAACGTTATGGATGAAAATTGATGCATGAAATGCGATAAATTTAATTATTTTCAATTTATGTACAAATGCTATATTTCAATTTTAGGTGTTATTTACACAATTACTCAAAATATATAGGGGCACAAGTGAGTTTTTAATTTTGAGTGGGGGCATGTGGCACGTGTCACCACGTGCCCCATGTGGGTCCGCCCCCGGCTTCAAAGCTAGTTTAAGTGCGTAGATAATGAAAAAAGTTGTCGGAGAGGGGTTATATTTTGTAGTTAAAGGAAGGCCTTGATGAAGTGTGTTAGGATCTTATTAGTTGATAAAAAGCTGAGGCTTAAAATGGTTAAACATGGAAGAGATATATGAGAAAAGATGGATTGATGGTGAAGGTGATGTCAAGTTAGGTTGGGAAGTAGTTTGGTTATATTAGGACTAATTAATCACAAAATAGAATTAAACATTGCTAGATTTTTTTTAATAAAAAATTTTATTCGGACTTATGGTGAAGGACTTAGGCCCCGCTTGCTGGTGAAGGACTTAGGCCCCGCTTGCACTTCCTAGTTCCGCCCGTGTTCTTAGTGCTTGTTTGTAAACTAGCTTAGAAATAAACAATAAGCAAAATTAAGAACAGGAAAATCACTTGGCTTCCACAGAAATTTATTTCTAATTGCTTACCACTTACAGTGAAACAAACTAGCCCTTAACTGCACAATTGAAACAAGTTCTATCAAATCAGCATTTGTCTTCTCCGAGTTATGTTTCCCACCCAGCACGTAATCTAGCGTAAGTGCAAATGTGATATTGTCCTACCACCCATCCCACAAGATAAATTAGGGGTTTGAATTGTCTCTAGTCTTTTTTGGACTAATCCAGACAGTACAGATTTAGACCGCTCATCTTAACAAGTGATGATAAAAAATTAGGGGAAATGACTGTTCAGTGGAAATAATTCCACCTTGATGACACACTTTTTGGCAATCATCACTTAATAGGTGGAGAAAAACACCTGACAAACAAAAAAATTAACCGCTACACCGCGGAATCTTGATCACTATCTCCCGATTCTTGATTTCAATATAAACCAAACATTGCTCAAATTGATGTCATGAAGTACATATATAAACTTACACTACAGAAAACACTTGGGCTTATCGGTCTAAATAGCAGGGACGCAGAGGGTAAGAAAAAAGTACTGGTCACATCGAGGAGGAGCGATAGCTTTACAATGTAAATTCTTGAGCGGAGGGGCTGGCTTTGGGGTGTGGATTTTTCATATTCCGGCCATCTTTTCTTGTAGTAATTTTCTATTTTGTTTTTCTTCTTTTTTTGTGGCCATTTCATCATACTTTATCTTATTGGGGCTTTCGTTGAAAAAGTTCCAAAATGAAAGGAACCCCCACATGCACTTGTACGCAAAAAAAGTTCATAGGGTGGTAATTAATTAACTATATATATATTTATCCTAGGGTATTTGTAATTAATTTAACCAAATATTTTGATCAAACCCAAAATCAAACTCAAACTCAGTACAAACCCAAAATCAAAAAATCTTTGAGTAAAAAACCAAACCTATAAAAAGTCTCAAATCAAACGGTTTAAACCTATCAAACTTTCAAATTTTTCTTTAAATTTGGGGGAGACGAAAATCCTTGAACCAATTTTCAACCCGAACCAATTTTCAACCGTCATCGTCACCGTCACCGGCGAAGGTAAGGGCTGGACTTGCTCGATCTGGAGGAGAGGTGGTGGTGGTGGTCGTCACCACGGTCGTCGTTGTTGCTACTGTAGCAGAACACGATATGATTTTCCAGATCTCGTCATCACTGGTGGTCGTCCAGATTTCGTCGTTGCCACTGATGGTCGTGTCGTCACCACGGTCGTCGTTGTTGCCATTGTAGAAAGAAGGACGGTGGCGGGCTAAATGAAAAAAATTAAAATTTAGATATAAATTAAATTTTTTTGCTATTTTCGACGACGTTTGAAATTAAAATAAATGGCAAAATTTGCAAGTGGTGGAAGAAGTTTAAAATCTGAGTTTAAGGTTGGAGTGAGCCATATCAAATGAAGCATTCCGGCTCCGCCACTTGATTTGAACCAAATTTTTGCATCAAATTTGAGGAACCATATCAAATGAAGTTTTGAACCAAAAAAAAGGGAAAAAAAAGGTAAATGCTGGACTTGCTCTGATGTACCATTTAATGTCACATCTCATATAACGATGAAAACATAATTTTTAAGGGTCCCACACAACAATTTCCAAAGCAACAACAAACCTTGTGCTCCACGTTAATTGGTAAACATATTATAGTCAAATGTTAAGCTTTTTCTGGCAGTTGTTATAAAAATGGTTCAATAATTAACTCCATTTGCCTCTTAATTAGTATTGCCGTGTTCGTTGAATACTTTTTTTTTTTGTTTTTGTTTTTGTCATTTGTCATTCCTAATATATTACATGGGGAGGAGGGGGAATAAGACTCTATCCTGGGATGCAGTGCGGAGCATCAAGAGTTCTACCGCATGAGTTAACTACTACCGTTCGTTAAGTACTTTAGGTCTTGTTTGTTTGACCGGAGATAAATGGATGATTGAAAATCTATATCCCATCCAAATCCCACATGGGATTTTATATCCCGTATGGATTGGGATAAAAATTGGTGAGGGATTTCAAATGACATCCGAGAAAAGGTTAACAAACATAAAATTTTGAGTCTCACTCCATCCCACCACCAAATTCCACCAAACAAACAGGGCTTTAGAGAGAGTATATTAAATATAACCACTTTATTTTTCTTCCGGACATATATTTTGGGCTGTCAAGTGTCAACTCATTAAAACATGACCCAAATTATTATTGGAGGAGGAGAAAAGTTCTGTTGCATTCCATTGAATTATTAGTAGATCTGAAAATTGACACCTTAATATTCTGTCCCTAATATGCCAAGTCTCATCAATTAGGTTTTAAATTAAAATCAGTTGCATGCCACTAAATAAACTCGAGGAGGGGCGGCTCCACCTTTGGTAAAGGTGGTCATTTAAACGCCCAAAACAATTATTTTTTATTAGAATATATGTAATAAGTTTATTTTTGTATTAGTTTAATCCTTCATAAACACTAAACTCAAAAATATTTGAACATCCAAATTAAAAATATTTGCACACTCAACGCAAAAAATTAGTCCACAAAGCAAAAAAAAAAAAAAAACAAACCAATTACAATCCATAGGCGGCTCTATAGCTTTCTTATAAATTGTCAATTGAATACCCTGAAGGTTTTTATTTTTTAACATGCAGTAATTTTATCTTGGGTTTAATTTAGACACTTAATTCTACACTATGAACACCTATCAATCTAGGTAATTCACAATTAAATCTCTAATGCATTAGTTCAGAACAAGATACACACATTTAATGAGAAAAATTCGGAAAATAGACAGCGAAAAAAAGCATATATGGGTTAACTCTGAATGAAAATTAACTTTATATCTTATAAAACAAGAACATATGTTTAAAAAAGATCCGTGCAAACTTATTCCTCATATAATTTCCTAAAATAAATGTATTAGAGTATTTATGCGTTTGTTTAGCCCAAATTATAGATTTCACCGAAAACAATTATGACATCTTATGTATTTTCATATTATTTGGTCGAATTATTTACGCTAATATATGAAAATTTTGTGTGTATATGATTAGTTAATAGGGGGCTATGCCATTGCAAGTCGAGGCCATTGAGACATGTATCACTAAAAAGTGAGAAGTTTTGGAATTTTTTTTTTTGTCATTCGTTAATCCTAATCTACTCTATCCTAGGGGACTGGGGGAGGGGGATGAGTGCTGACGGGAATCAAACCCTGCCCACATGCATGAGAGTATAAGGAAACACCAACTGCACTTCACTTCACTCGCGAGAAGTTTTGGATTGGTGGGCATAGAAAAGCACTTTATAGTAGTAAAAAAGTGTCGAGTGGATGGTGATCACAAATGGTCCATTAGCAATTCACTCAAATCCAATCCATTCCAATTTGTTGGGTTTTAAACGTCTATCGTTCGGGGCCCACTTCTAACATGGATTTGTTACACTATTTTAATCCGAAGAAGAATTTTTATCAATCTGCAAATATTTATCAATCCGCACTTCATATACATATCATCATCAAATTATATAGTCTCGTCTCTCCTTCACGGGTGTAATCCGCCCTCTATGTAAAAGTCTTGTCTCCGTCTCTGTACATATTTTTTTGGAAATGATAAAGTCCATCTTTGTAGTACACAAAGGTTATTAAATTTCTGCATGCGTATTATTATTCAGAAGTCTTATGAATGACTAGTCAACCAACAGATGAAGACCTCTAAGTCCTGAGTCTGTAGTGGGATGGAAAGTCCTAGTCTTTAATTAATTTGCTAGCCAGTTAACTAGTATACATCCGATAAAATTAAAATGGTACAAATTTCTACGCAATATGATCGATGGAGGCTGCTACCCTCCTTATTGATAGCTTTACTGATTTCTTTCTAATAGAACAATATTCGAAATGGTGTGTTTTGCACTTGCAAGCTAGGTAGGTAGTAAAAAATTCAAGCTAGTGCAGCCAAAAAAAAGAGGGAAAAAAACCTAGAACTGTATTTTTTGCACTGAAACTGTTAAACCTTTCAATGGCCAAAGACAATTTACATTACCAATCATGCCCTATTTTTGGTGCGCATGCCGGTACGAGTAAATAACATTGACAAATACAGAGACCTCCCTTGAGGCTTTTGATGTTACACGGTACTATTTTACCTTTTTTTGGCAATATTCATTTACCTCTCCTCCGTTAAGTCAACGTGAATTAGGCAATATCATTCATATCTTTCAATATATACCAAAAATCTCCCTTACTTTTATCACCAAATTACCTCACATTACCTCTAAACATTGTACCCAAACTATGCATCCTAATTTCTATTTTTTGAGCCCATACAACCCTTGATTTAAGTTAGCACCAAAATAACCGGCTAAACAAGTGTTTAAAATTTTGAAGGTCAAAGTACCCAATTACTTGCTTGATCCATGGCTTGGTCACGAATCCATACAATCAACATTCCTATGATTGTGTACTTTGTATTTATTCTTGTTATTCTTATTTCCTTGTATGTATCCCTTGATTGTAGAAATTAGAAAGAATAAATCTCTCCTCTTGATTGTAAGTCCACTCCTATAAATCAACACCTACTATTTTTTTTTTTACATGGAAATAAGAAGATTATATTAATAAAAGCCCAACGACACTTATAAAACAGAATTCATTACAAAGATCTTGGACAAAACCAAACTAATCATCTAAATAGAGAACAAGAAATGCACAAGGCAATCGATGTGTTTCACCCAACCCAGACATGACCTGACGCAAACAGCGGCACTTACTAGATTCATACATAGAATCAGCATCTCTGAAGAGACCTAGTGCTAGTTGAAGATAAAAGATAGCGAATAGCCAGACGATCGAATGGACTCCAACCAAGTATGCTCGCACCAATGAACTCCCAAAACTATAGATTTTCAAAACCATTGCAAGTTGCCTTGCCAGCGATACAATGTAGGGTAAGAACACTGTTTGCACAGATATCATTGTAAAGCAACCGCGCTTGAAAGTACCCAATCTGTAGACGATAATTCGTCCGAAGACAAAACTAACAAGTAACAACTCTTACAAAGTGATAGACATAACCCTCTCAGATCAAACGACAAGTCATTGATCTGGAGAGACAAAAGAAAAAAGAAAAAAATGAACTGAGAAAAGAAATAGTACCATGACCCTCCCCTCCCACCACTATGCGAGGGTATTGAAACCCTAGGGGGGAGGGGGAGGACAAAGAGTAATATTTGTGGTGGCTAGAGTTTTGAGAGAGAGAGAGAGAGAGAGAGAGAGAGGACTCCAAGGTCAATCAATACCTAAATAGAGCTACCACTATTGTGGTAGAATCCTTAAATATTGTGCTCACTTACAGGGTATTAGAGCGGGTCACCATCGACCAGTCTTCAAGAATTCTCTGCTAAATTTTTTCCCTCTTTCTTCTTTGATTTCAGTCTTCGAATGTCTACTACTTGCATCGAAAAAATTGAACCACAAGGATCAAATGATCCTCTTATCATTCACCATTCTGACAGACCAAGTATGGTGCTGGTTACGCCTCCCTTGTCTTGTGATAATTATGGTACTTGGAGTCCTGCCATGATTATTGCGTTACGTGCCATAAATAAGATTTGTTTTCTCAATGGTTCTTTGACAAGGCCTGTTGCTTTTACTGAACTTACTCGATGGGAGAGATACAACGATTTGGTAGGCTCTTGGATTCTTAGCTTTGTGCATGTCAACTGAGATTTGCACTAGCATTTTGTATGCGGATACCGCAAGGGAGATTTGGTTTTGGATATTGATAGGTGCCGAAAGGCACCCGTTAAACCTTGTTAACTTGCACTTTGTTTAGCTATTTCGGTTAGTTTTTGATTCGCATTTGTTGGTAAATGGTGTTACAGGTGCCGAGGGCTCAAAGACGTGGAAAACATGCTTTGGAGTGGTCTAGAAGCGTCAAGGATGCGAAGAGGAGCAAAAGAGGACCAACGGGCCAATTTTTGGTACCATGGTCCGGACCATGCTTTCCCCGTCCGGACCAAGGTCTCTGCTAACCTTAGGGAGCAATTTGTACCCGTGGTCCGGATCACCCTTTTCCCCGTCCGGACCATGGTGTCGGGAATTAGCGTTTTGACTATTTTTTGTGTAATTTGAGGGCCCTAGGTATAAATAGGATAACCTAACATTGTTTTAGGGTGCCCCAACGATTGAGAGAGGCTACTTGGAGAGAGAAACTCATTGTTCTTCACGTTCTTCATGCGTTCTTCGAATCAAAGCTCGTCGATCATCACCATGTCCGGCTAAACCCCTTTTCTAGGGGGAGGATGAAGCTCTACACCAAGTAACCTTGTTTTTCTGCATAGATTGTGGTTAATACTTGAATCGGATTATATGTTATGAACTTGATTTCATATGATCAATGGAATCATGGTTTTCTTCTTCCAATCTGTTGTGTATTTGTATTCATGTATTCAAATACCATAAACATATAATTGTTTTCACTGGTGTGATTGGAGTTCTGAGATGGATTATGCTCGTAAGACGGACCGTGCCGCGATAGTGAGACGGTCCGTGCTATGAGATAGTCCATGCCTTTTAACAATCTCTATATTCTCTTGACGATTATCGTTAGGGTTTGCAAGCCCTAGCGATAATCCTTTGCGATTCGAATATTAATCATATCTATGCGATGCTTGGTTATGCGGTATGAGCGGATTCTAAACCCTAGATCTTCTTCCCAAATAGTTTCACATCTTTAATTATTGCGCTCTTTAGTTCAATTATTTCACAAACAATCAAACCACTTTTTACCGAATTAAATTGGAAATTCATTGGAATTAACGCAACTCAGCCAATTTGTCTCCGCGGATCGACACTCGGACTTAGCCACTATTCTTCTGAGTAGTAGTTAATTCTAAGTAATTATAAATATATTTTTGACTCGACACGACACGACATGCTTGGATATTTCAGAGCACTTTATCAATCGAATGCTCCTTTAATCTATCGACTGAAACAGTTATTTGAAAGGTTCCATTGGTAAAGGCATTTTTTTGTCTTCTTCTACTGGTCTTCATTTGCAAGGATAATGCGACTCGGATTGGGCTAGTGTAGGCACCCCAATCCGGGCTTGGGAATATCCTTGAGCATTTCCGATGATGAGGAAATACTAATGACATCGCGATAAGGCTTGAACAAGATCCCAAAAGACTCACTACCCCTCGTCCTCCCAAAAATCTACCTAAAAGACCAAAATAACCCCCAAAACCTTCAACGAGATAAAAAACCCTTAAAAACACTTAAGCACTCAAGTAGCAACCTGAGTACTCAAGTTACTACTTGAGCACTCAAGTAGCATGGGCGGGAAATTACCAGCAATCTTTCAAATCTTGAGTAATCATATCCTTTCTTGATTCTCCGGTGATTTGGCCTCTCATACACTCGACCTCACGTGCCTAATTGATTTATCATACCAAAATTGCACCTAATATCCCTACCCCAAGTTACAAACCCATTTTCCTCCTCAAATTCTCTCTAAAAAAGAAACTCACTTCCTCATTTAGCCATTCTAGAACTTCCCTCCTCTCTCTCTCTCTCTCTCTCTCTCTCTACAATTAGACTACTTCATCATTCATCCAACCCAGAAACCCTTGATCATCTTGTTTAATACACTTCCAAAAACCCATTTTCTTCATGAAATCCACCAAAACCCTTCAAAGCCTGCACTTTCCAGCCATGGATTAGTCCATTCACTCTATATCCAGTACCTTTCCATCATCAAAACTGATATATAAAGCCATTCTTTCCATTGATCATTAGAAATCTACCTTAAACTCTAGGTTTCTCTCTCTAGAACTAAAAAAGCTAGCTCAAACTACAAAAATCAGTCAAGCCTTCACTCATCCAACCTAAAACAACCCCAAATCAAGCCACAAGTCCTATCTTGAGCCTAATCAAGTCAAGATTCTTTGTTTCAAGCTTCTAAAAGGTAGAAATACCTTAAAATCGCGTTGTTTTCATACTCCCAAGGGAGCCAACGGGTTCATTCAGGTTCTTTATACCTGTTGTGAGATTGTTTTGGTCATGAAGAAACAAGAAAAATGTTTTGAAACTCAAAGTCTTACTGGCTTGAGCACTCAAGTGTTGTTTGATACATCTCTCTACTTTCTTATTTTTCTAGATTGGGTCATATTGCTCTACTCTCTTGTTGGCTGTTTTAAACAGATCATAATCATCCTGTGGACACCCCGCAAAAATTCACCGAATGGTTTGGAAAATATGATTATGATTTTAGAGTCGCCACCCGGGTTTAAGGACCGTACCCGAGAAACCGATTTTTCAAAAATGACTCTTTTACCTTACTTTGGAAAAAGCTTTTACCGGCGCATCGTTACCAAGATTCCTCGGGTTCGGGAGCTAAGTTACGAGGGGGAAGGTTTTCAAGGCACCCCCTCGCCCAACTATGGAAACCGGTCTCTACTTAGTACTTAAGGGATTTGAGAAAAACATTTATTTCATAAACTCAAACACATAAGCAAAATAAAGAAAACAAGTTTGTAAGGATCATTACAATTTATTGTATGAAAGTGTATGCTTGTGAATGTGTGGATGACATCAACATGAAGATATAATGACATAAATATTAGTAGCAGCAACTACAAACTATGAATAAAATGAAATAGAAACTTGTTTTGAAACCCTTTATTGCAAAATCAGATCTAGCATTCTTATTTTCTTTCAAGCACCTAAAGGAATGTTTCAAATGCCTGAGAGGAAGTTCAAAGGATCAGGTGCCTGAAGCTGAGAGGATCAGGTGCCTGAAACTACTGCTTCAGGTGCCAGGAGCTAGTGCTTCAGGTGCCAGGAGCTAGTGCTTCAGGTGCTTACTCAAACTCATTTTCACCACTGTTTTGCCTTCGAAAATGGTAGAATAAACTATTTGAGATCCTTTTTAGAAAATCCAATCTGATTCTTCTACTTTCCTTCAAGCACCTAAAGGTATGTTGCAAACCCCTGAAGCTAAGAGGATTAGGTGCCTGAAATGGGCTTCAGGCGCCTGAAGCTACTGCTTCAAGTGCTTGATCAAACCACTTTGACTTCTGTTATGCCTTTGATACTGATAGTAAAATGATGTTAACTCACTGTAATGAGGAAAACAAACTTGAAAGCTTCATTTAAAACTCATTCACACCATAAAACACCATTGATTCTTTATAAAAAACAAGTTTTTCATCCATTCAAATAGCAAAATAGAGATGTTCCACTCTTGCATGCTGCTTGACCAACCGGGTGTATATGAATTAAACTAAAGACGCGTCCCAAGCGTAGGACTCTCGACCGGCGTAGCACAATATCCGGAAGTACCGGAGTCGAACCACAGAGACGACAAAGGTGTTTGACTCAAAAGTGTTGAATTCTAGTTTGACCTTGCTCTTAGGTAGCCACCCCTTGTTCAATGAGATTAATTTACTAGCTAAATTACCCAACTAACTTGATTAAAAATGGATTTAAAAGAGGAGTACAGCTGTGGGAACCTAGCGTTCGCAACTAGTCTAACCAATGTTTACTCGGGCCACAATTATTCATTTTATTGATTTTAGAATAAGAAAAAGGATCCCTAACAAATGCGCACCGCCTGTCACCAGATTCCGTGCGCATTCGAATTCCGACGATGCCTGGGTTTTGTTTGTTAGAAGAGTTTTCGTCTCCTAAAATTGCTCAAAAATTAAGTTAATTCGATTCCGAGGTAGAACATTAATCAAACTAGCCACGGAGCGCCTTCGCCCCGCAACCGCACTCTATGAAATTACTCACTCATGACTTTAATAATTGTAGCAAACATATGTAGACACCCCAATTTTGATACTCGTGCATCCCCGATGACGAAAAGAACGATCAAACTACCTTGGAACATGTCCAGAAAATTGGGAACTCAGCCTCACAGACCGCACGGCTCCTGTCTCAAGCCGTGCGGCTCACATTTTTCTTTGTAAGCCGTACGGCTCCCCCATACAAGCCGTACGGCTCCCCTTGGGAGCCGTACGGTGGGTATCGTTATCCCCTGCAAAATTCTGGCAAACCGCTCAGGAATATCATCACTACTCAGCCGTTGAATATCAACATTTTTATTCCCCTTCCTCCGGCTATAAAAGGAGACATCCTCCTCACCTCTCAGGACACCAAAAAAATCATACCCCGAGAGAATTTCCGTTTGATTTTCCGGCGAAATTCTCGTTCAAAACCATCGGAAAATTTCCCGAAACTTCGTATCTCCCATTCTCTTTCAATTTCTCTAAAACCAAATCCACTATATCATTCCAAACCATACCGAATCTTGATCTTACGAGTTCAAACCCGAACAATCCAGAAGTTCCAGCGTCTGTTTCAAGTTCCAGAAAGGTATAAATCGTTTTCGAGCCTCGATTCTCAAATCGTGGCTCTCCGAGGGTATCCCCGAGTCAATAACAGTTTCAACAACCGTATCTTAACTCGGTAAATCGTTTTCCAAACAAAAACCGGCTTTTCGGAGCCGTACCGGGCGATTTTTCTCGATAAACGCACGGTACGACTCGTACCGGATGTAAATTTTACTTCAACAACTTGTTTACAAACAAAAACAACTTATTTGGAGTTGATTTGAAAAAGAAAGTCAAGTTTTGAACGGGTTTTGGACCCACTGGTCCCAAAACAAAATTTTCAAAAATGTAGTTGTACGCAAGCCGTACGGCTTGCAGTACAAACCGTACGGCCCCCATGTAGGAGCCGTACGGCTCCCGTTTTAAACCAAAATTTTTCCTCTGTTTTCCTCTGTTCGTACCCTGTTTCTCTGATCTCTTCTGCAATTTCTTTTTTTTTTATTTGCACTTTCCTCCCCCCTATTTTCCTATTTTTATCATTTAGTCTGTTTGATTAAATTTTATTCCCGTCATGGTTTTAATTAATTTCATTATTTGCTTGTTTATTTGTCAAAGTTTTTTTAACGAAATATTTTCTACAAAAATCCCACAAATTATTTAGTAAAGACCGGGAATTTCCCGGGCGAGCGGGGTGCATTTTTCAACAAAACCTTCCCCGCGCGTAACTTGGCTTCCGAATCCAAAAGAATCTTTTCGCAGATCAAACCCTTTCCAAAACGGCATGAGAGTCAACAACTATTCTTAAAACGGTTTCTCGGGTACCAAACATTTTCTAAATTTAAACCCCGGGTGGCGACTCACACATTTTTCGTTTTTCGCGATTTCCAAACCAATCGCACCTAAACGCCAGCCGCGTGGATCTCACCGTCCACAAAATGGCGACTCTGCTGGGGATCGAAAATTAATTCTTATTTTGGTATTTTACACATGTAAAACTACCCCCGAAAGCTTGACAAAACGAACACGCCACGCGTGATCGAGAAAGGAATGGTGCAATAACAGGGCTACGCCCGACTAATCCGGACTGAAGCTTTCCCGGTTGTTTGCTTATGTGAAATTTCAAAATAAAGATTAATTGGTGAGCCAAATTTGAAAAATAATTGTGGGATTTTTGAAAATATTTTGT
Organism: Vaccinium myrtillus; assembly: GCA_016920895.1. NCBI lineage: Eukaryota > Viridiplantae > Streptophyta > Magnoliopsida > Ericales > Ericaceae > Vaccinium > Vaccinium myrtillus. The sequence continues at coordinate 20,301,176 of CM029279.1, read as the reverse complement.
TATCAAAACTTTTGCATTGCACGTGCATCGATGTTGGATAAACCCCGCCAATGCGTCTTGGTTACCCTACCCGGATTGCCGGTGTTAGGACATCCCAAGATTCTCGGCAACCCCGGACAATGATGAGTCAGCCTGCCGTTCGACCTTTGCCATGCAGTACACTTGGCACTGGGAGGCAAATATTGACTCTAGTCTAGGGAACCCCCTTTAACCAAAACCCGGCCTTTACATGTAATAAACCATAGTGCCTTCCAACCTAGGATAGGGATCCACAGGATAGGACTATCTGTTTTATCCTGTTTACCTGTTATCTTGATTATCTGTTATTTGTTATCTGTTTATCTGTTAACTGTTCTACGTACGTTTTGTTTATTTGTTAACTGTTCACTCATTCTTGTATATATCACTCATCAACATGTTACATGCATGCACATAGGAGCTTTGCCTTAGGTTATTGCATCATGTCCGCATTCATGAGGATTGTCTCGACAACCGCGCGTTGCGTCGGATATACGATAATTCCCCATTAAAATTAAAAAAAAAAATCAAAAACAGAAAATCAAAAAAATGCTACAACTGGCTCTGTTTCCCAAAATGAAATACACATATCCTTTGTGGTAGAGTCATCATGTCTGGATCACCATACAAGCGGTTCAAGTCTACCCTCACCACCCATTAAGGGGCACCTGTGTGGATAATTGAGGAGGTTCAACCCGAACAACCTCCATGCAAGCCGGAAGAGTCTCAGCCAGGAAAGCTTAACATAGAAGACCATATGGGGGAAGAACTCGATTAGAAACTCAGTTTGTTGGCCGAAGCCAACTTACCAGGAGTATCCCTCCAATGGGACGATAATGAAGGTTGGAAATTCTGTTTCCCAGAAGAACCAGAGCCAATGCCAGAAAAAATCACCTTAATGATGGAACAGGACAACGGGGCACTCGCAGCCATGCCACCGTGAAATACTTTGATGCCAACGGCCAGCCTGTCTACTACTTTGAAGACCCAATCACAGGCCACAAGTATTGGGACGAATGCGAATGTAATGTTTGCTTCGCAGATTGCCTTCTCAAGAATGACGACATGACCCCACAGCAGCTCAAGGATCAATGCAAGATGCATCATAAATTTATCACTTTGTACACGTCGCACAAGCATCCACCTTTTTATGTGCATATTCATTTATGATCTCTTCTACTTGTTTCCCATTCCCGGTTCCCCTTTTATGTGAATAAAGTTGAATAATAAACATTTTCTAAATCCCACAAATGCTAAGTAGAAACCGACTCTGGGATCGGGCGAGGGGGGTGCCATAAAACCCTTCCCCTGTCGTAACCAAGCTCCCGAACCTAAGATATTATGGTGAGGACGGATTGGTATTTAAAATCGTATCCAAAATAAGGCACGCGTCATTCGAGTTCGGTTCCTCGGGGACAATCCGCTAAAACCCGAGTGGCGACTTGAATCGAATTCCTTGGAGGGGCGTCCACAGCTAGTTGCCCAGGTACTCGTCATTCCAAAACGGCTACGGTTTCACATTCTTTTGCTGAAGGCGAGTATCGGGCTGTGGCTACTTTAACATGTGAACTCCAATTGTTAAAATATTTACTCGGTGATTTTGGAATTACTCATAATTCTCCAATTACTATGTTTTGTGACAACTGATCTGCGTTACATATTTCACAATATCCAGTTTTTCATGAACGCACTAAACATATAGGGCTTGATTGTCATTTCGTCCGTGAGAAGATTCAGTCAAAAGCTCCTTGCTCCGAGATATATTCCCTCTTTGGCTCAACTTGCAGATGTCTTCACCAAGCCATTGGGTGCAGACCAATTTAACAATTTGCTTGGCAAGATGGGCGTTCTCTCCTTGCACGCTCCCCCTTGAGGGGGAGTATTAATGTACCCAATTACATGCTTGATCCATGGCTTGGTCAAGATTCCCTACAATCAGCATTCCTATGATTGTATAGTTTTTTTATTTATCCATGTTATTCTTATTTCCTCGTACAGAATATGTATCCCTTGATTGTAGAAACTAGGAAGAGTAAATCTCTTCTCTTGATTGTAATTTCACTCCTATAAACCAATACCTAAATAGAGCTACCAGTATTGTGGTAGAATCATCAAACATTATGCTCATTTACATAAACTCATGTTTTTATTTTTCAGATTGTCATATTTAGTGAAATTTTTTAATTTTGCTTCAATAGTTTTTACTCCTTCACGTCACAACGGCAACAATATAGGGAAAATATAAAAGTATGTGATCAATTTTGAAAACAATTAAAAAGGCCAAAAGATGATATATAAAAAGCAATATTTTTTTGTTTTATTTTGATTTTTAGTTTTTTTTAATTGTTATTCAAAAAGTTACTTGATTAATCTTTTTCAGGTTTTTTTTTTGGTGCACCAGAAAGTAAACAAACAAGAAACTAAACACGTACATTAACAAACACTCTCAAGCTCGCTTCGAGGAGTGGGATAACTGATAGGCGCGCAATGTCATAGACATAAGCGCCTAAGTAGGGCGAATTAGCGCATTAGAGGCGCGATTTATTCCATTTCCACTTGATGCGGTGTTATCTGTTGTTTGGTATTGTTATATTTGATTTGTAGGGAACAGGCCAAAAGGAGCACGTAAAGTAGACACAAGGCATCGGGCATGGTGGGAACCGGTGGGACCCAAGCAAGGACGACCAAACAAGCTGAAAAGTCATTTTAGAGGGATCGGTATCGATATAGGGATTCCCCTGTATCGATACCCAGGCGTCATTGAGCGAACAGAACATATGGGTATCGATACAGGGTCGATACCGATGGCCTTAAAATGGCCGTTTGACTTTGCCACGTGTGTTGACTTCGAGGGATATAAATACCTCGTTTTGAGGCCGAATTAGGGTTCGAAAATTTATTATTCTTCTTCCACTTAGTAGCCGACTTTTCTTTTTGGAGATTCGACTTTCCGGGATTATTTTCATTGACGTTTTGCAGTTTCGTTGGAGATTCAAGTATTGCTTCGGTAATTTCTGTTGATTTACATTAGTCTCAGTTCACGGGAGTTTGTCCGTGATCTGATTTCGAATCTTGTGTTTTAATTCATATTCGGTATAATAGCATGTTTTGTTTCAGAATTTTATTGTTCGTTCTAGTTCATATGAGTGAGTAGTTCCATAGGTATGGTCGCGGGGTGATTAACACGCCGTGGCCAGGGCTGGATTTGTTCTTTCTCCTATTCTCAAACTTAACAAAGGAAAAAGCAATTTTAGGTTATTAAAGAGCTTCCGTTGGACGAATCTGAGCTTTGTCGGAGCCCATGTAACGCGGGGAACGGGGGACCAAAACCTGTTCTTTCGCTGTACATGGGTAACGGCGACCGTGAGGATTCGCATCTTTCGGGGTACCCTTTTCTCTCTAAAATCAAACGTTTTCAGTGGAACAACGAATGAAGCAGGAAATATCCGGACCTGGTCATTTGTGTTATGAACCCTACGACCGTACTTTCTTTTAATTAATTTAAGTAAAACCAAATTCTTTTAGTATAGCTAATTTTCCAATCAAGCTATAAAGGGTGGCTACCTAAGAGCCGTGTTAAATTTAGCAACCCGAGTTTTTAGTAAGCACTCTTTACCTTCTCTGTGGATTCGATTCCGGTCTTACCGGGTATTGTGCTACACCGGTCTCAGCCCTACGCTTGGGGCAACCCATTAATTGAGGTCTAGGATTTCGGTCAAGCATTTTTAGCGCCGTTGCCGGGGAAGGCAAGAACTGTTAAAAATTCGGGTCGTTAGTGTCTTTTGAATTTTAGTTTTAATTTTATCTTTCTTCATTAAGTAATAAGGAAACAACTGGGTGAATGAGGTGAGAATGGAAGAATTCTGTGAGATGTGTGAGTGTTGGGGGCATTCTGTTTATACCTGCTCCGCTTTTTATGCACTCAAGGAAGCTATTCGAAATAATCAGGCTAGGGTGAGTGTTATTAATCAGCGATGGGATCCATATCCAAATACGTACAATCTAGGGTGGTCCCACCACCCATCTTTTTCAGGGTGGTATTCCGAACCCGCAGTGCCACCACAGGCACTGCCTTTGCCTCTGCAAGAAATACAATCGTTCGAACCTGCCCAGGACCACATGACCCAATTTGGCTCCCTCTTCTAAGACCCGCAAGGGTTTGATCCTTATTCTGCTGGCCCACCCCCAGAGCTGACTTATCCCCCTCATGATGAGAAGCTTGAGGAGAGGGTACAGGCTTTTGTGCGATCGCAGATGACCTTCACCGCGGAAACCACCCAAGAAATTGGGAACCTTAGGTCCCAGTTGACTCAACTCACAGAGGTAGTGGGACAAATCCACCAGGAGTGGGAGACATTTCCTTCTCCGCCTCAAGTCAATAGAAGAGAGGAAGTCGACCCACTTCTCATTGAGGGACGGGTTGATGATCGTTTGGAGGAACCTTCCGAGTTTGGAGGGAATGAGGAGTTTACTCCTAAGGAAGAGGAAGTTGGTCTGGTTAACGATGTTAAGGAGGTTGACTTGGTCTTACCACAGTCCTCTGAATTTGGAGGGGATGAGGAGCTTACTGCTAGGGAAGAGAGTGAAGAGGAAGTTGACCCACTTGTCATTGAGGGTGGGGTTGATGATGGTTTGGTGGAACCTGCTGAGTTGGGAGCGAACGCGGAGCTAACTGCCCAATGTTCCCCCCTTGAGTCTAATGTAAAGGTCGAACCCCCTCTCATGTATCTCCCACTGTTGATCCGCGCTGCCTACGTTTTCCTTTTGCGTTCCTATGAGTCTAGAGAACGAGGAGTTCACTGCCCTCCGTGTGATGGGCCGATAGAAAAATTTCCCACTGTTGAGGAGTGGGACGCTGAGCTTGATTATTTGCAGTCCTTAATGGACGAGCAAGATAGGAAGTATGGGTTTGAGAGTGAGTCTCTTACTTGTGGGGACCAGGATTTTGTTGAGGAGGAATTTGTTGAGAAACCAAACTTGGCGAAGGAGGTTTTGGTCGAAGAGTCGACGTCGACGGTAGTGGAACATATTGATTTTCTTGGTGTTGATGATTGCGATTTTGTTTATCTTCCTTCTATCGCAAATTATGTCCACAGCTCGAAAATTAATTTGGTTTCACGTGAGCACTTAGAGGCACTTCAATTTCTTAACACAATTCGGCAATTGCTTTACTCGAAGTATCTTTTCTTGTGGTCTGGCCGAGTTCAGTTTTTAGCCAAGATTTTGAAGTGGAGTGGAATGTTCATAGTACTAATTTTTGTTGATATGTTAACAGTTCAAATCCACGTTTGGCTAAACTCTCTCTCTCTCTCTCCCTCCCCCTTTCTCTCTAGTAAAAGTAATTAAAAAAAAAAAAAAAATTTTCTTTTTATTTCTTTTTCATTTTATTTTTTGTTGTGGCCCGGCTTCCACGAGCGGGCGGAACTGATATCATTTGTTGCCTAGTCGGTAGTTGGTTCTTAAGTCTTTTGCAAGACGAGCATGCTACCACACCAGCCTTGGTAGTTTGGGCCTCTCCGCCGGAGTGAGGGAGGCATTCAGGAGCCTCAAGCAGGGGGGCCACTAAGTGTGGCGGTTGTAAGTCCGATAAAGCTTTGGCGCGGCTCTGTGTGACTAGCTGTGGACCTCGTTAGGTCCGAAGGAGCGGATCTTGGAAGCAGTTCTGATGACGACACGCGACGGTGACAGCAAATTCCTCATACATCGGCCGGGGTCATGATGGTTGGCTGCCATCCGACGGTCCATCTCTCTCTCTTGTTCTTTATTTTCTTATTGTCTTCATGCTCTGGGGACATAGCATGTTCTAAGTTGGGGGGAGGGTGTACTTCATACATGTTTTTCAAAAAAAAGAAAAAAATGAATTTGGATGCTTGGGTGTAACTATTCTTGGTTGATGACTGTTAATTAGCGCTAGTGGTTGTTGTGCGAGTTGGAGTCTCGATATGATTTCATGAATAGACTTAAGCTCGTGAACATGATGTTTAGGAAGCACTCAGTTAGCCGTATCATCTATAGTTGGATAGTGTTTGATCACTTGAGTTCATATTTTTCACGCGCACTGTCCCACACTGAGCTTTCACTAGCCTTGAATTTGGTTTACATATTATTGATATTTCGGTGTTAATTGATTGCGCCCATGGGCTAAATGGAACCCCTTTCCTACATTGTGCGCTAAATTGGTATTGCCTATCCGGGCGTTCATTGAGTATTCGGGCAATCGGGGTTTTCTCCCACCGTATTGTTCGCATTACAAGATGGATAGACCTTGTGAAGGCATTGGTTAAATGTGGTTAGTTTGGGTCTCTCCGTAAAGCCTTTTTGACTCGAGCAATTAAGTCTGAGGGGTCTCTTTAAACCTGGTACCCTAAGGCCATCTGGCTTGGGGATGACCGACCTAAAGCTCGTTACATGGGTCAACTAGAAAGCCCGACAGATCCAGGCATTGCACGACCACAAGGAAAAAGCGAAAAAAAAAAAGAAAAAAAAAGAAGGAAAAAAATGGATTAATCATTAGGGGAAGGGGTGAGTTTTTAGAGACACACCGGGCTATTGATATTGTGTGAACTGTTTTCGGGATTAGTGAATTTCTATGTGTGATTCTCACTTACACGCATGTTATGTGATAAATCCCTATCCGATTGTAGGTGAGAGGATTAATTTTTGTGCTAAGTCTGCTGCGAAGTTCACTTGTTTAACTTTGTCCATGGATGAAATGTCTTGCCTTTGGTTTCCCTGACAGTCACTGAAGTGCTTCGAGAAGCTATTGATTAAGTTGAGTTGCATTCAAATGTCCGAGTCCTTTGTGTTTTGTGGGTTATCACTGCTGAAAACCCTCACGAGACTTCACTCGTCCTACCGGGGCCGCCCGGGGGTTTAAAAGATCTATCCTTTCATTTATTTTTATTCTTTTCGTTGCTCGGGACTAGCAACGCTCAAGTTGGGGGGTGTGGTAGGCGCGCAATGTCATAGACATAAGCGCCTAAGTAGGGCGAATTAGCGCATTAGAGGCGCGATTTATTCCATTTTCCACTTGATGCGGTGTTATCTGTTGTTTGGTATTGTTATATTTGATTTGTAGGGAACAGGCCAAAAGGAGCACGTAAAGTAGACACAAGGCATCGGGCATGGTGGGAACCGGTGGGACCCAAGCAAGGACGACCAAACAAGCTGAAAAGTCATTTTAGAGGGATCGGTATCGATATAGGGATTCCCCTGTATCGATACCCAGGCGTCATTGAGCGAACAGAACATATGGGTATCGATACAGGGTCGATACCGATGGCCTTAAAATGGCCGTTTGACTTTGCCACGTGTGTTGACTTCGAGGGATATAAATACCTCGTTTTGAGGCCGAATTAGGGTTCGAAAATTTATTATTCTTCTTCCACTTAGTAGCCGACTTTTCTTTTTGGAGATTCGACTTTCTGGGATTATTTTCATTGAAGTTTTGCAGTTTCGTTGGAGATTCAAGTATTGCTTCGGTAATTTCTGTTGATTTACATTAGTCTCAGTTCACGAGAGTTTGTCCGTGATCTGATTTCGAATCTTGTGTTTTAATTCATATTCGGTATAATAGCATGTTTTGTTTCAGAATTTTATTGTTCGTTCTAGTTCATATGAGTGAGTAGTTCCATAGGTATGGTCGCGGGGTGATTAACACGCCGTGGCCAGGGCTGGATTTGTTCTTTCTCCTATTCTCAAACTTAACAAAGGAAAAAGCAATTTTAGGTTATTAAAGAGCTTCCGTTGGACGAATCTGAGCTTTGTCGGAGCCCATGTAACGCGGGGAATGGGGGACCAAAACCTGTTCTTCGCTGTACATGGGTAACGGCGACCGCGAGGATTCGCATCTTTCGGGGTACGCTTTTCTCTCTAAAATCAAACGTTTTCAGTGGAACAACGAATGGAGCAGGAAATATCCGGATCTGGTCACTTGTGTTATGAACCCTACGACCGTACTTTCTTTTAATTAATTTAAGTAAAACCAAATTCTTTTAGCATAGCTAATTTTCCAATCAAGCTATAAAGGGTGGCTACCTAAGAGCCGTGTTAAATTTAGCAACCCGAGTTTTTAGTAAGCACTCTCCACCTTCTCTGTGGATTCGATTCTGGTCTTACCGGGTATTGTGCTACACCGATCTCAGCCCTATGCTTGGGGCAACCCATTAATTGAGGTCTAGAATTTCGTTCAAGCAATAACGCCATCTGGCGAGCTAATGTGTGACACCATTTTATCTTCTTGATCAGCACCCATGTTTGCGAGGGGCAAGAGAAAACCAAGAAGCTTCTCAAGACCCAAAAGATTGAAATGCTGACAAGAAGACAGCCAAACAATAAAAAAGAAAACCTAAACCTCAACACCTGAAATCCAAACCGCACAAAACCAGAGAGCAACACCACCTGAAAGCAAAAACCTCACAAGCCAAAAGCAAAACAGAAGAAAAGACCACAAAACACCTGAAGCAACTTGCCAAGCCAAGCAAAACCAACCAGAGAAGGAGAAAATTAGAGATACTTGTCAGCCCTTGCCTCATTAATGGCTTCCATCTTAGCAATCTTGCTTATGACCTCACTATCATCACCATCATATCTAATTCCAAATAGCTTGTCGACTGCCTAAATGGCTTGAGCTTCATCTAAAACCATTCTGTTCCAGTTGTTTATATCCCCTGAAGAAATAGACGCAGATAGAGCAGCAGATGCCACCGCTGACCTTAACACCACACTTTTTTTTTGTTCCTCTTTCCTTGTTTTCACCTGCGTTTACTCTATTGTATCCCAGAATTTTGTTTATGCTCTTCCTGTTTCTCTTCCCTTTTGCTCCTTTCATTGTTGCTACAATGGGGATTTGGTTAGCATCAGAATGGGATGCCAGCACATCAGACTTCCTATTATCCACATCTTCTGTATCTGCCACCTCTTCAACATCTTCCATAGTCTTTACCATATGCCTTGCAGCTGCAATATCCTCAAATGAATCAATTTCCTCTTTTGAATCGCTCATCAAAGAGTCACAATTGGAAAGAGAATCGTCAATTTTGCTGCCAATCGAATCCGGCCCTTAGAAAGGATCAACATCAACATTAATCCTAGACTCATCTCCCCCATCCATAGATTTGCTACAACAGTTAAAATTGGTATCTTCCACAACATTATCTTTATCGAAATCAACTTTATCATTAACATCGTCATTAACATCACCTATATCAACTTGATGGATGTCGAGAGCTTGTCGATTAATGGCCTTTAAGAAATTATTGACAACACCTTATTGGCTTCCCAGAGAACATACTTCAAGGAGCATCCGGCCATGTTTGCGAGAATATCTGCCACCTTATTGGCTTCCCAGAGAACATATTTCAAGGAGCATCCTGCCATGAGGGCTTTACACTCCTTGATCACGTTAATCCTTTCAGTTACCGAATTATCAAAGCAATTTTTTTGGACACAAAATAGATCATTGAATTAATGTTACGCACAATGCTTAATTTGATAGGGATGGACACATGTCCAAGGTAGTTTTTTTCTGAAAGTTTAATTTTAAAGTAATAAACCCATTATCTAAATCAAAGGGCAATATAGTCATTTGAGCTACAATATTAACACTTTTGCGTATGACAACATAACAGGGGATGTCACTATAATTCCAGAAACCGTAAGCGAGATCTCTATATTTGTCATAAACCTCAAGGGTGGTCAATAATTTACTGTTATAAAATTGTTGCACCATCAATTTTTTTGGGAGAAGTGGGGGGGGGGGCAATGGGGATGCAATATTGATTGAAGGAGAATACTGAATACTTATCTTTTCTAATGGTTATGGTCATGTCCAAAGTCCACTGAGGGGCTGGCATGAAAATGATCAAATTGGATTTTTTTAGAGACTTCCAATTAAAGTGATATTTTGATGGGCCATAGGCATCTCAGCACCACATATGAACGAAGTACATTATTCCGGTCCTTTGCAGTAAGGTTGATGAAACGATAGATGAAGAAAAGGAAAGAAAGAGAGACTCGGACAGATTACCAAAAAAAGAGAGACTCGGACAGAGACTTGGTCACGAGACGTCGATCAATCCTTGTCTTTAGGCCACGGGATGTAGTTGCTCAATACTTGGCTTTAACACACGCATCGATGGAGCCAGAGGGGGGTCAGTAGAGGCGGTCGCCCCTCTAAGAAAACGACTAAAACTCTAGTATTATATAGAAAAAAAAGAAAATTTCCTATGAATTATATAGGTTCGCCCCTGCAAAATATTTTAGAAAAAAGATTCGTCCCTATGTAGTTAAATTCCTGGTTCCGTCCCTAATTATACACGGTCGGTTTTGGAGCTAAAGCATGTAAACCCACCAGTTTAAACTCTCAAATTTTAACCAATTTTTCAGGCCTCCCATTTTATATGCCCACATATGAGTAGGCCTGTATAAAAACTAAGTTAACTTGCTTAAAGAACTTTTTTTTTTTTTTGAACGGCGAAAAGAATTTATTAATCAAATGTAGAAATACGAGAGATTAAAGGGATGAGCGAAAAGGCATCACAACAAGAGTGTAACATCCCAACGAAGTTGGCACCCTACACCCTTGACATTCATTTGCCACTCGACCAAAAGAGGCACATGGTTGGCAAGAGATCAACCGGACCAAGAAACAACAGGGATGAACAATACAGTACAAATTAAAGAACTTAAGGGCCAAGTTTGAAGTAAGGCCCGAGTAAAAATAATTTGCTTCTATAACGATTACTGATTTTTCCTTTGGTTTACTCGTCTATAGTAGATGCTCTTTTGGTTGGGGTGTGGATTATTCATAATTTGACAAAATAAAATGCGCTTAAAGTTTTGATGCTTATGTAAACTGTACTTGAACCCTGAATTTTTTTAATTTGGAATATTGTTTCTGAATGTTTCTTGTTGGATTGTTAATTGAGTTGTGTTTTCGAATCGCGCATGTTTCCTATATCAATCAATCTATGAGGGGGAAAAACCTTTTTCTTCTAATTATTTCAAACAATGCAAAATATATAGAAATTTAAGGACCCCATATGAAAATTGTGTTTTAAGCCTCACAAATATCAGTACCGGCCCTACTTTAACATCACCCTTCCTCGGTCTCAATAATTTTTTTTTTTGGCGACCTAAGAAAACCACTCGTGCGAGCCCGATTTACTTGTACACTTGCACACACATATATTTGAAGAAAATACAAATAAAATAACATTTCTACAAGAATTTAAAAAGAGACTCTAGTGTGCTACACTTCATATGTTAGTGTTTTGGCAAAATAATTAAGGCCAGATTATTATTTTTGTCTTTATTCAAAAAAATCATATTTGTTATTTTCACTTCGATTTTTGTGGATTATTGATACGCATCGACAAGAAGAATCTAAAAAGTAAAAAATTATCAATCAAACTAATTTTTTTTATTAAAGACAAAAATATTCTAAAAAGTCTGTCAGATTTTGATTATTTTGTCTTTAAGTGAATTTTCTTAATATTTTGATCATAATTTTTACTTTTTAGATTTCTATTATCGAGACGAATCAATAATCCTTAAAAAATTGACGCAAAACAAAAAAAAATGTGAAAGTTTTGAATAAAAACAAAAAAAAGTAATTTGACTTAATTATTTAGCCAAAACCCCCTTAAATTCAGTTTATTTAACAACAAAATAAGCCAATGTAGTAAGTCATTGATTACGACTTCAAAATTGACCTTTAGTCGCAAAATTATTTAACTAAAATTTCATAGTCAAGCATATCTATCGTATTCTGTATGAAATATTGATTAGGGCTATCTCTTTTTATCTTTTTTTTTTTTCCCTTTGGAAGTACTCAAATTTTGTGTCATTGTCATGCATGTAATGGATTCCTTCACGATGAAAAATAACGGCCAAGATGGATTTATTTTCGTCAAAAAATGAGGACTTGCTTAAAAGTGAAAAAAAGCTCAGTTTGCATGTATACAGGTTCAATAAATAGCGTACTAGATGCAATTAATAATTCACTTCGGTAGATATAATTAAAATTCACTTTCACTTTAGCCCCCTAAAGTTTTGGTATGTATACAGGGCCTACTCTGATATTCGTGAGCCCTAAAGCAAACTTTTTAAAATGGACCCCTCAATCTACTTTGTATAGTTCAAAATACTTGGGTAAAAGAAATTTCATATGAAGTTATTACAATCATTTAAGAGTATAAGTACCCAAAATCAATAATCCTTACAATAATTCAATTTCCCTATGCGCCTAATTGGTAATAATTATATGGACCTATAAAACTGGGGGCCTCAAAATTGGTAAAAAATCGGGGCAAAGCGGTGGCTTTACGAGCTCTCAAAGCCAGCTCTGTATGTATAAGTTTAGCCCCTAGGACTTCCTCTATAAATTGGGCTGTCAGTTTTCAGTTAATTTCATTCATTCTAAAATCCAATTAAAGAAATACTCCTAACGTAATGAGTGAAAGTGAGATATATTGTGAGAAATACTTCAATAATAATATTTTATTTATAATTGTTTTTTGAACTGATTTTATTTATAATTGTTAGAAACCACATTAGTTTGCCCCCTTTGATTATGGCCTGATTTGGATAAATTGAAAAAATTGATTTTTTTGGTTTTTTTCGTTGTCCTTATTAAAAAAAATTGGCATTTGTTAGTTTTCGATCGATTTTTTGTGGTTTCTTAGCTTGTCTCGACGAGAGGAATCTAAAAAGTATAAAATTGTTAGTCAAACTTAAAGTTTTGTGAATAAAGACGAAAAATAATCTAAAAAACTGGTTTATTTTGGTTTATTTTCGGTTTTATTAAAAAAACTATTTCTTTTGACCATAATTTTATACTCTTTGGATTCGTCTCGACGAGATAAATCCAGAAACCACAAAATCTTGACACAAAACTAACAAATGCAAAAAAAAATATATCTCCCATGTTATTTGATATTCATCATGTTTCCTTTTCGGTTATTAAGGCCCCGTTTGATACGAGGTTTCGTTTTGGGGGGATTGGTAATGAGATGAGATTAGGATTGGGATTGGTTATAAGGTGAGATGATTAATGAGGAGACAAATCATTTCCCATGTTTGTTTTTACACAGGATTAGATCATGGGATTGTTAATAACATGTTTGTTTTGTGTAGGATAGGATTAGATCATGAGGTTTGGTGGTTTGCACAGGAGAGGAATCCTTCCAATCCCATGGGATAGGATTGCCAATACCCAACCCCCCTTGGGATGGGTAATCCCATGCTTTTGTGGGATTCACAATCCCATGGTATTAGCAATCCGCTCATTTTTTGTAATACCAAACAAAGTATTAGAGGTCTCCCAGGATTCACAATCCAATCTCATCCTCCAACCCTGGTATCAAACAGGGCCAAAACACAACTCCATGGAGCCCTCCAGAGCTTATCCTTTACATACGGTATCTAATTTGTACAGCAACGTACGAGCCAACCACAACAACAAGCCAAAAAAGAACAAACAATATATGACGTTGAATACCACAAATCATTTTCCCATCCCTCGTCCGAGCCAGTTTTACGTGTACACTCACACAGTGGGGGTTCCAGGAATTCTCTTGAGGGTGTTCAGAAATTCTACTACGGTCCTCTAGAAATCATTTTTTATATAACTGGGTGGTCCGGACTATCCTGCGCGCACTCTTGTGTAAAGGGGATGGAATCTAAATTGAACAATTTTGTTGTGAAAAGACGAAGACTTGAGTTGAGCCATGATCTGTTTGGCTATTTCCATCCCACCCTCTTCCACTTGCATTTACTGACAGGGAGAGAATAGACTTGGGATTGATCTTTCTAAACCATATTTCACACACATAAGGAAAGGTATGAGAAAATGGTGTCATTCGACAGGGAAAGACTACTCTCTAGTCCTAATCCATCCAGTCTCATCCAATTTTGGGCCTTCGTGGATCTTTTGTAGGCTTATAACGGTTAATCCAAACCATTCAATTTATGAGTCCTGCATTGGATATTATTATTGCAAAAACTATGTGGTCAAACACGATAGCTGTGAGTAACACATTTAACACCTTCGTGCAAGAAATTTAAAAAGGATGGCAAAAATGATGTTCGTGCGTCCAATTTTTTTTTTTTTTTTTTGTTAAATCAAAACATTGTTGCCACAAACTCATACTACACGGCAGTTGGGAATAAAAGAATTTTTCAACTTGTATTAGTGCTACATTTGAATTTACAGTAGGAAGTTTGTTTTACATAGGGGTGTTTGGGAGCCAACTTTTCAACTTTTCATTTTTGGGTTTTTGGATTATGGCCAGTGAGTTTTGAATCTGGGAGGAGTGTTTGGGAGAAATGTGCAGAATACATTTTGCAAAAGTAGTAGTGTTTGGGAGAAAAATGATGAAAATGAGTTATGGATTAGTTTTTACCAATTTACCCTTGTTTGTTAAAACCATGTCAACAGTTAGCTTGTTAACACAAAAATTACTGGAAATTTTGACACAAATTGGTGAAATGAAGATTTGATTTTTTTTTAAAATTAGGATTGGGAATAACAATTCTTTTTTAATATTTTTTATACTCCTATAAAGTTAAATCTTAACAATTAAAAAAAGAAAAAGAAAAAGAATTGTTGGAATCTATTAAACCCACCTACCGGCCTATATTACCAAACCCACACAGAAAAACTTTCACTTTACCAAACCCAGTTTTCGCACAGACCTCTCCTCTCTCTCTCTCTCCCTGACCCCTCTCTTTCTCCGCCGCTGCACAAAGCCATCGCCGCCGCACAAAGCCTTGCAGACGACGATGACCGATGACGAAGATGGCAGCAAGATGATCTGCCGCACGAGCACGACTGCTTGAGTTCAGTTCGGTGAGAATTTCTTTCTTATTTTTGGTATTTTTGTTTACCTAATTGTAAACCCATTTGGTAAGAATTTTTTAGAGAAATCAGTTGGAATAGGAGGGGATCTGGGTTGGGGTGGGGGGTAGAGAGGTAAAAACGTAGGTTCACGGGAAAATAAAAAACGAGAATCGAAAACAAGAATGGGAAAAGGAACCCCATAGCTGTTTTTCGCTTTTTGCTTCTAACGTTGAAATTGAAGAATGAGTTCTGGAGAACCCATTCTCAGAAACAGGCGGCCAAACAGCCATAATCGGAAAACCAAAACGTGAAAATGGGATAAGTAGGCGCTCAAACAGGCTCATACATCTATATCTTTCAAATACTTGTGGATACTAAACATGACGTGGATAGAGGAGAAGAAATGTTTTAACTTGAAGACAGAGACCATAGACTTGGCTTTTGGGGTCCTATATTGTGGTCCTGGCATTTTTTTCTTTTGAAGTATAAATACCTTTGTTTGGTCCTGGCACTTTTTTTTTTGGAAGTTAAGGTTGATTGCTCAAGATGTTACCCCGGAAGGGCCGGCGTGTCCTTTGTACTATTGTTTTTTTTTTTTTTGATCCACGAGTCTTTTGCACAAGGCGCTCCGGGATGAATTCTCTTGAGTGTGTTCAATTTTTGAATACGGAAATTTTTCTAGCAAACAAACTTGGTCCTCTAGAAATCATTTTTAATATTACTGGGTGGTCCGGACTATCCTGCGCGCACTCATGTGTAAAGGGGAAGGAATCTAAATTGAGCAATTTTGTTGTGAAAAGACGAAGGCTTGAGTTGGGCCATGACCCGTTTGGCTGTTTCCATCGCACCCTCTTCCACTTGCATTTACTGACAGAGAGAGAATAGACTAGGGATTGATATTTCTAAACCGTATTTCACACACATAAGGAAAGGTATGAGAAAATGGTGTCATTCGATAGGGAAAGACTACTCTCTAGTCCTGATCCATCCTTCCCATCCGATTTTTTTTTTGGCCTTCGTGGATCTTTTGTAGGTTTCCTCTAGAAACGGTTAATCCAAACCATTCAATTTATAAGTCTGTATTGGATATTATTATTGCAAAAAGATTGATCTTTCGTGTATTTCAGACACGATATGAGTTGTGAGGGAAAGATAACACATTTAACACCTTCGTGCAAGAAATTTAAAAAAGATGGCAAAAATGATGTTCGTGCGTCCAACTTTGTTTTTTGTTAAATCAAAAACATTGTTGCCACTAATCTCAGGGTCTATTTATCCCTCGCCACACACATAAACCGGGAAAAACCAATGTCCTCTAGAAATCATAATTGTACAAATATAAATAAAAATAAAAATTCTACTAATACAACAATGCTACCGAAAAAACTACAATTCCAAGTCAATACGGCTTCGCTTCGACGAGTTTTAGGGGTTGCTATCATCAAAAAAGTTTCAATAGGAAATGACTCTTGCACTATTCTAGATTTTCTTATCACAAACTTGTCCATCGTTCCAACTACCAAACAAAAATTAAAAAAGAATCAAACCTATGAATGACCTATGTAATAATCCAAATCTATTGTGTCTATATACCATCTGTGCATATATATTAAAGTGTTTCACAAAAAAAGATAGCGCACATTTATTAAGTTATTGATCTATATTTTATAATCTAATGATAATCACTTGGAATAAGTATAAATAGATTAAAGAGAGATAGTTAAAAGTGTTCTCATCTCTTTGAGGTAAATGTGTTGAGACAAAGAAACACCCAAATTCTCAAATATCCAATTTATACTATTCTCTAATGGAGTATCAAATAGTGCATGGTGAATTCCGTCATTAGGATTGTGTGTTCAAAATTTTTGGGTAATGTATTCAAACATTTTGGGTAAAGTGTTCAAATATTTTGGTTAGGGTGTTCAAAATGACAAAAATTAAAAAATAAATAAATTTTTACATGTATTTCTAAAAAAATTATTTTTTTCAGGGTGTTCGAGTGACCACCCTCGGCTCTTCTTAGAGCCGCCTTTGCACTCACACACACACATATATTTGAAAAAAAATACAAATTAAATTAAATTTCTACAAGAATTTAAAAGGAGACTGTAATTTTGCTACCTCCTATGTTAGT
The DNA here is from genome assembly GCA_016920895.1 of Vaccinium myrtillus. Lineage (NCBI taxonomy): Eukaryota > Viridiplantae > Streptophyta > Magnoliopsida > Ericales > Ericaceae > Vaccinium > Vaccinium myrtillus. The sequence goes on along the minus strand of CM029279.1, from coordinate 20,284,182 downwards.
GTTTTGGCAAAATAATTAAGGTCGGATTATTATTTGTCTTTATTCAAACAAAATTCGTATTTGTTAGTTTTGCTTCAATTTTTTTTGTAGATATCAATCAAACTATTTTTTTGGAAAATTATCAATCAAACTATTTTTTTTTTTTTACCGATCGGACGCCCGTCCACCGTTCCATTCCGACGATCGGAGACTATAAGTGTACCAAAATCAACTTTATCGGGAGTCGTTAAGTGCCTCATCGGAACACAAATTGCTTAAAAGTGGGAAAAAAAGCTCAGTGGAGATTGCATGTATAACCAGGTTCAATAAATATCACGTCGTACGAGATGCAGGTATGTACTGAGTTTAGCCCCTGGAACTTCCTCTATAAAATTGGGCTGTCAGTTTTCAGTTAATTTCATTCAGTGCGAAATCCATTCAAAGAAATACTAACATAATGAGTGAAAGTGAGATTGTGAGAAATACTTCAATAATAATATTTTATTTATAATTGTTAGAAACCACTTTAGTTTTCCCTCTTTGATTATATATTTCTCTCATGTTCTTTGTTATTCATCATGTTTACTTTTCGGTTATTGAAACACAACTCTGTGGCTTAGCCCTGCAGAGTTTATTTTTTTACAATTCTGTTTTGCATATTACTCTCTCTCCCCGCCGCTTTATAAGTGTCTAACTTGAAGACATAATCATTACACTTTTGAAATAATTACTTTCCATAATTGCGTTTTATGAAGACATCGTTATTATGCTTTTGTTCATTTACTTTTCAAAATTACACTTATCATCATTACACTTATCGTTATTATGCTGTTGTTCATTAACTTTTCAAATGAAATATATTCAGAAAGGGCAAGATGGAAAATTTACAAACTTTCCAACTAACTTTTCTAAATTACACTTATCGAGGGACACCTGAAAATAGAATATTGGACCGTAAAAAAAGGGATGGTGGGAGTAATTAGTATACATGGTATTTTTCATCCATTGACGAGTATTGATTTTTATTATGGGATGAAATCCGAGCCGTTGATCACCAAGATCAACGACTCAGATGCCGCACTATAAGATCCCCCATTCTTTTACTATGATGTTTTCATATATCTATTTGTTTTATTAATTTCCCTCCTTCTTCTTCTTTTTTTTTTCCCCCCAATACTTGGTTAAGGGTTCTCTAGATTAGTGTATAATGGTTTACTATGGTGCTTTATTTTCTCAACCAATTATTATCCAAAGGGTTCTCTAGATTAGTGTATAATGGTTTACTATGGTGCTTTATTTTCTCAAGCAATTATTATCCAAAATTTCAATCACTCATATTATTGAAACTATCTTGTGTTTTGATGGTCCAGGATTGTGCCCCACCGATTGCGAAAGAAAATAGTAGTAGACTTGCATGCATGCCAAATTTCAACCAATAGGGAAATATATATATATATGTCACATCGTTGGTGTACATACAAGCCTATATTTTGCCTTTACGTACGGTATCTAATTTGTACGAGCCAACCACAGCAACAAGCCAATCAACAACAAACAATATATGACGTTGAATAATACCACAAATCATTTTCCCGGTCATATTCACAGTCCAGAAGTGAAAGGAACTCCGGTCGACGGAATCCACGAATCGCCGGCCAAAAAGTTCCCTACGGAGAATTTCCCAGCCTCCGTCACACTCGTTATGACACGGTACCCCGGCCAGTTCACCCTTCCACTGGTGCCTGCACCGGGTCCAGTGTTCATGTACTCGCCGTAGTATAGAGTGCTCAAAGCGAAATCCCCACTCCACGGAAGCCATCCGGCCGGCGCAATCAAACTATCTAGGGAACATTTCATGAACACAGTCCTCGAGTATTGGTGCCACGGCCGGCCTAAATACGTCTTATATGAACCCTGGACCGCTCTCAAATCCGAAGCAGCAGTGACTCGCGAATCGTGAACGATGATCCCAGTGTTTTGGTTAGGATCTTTCCTTCCTTGAGCCGTGATGGTGGTAAACTGATTCATCGGTTTCCTTACGTATATATTGCAATTTTGAAGTACCACGACCGCGTTTCCGAAAATGAAGTCTATGGTACCGTATATGTTACAGTCCCGATAGAATTGACGCTGAGAGTAGACGTATAGCGTGTCTTGGTAGCCTATGATGCTGCAGCTATACACGACCGAGAGGTCTGAGCCAACACGTAGCGCGACCGCCTGGTGGTTCTGGGGCCCGGCCGTGTTTTCGAAGGTCATGTCACGAGCGATGAAGCCGTCGCCGGAAACAGCTGAGTGAAAGTAAAACCATGCATATATAGGTAAGAAATCATAATTAAAATTACTTTTAATTGGAACATTGACTCTTTTTTTTTTTTTTTTGAATAAAATTGACTTTAAGTCCTTCAAGACTTAAAATTCTGTCGTTAACATATACCGTTATTAAAACAATGACTAAGATGTCTATAATTTCCCTATAAAATTGACTATACAATTAATGAAAACGATTGACTGTAATATTCTTATTAATTGAGGCCAGTATTAATAACTAATATGAATATCCGGAAATACTGTTTGAAAAGAAAGCTCTTTATTTTTAGTGGTGACCACAAAAAATTGTTTTCTCCAAACACCGAGACATGTCATTTTCTCACAACATATCACATAAAAAACCGTGAAAAATCAATTTTTTTTAGAATAAAATTGACTTTCTGGGACACTTTGAGACTTAAAATATTGTCGTTAACAGATACTACTGTAATTAAAACATTGACTTATGGTGCATTAGAAGGCTATAACCTCCCTATTAAATTGATTAGACAATTAACGAAAACGATGGACCATAATATTCTTATTAATTGAGAAATACTGTTTGAAAAGAAAAGCTCTTTATTTCTACTGGTGACCACTTATTTGCGTGTGCACTATATTTTGATTTGGTAATAGGAAAATTCTAAAATCAACTCAATGGACTGATTATAAGACTTAAAAAGTGTATAAGAAAGTAAAAAAGTACATTAGAGAGTGTGTTTTTTTTGTTTTTTTGTTGTCTTATTGTCAGCCTAGTGGGCAGACAATAGAAAAACCCTTGGTAATATTTTCATGTACGATATTTTACAAATATATCTATTACTTTTTTCTTTTTGCAAAGTGAAGAAGAATTAATATGGAAAATCGAAAAAAATAGCATGTTACTGATGAATATTGACCAATTATCGATATTTCCATGAATATTTCTAGCATTACGATTAAAAAATGTTACCACCGATGTGTATAGTTATAATAAATGGGACTAGGTGGCAAACTTACCAAAAGTTGCTGAGCGAAAAGTTGTGGAGCCACCTTGAGCGTTCTTACTGCCGGTAACAATGGTAGCACCAATCCCATCTCCCACAAACATCAAGTTCTTCATCGACCTCTTGATCACAACATTCTCTTTGTAAACACCGGCTTTCACGTGAATAACGAATCTGTTACCCCCACTCTTTGATGCCGCCACGGCCTCGGAAATGGTCTTGTAGTTGCCAGAACCGTCTTGGGCCACCACAATATCTGCCGTCGGTGCTCCACCGGATGACTGTAGAAGCTTTCTATCAGCGGCAGATACCCATTCTGGGAAGCCATCAGAAAGCAGGCGCCGGTTTCGTGTCTTTTTATTGGAGAGTGCAGCCATTGATGGAGCTGCAGCCTTGTTTATCGCTAGTGAATTTCTCAACAACTTTGAAAAATCACTTAACATAACGGGAAACGAGTTTAAGTATGAAGATAAGTTAAAATCGGTAAAACCGTTACGACACGTTTGCTGGTTGGTAAAGGCGGCGCTAAGCCACGTCTGAGAGCTGGAATGATCGGTGGAGCCTAGAGAACGGTTAAGCTGGTCAACCGTGTCCTCATAAAGCTCCATGCAATCAGCCCAGGCCAACTTGGCCCGCTCATCAAACGTGGCCACGTCCATGGCCTTGACTAGCCCATGAGCTTCTTTAGCTTTATCCAAAGTGGTTTGCAAGGCTGATTCTCGTAACTTGAATTGGGTTTCGTGTAGGGTGGCCATAGGTTTAGTGACAACGATGGAGTTGCATAGTTTGGGGTACGGGGTTTGGTTGCACAGTTTAATTGTTGAGTCACCATGGGCCAACCTCATGCCCAAAATGGCTAGTATTAAAAGGATAACGTATACTGACTTATCCATAAACGTTATGAGTCTATGACACCAAACTTTCAACTAATAAAGTGCTCTCTCTCTCTCTTCTTTCTCTCACTCTCTCTCACTGTTTATTTGTTTGATCAAATATTGAATGAAAGAGAGCCCATTTTATAGGCCACTGGTTGGCTTTGGGGTGCTTTCAACTGTAGCAGGGGGAGGAGTAGAAATTTCAAAGTGTTTTTTTTTTGTCCTTCCCCAAAAAAGGCCCACGGGACTTGGAAGTCAACCTTTTGTTAGGCCAAGAGATGCAAACGAACCGAGCTGTTCGCGAGCAGCTCGTGCCTCGACTCGTTAAGGTTTGGCTAGATAAGTAATTGGGCCGAGCTCGAGCTCGATTTTCAGGGCCTGAAGGAAAGAAAACAAGAAAACCATCCGATGAAACATTGGATTGGTAACGAAAGCAGAAGAATAAGTTAAGGCCTTAGCAGCACCAAAGAAAATAAAATGGTAACATCTAAGATACTTCATCCGTCTCATTTTGATAGTCTATTATTCTATTTTAACGTGTCCCAAAAAATTTAGTCATTTTTAAAAAGTCAAAAAAAAAAAAATGTGTTGAGGTTTCTAAAATAACCCCATAAATGTTTAGGAATATAAACGGCTCCGTCATCCGTGTGACGGAGTAAGTCCAAATCAACTGATTTTATAATTTCTGTACAAAAATTATGTACCCTTAATA
>CM029279.1:20230195-20278320 GCA_016920895.1 Vaccinium myrtillus | reverse complement strand
CGATTTTACTCATGCGAACAACCGAGAAAGCTCCAAATCTTTCACCCCGACATCGATCCTTTCTAGCACGGCGTGAGGCACGTACTTGGTGTCAAGCTTTCAAAGGGTCGTTTTACAAGTGTAAAATGTCAAAATAAGGATTAATTTAAAAATATCATTCCCCAGCGGAGTCGCCATTTTGTGGACGGTCGATTTCCACCGGTTGGTATTGTGATTTGAAAAATAGAGTCGCCACCCGGGTTTTTAGAAAATGGTTTGGGACCCGAGAAACCGTTTTGAGAAATGATTGAGAAAATGATTTATAAAACAATTTGAAAACCAGAGATTCGTTTTGGATTCGGGAGCCAGGTTACGAACGGGGAAGGGTTTTAATGCACCCCGTTTGCCCGATTAAAAATCGGTCTTTACTAGACATTTATGGGTTTTTTTTTAAAAAATATTTTGTTGCCGAATGTTAGCAGATAAACATTTAAGCAAAGCAGACGATAATAATGAAAAATGAATTACTAATATATAATTCACAGCAATCATGTAAAGAAAATCCAGAATTTAAACTGTTCGTGCAGTGTACCGATCAAAATTTCAATTTTTACAAAGACAAGTGTGCCGTGCGGCACATTGGGTGTACCGTGCGGCCCTGTTCATCGACCTAACGGTCAAATTTTTAAAGGAGCACCGTACGGCACTCCAGATGTACCGTGCAGTACAGAGGGAGTACCGTGCGGCACTGTTGGCTGCATGACAGTTTAAAAACTTTGGTTTTTCGACATGGTTAAATACAAGCACATACAAGGCATGGAATGTAATTTAAAATGGACTGTTTTGAAGGAGAAAACAGTGTGTTTAAGTATGGAATGTTCCTCCTCGCTGAATCGCTCCGTCCGAGGCGATGTTTTCACCGTACGGCGCGACCGGGAGGTATGAAATAGAACTGATTTCAATGTGATATGGGCATACCAAGCATGGAGATGATATTAAGGATCATTCCATACTTGGTACCCTTCCCCTTAGGGTACCAAAACTAAGAGTTTCGGCGCAACGGGTTTATACCTTCGGTGTCGAACTCTCGGATTGAGCTTCCTTTTTGGAGTTCTGAATATGACTTGAGCTCCTTCTGGACTTCCAACTTCAATCTGATGTAATGGCAAAGATGATGAATGACTAGAACTTGAACCGACTTAGGGTGGCTACCTCACGGATTTGAAACCGAAAACAGGGGATTGAGTTTTTGAATGAGGTTTACTTTGGAGAGGATTCGATTGAGTTCCTGGAGATTAGAGGTTGTGATGAGGATGATTGACAGTAGGGGTAATGTTCAAGAATGAGGTTTCATGATTTCTTTTACCCAAAATTTTCGATGATTTTTCCCTCTCTCCTCTTCATCCGAAATTGGTCGGATTATATAGGGGGTGAGTGAACTTGGTTGCCAAGCAAACCATATCAGATGATGATGGCTAGGAAGTAGGCTTGAAGTTCTGCACGAAATCATGATGAGCAGGGGGAACGTTTGTCAACAATTCAAGCTGCTGGGAACTTCTGCAAAAACTGTGTGACAAGTGACAGTGCCGTACGGCACACAAACTGTGCCGTGCGGCACACCTGGCCGCCAAAATTCAAAAATTTGCTTGGGAAGTGCCGTGCGTGAGAGATGAGTACCGTGCGGTACTGTGACTGAGTTGACCTTGGGGATTCTCAATCCGAGAGACTTTCCGGGTATTTCCTTTCATCATTTGGGGATTAAAATACGTATGAGAGTCTCATTTTGGGGTGTCTACACTGCAGCAAGATCAGCAACATTTGATATTGGTTCTTCAGTTTGTCCTTTTCGAACACTTTCTGAAACTAAAGCTCTTGCAATAGTACTGATAACAGGAGGAGACATGTCTTGTATTATTACTTGTGGGGGAAACTTAAGGATTTTTCCTTTAGTAATTTTTCCCATGGCAGTGAAGGTAGTATCATGCATCACAGCAGTATCAGACTTCGAAGCTTTAATGTGTCCAAACGTTGCCTTCTTCACTGAGATATAATGATTAAAAATCAGAAAATATGAAAGAAGAATTCAAGGACCATGGTAAAAGTGAGATTAAAAGGCTTGCCTTTTACAAATTGGCCTATTGGAACATCTTCTGCTTCCTCTTCTTCGGGTTCTTCTATCAGTATCTTCTTTCTTCTTTTCGAAGCCTCATAGACTTTAGTAAATTTTGCTTTATCATGACTTGTCTCTTGTTCGATGTCCCCTTTTCTTTTATTACCTATTTGAAAGAAAGATAGAGATAAATTATCTTGTATCAAAAGAGTTAGAAGGTTTGTATAGGCTTTAAAGAATTAAGAATCACCTGATGGGGAAGAAGGAGTAGTGTTATGTCTTTGAGATCTAGTCATCATCTGGGGTACAGATTGAAGAGGCTTAACATTCAAAGCAACAGACACCAAAGCAGAAGATTGCACTTCTGATGTTTCCTTCTCTTCTTCTTTGTTGGCTTTGTTTTTCTTCTGAACACCAAAACCATCATCTGATATTGAAAGAGAATTGGATTGGGTTTCACCTCCAATTATAGCAGGGCATCCAATATGGCTTGCAAATCTTTGAACAAAGACAGTCTGGTTGTGTAGTTCAATAAGATTGTGCCACCATTGTGAGAACCCAGTGAAAATGGGACTGTCAATAGCAAATTCCAAAGGTATGAAAGCCTTCCTGAGTCTCCTAAATTCGACATTAAGGCGTGAAAGGTGATTCTTATCAACGTTTTTCCTATCATACAGAGGAACATTAGTGTTTCCAGGAAAAGGACATGGTATGGCTTGCACCATTCCAAACTGTCTAGCAAATTGGGCGGGACAATATGTTTCAGCATGAGTCTGTTTACAACCACCAATGATTCCCCCTATAAAGATTTCCCTTGGTAAAAGAATGCTTCCCCAAGCATCAGCGAAGGACTTCGAATCTCTATTCTCCATCATGTCCTTAATCCAGGAGGGCCCAATACTCCAGTCTGTGAAAGGGCGAAATTCAGCTTCTTCCTTATCTTCCCTCATTTGGAAGAAATATTGAAGATACCCAATCAGTGACAAAGGATTGGAAGCCAAAACTTTAAATTTGTCCCCATAGACATTAACAGGCTCTGAAATGGCAACTTTGAAAACAGGAAAATATGCCACAATCCAAAGTTGTAAGAACCAAAGAGGGCCTCCTATGTTATACATGAGTGGTTTCGATTGACTGTCAGACCCTATTTTGTAGACATAACCCAAGAAATATGAGGCCAAATCAAATTTCTCACCTTTAGTGAGGCAATATGCCAAAGGGGCGAATTCGTGCATAATTTTCTTGCCACTGTGACAGAAGACCATTTTGCATAAAGTATATAAAAGATATGCAAAGAATTCCTGGTCAGATACTGAGTCTTCGAATTTTGCCTCAGAACGGAAAAAGTTCCCATACGATGCATACGAACCAGAGGTTTTCATGTCTTTCAATGGCGGAACTTCGACGGATTTGGAAATATCAAACATTGGGCCAAATGGGGGAAGTCCAATCAGAAATGACACATCTAAAACTGTGGGTCCCATCATCCCACAATTGAAACGGAAATAATTGAATGATGAATCCCAAAAAGCTAGGGCAGCATGTATGAGAGCAGGGTTTTGTTGAATACCATATCAAGCAATGTGATGAGATGCCAAAGCCCGTTTGCTCCACTTCTTTTCTTATACTTCAAAGATGTGTTCGGTCCACTTACCCCAGTCTTTATCTTGAACAAAGCAAAGATACAAAATTCTTAGTAGACCATTCTACAAAATTTAATGCTTGATCTTTGATGAGCCGACTTTCTTCTAAAATCGGGTAACATGGCGTAAATTTGAGAGGAAGATCAAAGAATGCAGGGGCCTAGAATATGAGTATCGACCTTATTAGGGTTCACGATGAAGGTTTGATCATGTAAGGATTCATCCGTGGGTTTCGATTTGGCTTCATGAACTAATTTTCTTAGGGCAAAGGAAGAAGTGTCTATTGGGTTTGAAGTTTTAGAAGCCATGGTTGCGAAGTACAAGAGAGAAAGCAAAAGAGCAAAGTGTTTTGAAAATTTTGAGCGTACAAATAAAATTCTAAACCCTAGATTTATACGTTGCGATGAAACAAAGGTCGTTGTTTCGGTCGTGTGTTTATTAATGGTAATTGGCCTAAATCATTATTGAGCCCAAGTTTGCATTTTTGAAATGGTGTTTTTACTTTAATTATTTCAAAATCATCATGTTTCTAAAACCATTTTATTGGTTTAATACTATAAAAACACATTTTTATGAGTTCGGACTGGTTTAAAAACATTTTTTATCGCTTCAAAAAGCACTGAAAGGTGTAAAATTAAGCCATAAAGAGATCCAAGTTTTCGAAGACATTTTTTGATATTGGGAATGTTAGCCATGATTTAATTAAAGAAATTCGAACCGGCTAAAGGCACATCAACACTCATTCAAATCCCTTGAACAACGATGTTAATGTGGGGGGTATGTTTACATATAAAATTAGCAAATCCAATAATTGATTGACACGTAATCAGAAATGCCAAACGTTGGCAATTACTTGTCAATAGAGATACACTGGATCATTGAATTAAAATTGAATTAATACGGTGTCGTATTATTCCTCAATTCAAATTAGCAGTTATTGGCAGTTACAAGTCAAGGACGAAATAGAAACTGACTTCGAAGCCACGATATTTATTGCTAGACACATAAACTCCACATATAGATCTATAAAATGGGATAGTTGACAGTTAGAGTACGTGGAGTACTTCTCAAAAGCAGTTATTCTTTTAAACGTGTAATCATTTGAATTAAGTTGAGTAGTTATGCAGATTTCAAATCAAAGCTTCAGGAGGAAGAATCTGAAGAATTCAAATTCAGACGTGGGGAAAGAAAGAAACTGCCAACTCAAAGAGCAGAAGTTAGAGTTCAAAGCAAGCCAAGTTCAAATTCATTGAGCGGGAAGTTCAAACTACAAGCAACATCTATAAATAGAAGAAATTGAAGAGTAAAAAGCCCCGAACAAATCTTCAACAAACAGCTATCAAAAAATGATGCTTGGTTTGTTCATTGGCAAGTAGTTTTAGGATTTCGAACTCAGTTCGAAGTAGATTAGGAAGTAGATTAGGAAATAGTTAGGATTATTCTCGATTGTTTGCATAACAATCACCCATTCTCGGTTGTTTTTATAACAATCACCAGTTCGAAGTTCTGTTACATTTGTATTTGAAGTTGAAGACAATTTCGAAGTAAGTTTATCTTTGATTTATCAATCGAAGTACCTTGTTTCTTTATTGTTTCTTTAATTTCCTGAGTTATTGGTTTGCATTTCTTCACTTATAAAGAAAAATCCTCTTAATTGAGGTAATTGAACCAATAAAACACAATCGCCTGATTAGACTTGGTTTTTCCAAAGTTAATTTGAGGGAGGAGATTGAAACTCTCTCTGGCACGCTCGCACACGATTATTTTATCACAAAGAAGTAAAAGAACCAGTAAACAGAATCATAACATTTGCTTATTGTGAATTTTTAGCAATTAAAGTCATAACTTTTTCACGAAAATATTACTAACATATTGGTGCGTGTGGTAACTTTTATACTCCTTCCGTCCCAATTTAAATGCTCCCTACAGTTATGCATGTTTTTTAAAAACTCTTATAGTTTTCATTCTATAATGTATTTTATATGCAATATGGATCTTATTTGATAGATTTCAATTAGTTCTATTAGACAAAAATTTTAAAAACTTTGAAAACCTTACCAATAAAAAGATATAGACGTTTGAAAATGGCACGGATATACGTAGGGAGCATTTAAAATGGGACGGAGGGAGTACTAAAAACTCGTAATATTTTTTAGATGCATATGGTATTATAGCCTTTCCCTACGAGAATAGTACTCTAATTTGTAGTAACTAATTACTCCTCCCATCCCGAAAAGTTAGCCCACTACAAAAATACTTGCAATTTTGAGATAAAAAAATCAAGTACTTTCGTTCATAATGTCTTGATCAATTTTTTCGCATCAAATTAAAAGACGGAAGCTCTTTATTTTTTAATTCAAAAATTGCACGTTTTTCATAGTGGACAAACTTTTTGGAATGGAGGGAACAATTCTTAGTCCTACTATCTATATATGTATATATACAACAACATATGGATATTAGATGCGACGACCCACCACAGCTGACGTGCTAACCCTAGCCTAACTACGTTGATTAAAATGTTAACCTCAAATTATACAGTAGTTCGTGCAATTCATTAATTATATACCACATGCAGTCATTTCTGATCACTATCATGTGGGACTAAATGCCCAAGATGGGCTCTCACATTAGACAACTACTAATAACCTTTTGAGGACCTTCTTGTTGTTTTTCCAGGGCTAGGGTGTATAATTGTTGGTCACTTGGGTGCCAACCTTGTTGGGATGCTCATGTTCGTTGTGATGTCTTTTTCCATTGTCTCTTTAATCTTTGTGAATCTTCCAAAGATTAATAAAGTTTCTTTTGCCGATCAAAAAAAAAAAAACCTTAACATACAAGGTATTGAATTGAGTTAACTCATGTTTTCTTCCTTTGCTTATCAAAGCACCAAATTTAACCTTAAAAATATCTTTTTATCAAGTCACTTTCTGAAATCTCACAAAATCTCACAAAATCTTACTCGTGCAATTCATTAATTATATACCACATGCATGCATTTCTGATCACTATCATGTGGGACTAAATGCCCAAGATGGGCTCTAACATTAGACAACTACTAATAACCTTTTGAGGACCTTCTTGATGCTTTTCTGGGGCTAGGGCATATAATTGTTGGTCACTTGGGTGCCAATTTTGTTGGGATGCTCGTGTTCGTTGTGATGCTTTTTCCATTGTCTCTTTAACCTTTGTGAATCTTCCAAAGATTAATAAAGTTTCTCTTGCCGATCAAAAAAAAAAAAAAAAAACTTAACATACAAGGTATTGAATTGAGTTAACTCATGTTTTCTTCCTTTGCTTATCAAAGCACCAAATTTAACCTTAAAAATATCTTTTTATCTAGTCACTTTTTGAAAAACTCACAAAATCTTACTTTCTATTCTACTCTTATTTTTCTATTCAAATACCAGCCGACTTTAATTTCTTCACAAATTTTAAGGATTTTTTGCTTTGTTAAGTGAATAGTGTCTTCTCTTCTTTGTTAAGTCACTGTAGCAAAAACAAATTGTTAAGTTGGAGTAGCTAGACTGATGTGTGAGAGTTTTTGAACATTGCTCTCTATTTTAACCAAAAATGGGATTTGTTAAGCCCAATGAAGATGCTCTAAATAGAGTCCATGAGAAGATTAAATAAAAACAAGAGATTTTTACCAGCCGCTCCACTTTTGTGGAGGGCTGTACCGCGAGCTCCACGAGAAAAACCAAAAAACACCGATCACTCTTTATTCCCCATGTGCGTCAGTCCCTTTTAGACAGAGACGCTTCAGTCCCTTTCAATTCCATGTGCGCGTCAATCCGTTTAGAGGATTTCGTTGATCTTTCTCTCTCTCTCTCTACCCACCCCACCTAAACTCCAGGGTACCCTGTGAAAATGCCTAAACCTAAACTCTAGGATACCCTATAAAAGTGCCTAAAATCATAGGGTACCTTATGAAAGTGCATAAACCACTAAAAACCCTATAATAGAAAAGTGCACTCTAAACCTAAACCCTATGGTACCCTATGGAAGTGTCTAAACCTAAACCCTAGGTTACCCTATGAAAGTGCCTAAAATCCTAGGGTACCCTATGAAAGTGACTAAACCACTAAACTCTATAATAGGAAAGTGAACCTTAAGTGCCTAAACCCAAAAAAGAGTGATTGATCTTAATGGAGTTAGTGGTAATTAAAAAGAATGATTGGAGTTAATGGTAATAAATATTTATTTTTTGTACCAGCCCGTAATAAAACCTAAAGTTAAACCGTAGGAAGACCTTGTAGGTTTTATTACGGGCTGGTATAAAAAATAAATATTTATTACCATTAACTCCAATCATTCTTTTTAATTACCACTAACTCCATTAAGATCAATCACTCTTTTTTCATGCATGACTAACTTAATCCCTCAATGCTGCATGCATGACTTGAAACAGACCTTGTGTACTTTGTTCAATGCAGGCCTAATGCCAAACTCAAACAAGGCTGCAAGTTTTCCACGTAGGCATCACTTAAATGGGACCCATTGCGCTTTTTCATAAGCCTGCCACTGCCCACAATTGAAGGCATGCACCCACCAAAAACCAAGTAGTGCCCTATAAAAGGACACACTCCCTTCACACTTTCGATCATCCAAATCTTCCAAAGAGAAAAAGCTTTCTCATCAAGTGTGTTAGCAAAATAGTGTGTCAAAATGTCCATGGATAAAATGTCCATTTTTATTTTAATAGCCTTTTTGGGTATTGGGTTGGTCCATTGTGCCACAAAAGTGTCCCTATGCACCCAAACACCATACCCTCAACTATGCAATGCCCTAGTTGTGACTAAACCTCTAGCCACCACATATGAAACCCAATTTCAGTTACGAGAATCAGCCCTTCAAACCACCTTAAATAAAGCTAACCAAGCCCATGCGCTTGTTAAGGCCATGGACGTGAGCTCGTTCCAAGAGCGAGCCAAGTTGGCTTGGGCTGACTGTCTAGAGCTCTATGAGGATGCGGTTAACCAACTTAACCGCTCTTTGAGCTCTACTGATCACCACAGCGCTCAAACGTGGCTAAGTGCCGCTATCACCAACCAACAAACATGCCAAAATGGGTTTATTGACTTCAACTTATCTTCTTACTTGAAAACTTTCCCTGATACTTTAGGTGATTTTTCAAAGTTGTTAAGCAATTCACTAGCTATAAACAAAGCTACAACTCCATCAACATCTACACTTTTTAGCAAAATGACTAGAAGCCGACATCTTCTCTCTAACGGCTTTCCCAAATGGGTATCTGCCGTTGATAGAAAGCTTCTTCAATCGTCCAGTACCGGGGCACCAACGGCCGACATTGTTGTGGCTCAGGACGGTACTGGAAACTACAAGACCATTTCAGCGGCGGTGGCAGCATCGAGGAGTGGAAGTAAGAGATTTGTGATACATGTGAAAGCTGGTGTTTACAAAGAAAACATCGAGATTAAGCGATCAATGAACAACTTGATGTTGGTGGGCGATGGGATTGGTGCCACAATTGTTACGGGAAATAAGAATGTTCAAGATGGATCCACAACTTTTGGCTCCGCGACTTTTGGTAACTTTTTTGTTGTCACATCTCTCATATCCACATCTAAAACCTATTCGACAATAACTAGATAATAAAGATTAAAACACCCAAGATTATAATCACGAAACACCGAAAAAATTACTTTATTAATTGTCACTGTCTTGTCAACTTTCAAGAAAGATTAGAAGCTCCTCATGCATCATTAGTCAATAATTAATTACACCTTAAGTCAACGGCCAACTTAAACAATTTGTTTTCAGATGAAAAGTCAAATATTTTTCCATGCATATATAAAAAATAAAATAAAATAAAGTCATATTTCTGAAATGATTTATTATATGTTGACTTACCTTTATTTACTTTCCCTCAGCTATTTCGGGCGATAGATTCATTGCTCGGGACATGACCTTCGTGAACTCAGCCGGGCCTCAGAAATATCAGGCTGTCGCGCTGCGTTCCAGCTCGGTCTTCTACAGTTGCAGCTTTGTAGGGTACCAAGACACATTGTACGTCGACACACAACGACAATTTTACCGAGACTGTGACATATACGGGACCGTAGACTTTGTATTCGGAAACGCCGTTGCCATTCTCCAAAATTGCAATTTTTTCGTACGAAAACCTTTGGGCAATCAGCAAAATGTCATCACGGCTCAGGGAAGGAGCGATCCTAACCAAAACACCGGTATCATCATTCACAATTCACGTGTCGTGGCTGCCTCGGATTTGAGACCGGTCCAGGGTTCAGTCAAGACGTATTTAGGCCGGCCGTGGCAAAAATACTCAAGGACCGTGTACATAAAGTCCTCCCTAGATAATTTGATTGCCCCAGCTGGGTGGGCTCAGTGGATAGGGAACCTCGGTTTGAGCACACTATATTATGGCGAATATATGAACACTGGACCCGGTGCAGGTACGGGTGGGAGGGTGAAGTGGCCAGGGTACCGTGTCATAACAAGTGCGACAGAGGTCAGAAAATTCTCGGTAGGGAACTTTTTGGCCGGAGATTCGTGGATTCCGGCTAGCGGAGTGCCTTTCACTTCTGGGGTGTGACAGGGATATTAATTATGTCGGTGGTAGGGGTGTAAATTTGGAACAAAGAAAGTGATTTGTGTGTAGTGATGTAAATGTCTTACGTTGTTTGTGGTGGGAATGGGATTGGCTTAATTGTATAATAAAGTTGAAATTAAAGTAGTCTTATTTTGTCATATTTCTTTCCCAAACCAAAGGTGGCCACAAAAAGATTAATGTCTATTTATGGAGAATGACAGAATGTGAGAGCGCACTAAGAGCATCTAGGACAAAAGAATTTTTTAATTAATTATCTTCAAGTCATTCGTTTTTTTTTTTTTTTGAATTTTTTTCAATTTCGATCTATATTTTTATACATTTTAAATTTCTCTCGTTAAGCACAAATGATGAAATCCGAAAAAGATTTCGAAAACATTAGGGAAAAAAAAACTCCATTAATTAAGCACCAAGTCCAAGAGTAGCAACTGTCAAATTGATTTAGTCAAAATTCACTCCAAATTGCTTGAAAACTCTGTTGCAACTAATCAAGCTGTAAAAGACTACTCCCAGCATCCACATTATCCTCTCTTGATTTTGCACCAAATTAGAGAGTAAAAAAGCTAACTTTTCCATTTCAGCAATTCATTTTCTAAAATGTTCACTGTATCAGAGTCGCTATTATATCTCTCCTCTATTCTGTATTTTTTCTGAAATATACTTTGTTTTAATTTAATATTTTTCAAAAAGTGATTGAAACAGTTAAAGGAGAGAAACAAACATTAAAATAAGAGTTAGGAGTGAATAGGTGTCCTTATTTTATAGGAGACACCATGGCAAAAATAATTTATTGAAGTGCTGTAGGGAGCCTTAACAACATATATGCTTTCACATGTGAGGGTTTTGTTTTTAGATACTTTTACAGTGTGCAGAATGCAAGAACAATATTTTAGGTACTTTAGTTTAGGTACTAACCTCTGACCCACGCATAAGCATGTCAAATGGCTATGGGATGGATGTAGTGTAATATCTGAGATGCGCACAAGCTGATCTAGGTACCTAGGTTCCTCACAAAAAATAAAAAATAGTAAAAAATTATCAGACTAAGTACAATAATTGTGATTTTGTAGAGTGACAGAAAAATTTAGTTATACCTTCACTGTTGTTTGATAAAACTGAAAACTGAAACTAAAAGCTAAAAAAATAAGTGTTGAAAACTAAATGCTAAATTTTTTAAGCTGACAACATTATTTTAAGCACTAAATTAAAATAAATAATGAATTAATTTTCATTCCATTAGTTATAGTGATCCTTTTTTCCTTTTATTGATGGTCACCATGTACTCGTGGAAGTGGTGGAGTGGAGTTTGTGGTGGTGCGAGGATGGAGTTATGGAGTGGTGTTTGTGGCGACAGCGGTGGTGGAGTGGTGGTGGGTAGTAGCTGTGATGGTGGTGGTGGAGTAGTGGTGCCAGTGGTAGAGTACTGATGGGAGTGGTGGCGGTGATGTAGTGGTGATGGCGTTGCAGTGATGGCAGTGGCGGCTCCAGGAATTCTCTTGAGGGTGTTCAGAAATTCTACTACGGTCCTCTAGAAATTATTTTTTATATAACTGAGTGGTCCGGACTATCCTGCGCGCACTCATGTGTAAAGGGGAAGGAATCTAAATTGCAGTAGCAGCTCCAGGAATTCTCTTGAGGGTGTTCAGAAATTCTACAACAGTCCTCTAGAAATAATTTTTTATATAACTGGGTGGTCCGGACTATCCTGCGCGCACTCATGTGTAAAGGGGAAGGAATCTAAATTGAGCAATTTTGTTGTGAAAAGACGAAGACTTGAGTTGAGCCATGACTTGTTTGGCTGTTTCCATCCCACCCTCTTCCACTTGCATTTACTGACGGAGAGGGAATAGACTAGGGATTGATCTTTCCAAACCGTATTTCACACACATAAGGAAATGTATGAGAAAATGGTGTCATTCGACAGGGAAAGGCTTCTCTCTAGTCCTGATCCATCTAGTCCCATCTAATTTTGGGCGCCTTGGATCTTTTTGAGGCTTACAACTTAATCCAAATCATTCAATTTATGAATCCTGCATTGGATATTATTATTGCAAAAACTGTACGGTGGTGACACGATAGCTGTGAGAGTATAACACATTTAATACCTCGTGCAAGAAATTAAAAAAGGATGTCAAAATGATGTTCGTGCGTCCAACTTTTTTTTTTTTTTTTTTAATCAAAACATTGTTGCCACAAACTCATACTACACGGCAGTTGGGAAGAACAGAATTTTTCAACTTGTATTAGTGCTAGATTTGAATTTACAGTAGGAAGTTTGTTTTACATACATCTATACATTTCAAGTACTTGTGGATACTAAACATGACGTGGATGAAGGAGAAGAGAAGTTTTAACTTGAAGACAGAGACCATAGACTTGGCTTTTGGGGTCCTGTATTGTGGTCCTAACCTTTTTTTCTTTGGAAGTTAAGGTTGATTACTCAAGATGTTACCCCGGAAAAACCAGCGTGTCCTTTGTACTATTTTTTTTTTTTGATCCACGAGTCTTTTGCACTAGTGGCAGCTCCAGGAATTCTCTTGAGGGTGTTCAGAAATTCTACTACGGTCGTCTAAAAATCATTTTTAATATAACTGGGTGGTTCGGACTATCCTGCGCGCACTCATGTGTAAAGGGGAAGGAATCTAAATTGAGCAATTTTGTTGTGAAAAGACGAAGACTTGAGTTGGGCCATGACCCGTTTGGCTGTTTCCATCCCACCCTCTTCCACTTGCATTTACTGACAGAGAAAGAATAGACTAGGGATTGATCTTTCTATATCGTATTTCACACACATAAGGAAAGGAATGAGAAAATGGTGTCATTCGACAGGGAAAGACTACTCTCTAGTCCTGATTCATCCAGTCCCATCCAATTTTGGGCATTCGTGGATCTTTTGTAGGCTTAGACTTAATCCAAACCATTCAATTTATGAGTCCTGCATTGGATATTATTATTGCAAAAACTGTGTGGTCAGACACGATAGCTGTGAGAGCATAACACATTTAACACCTTCGTGCAAGAAATTTAAAAAGGATGGCAAAATGATGTTCGTCCGTCCAACTTTTTTTTTTTTTTTTGTTAAATCAAAACATTGTTGCCACTAATCCCATGGTCTATTGTTGTGAAAAGACGAAGACTTGAGTTGGGCCATGACCTGTTTGACTGTTTCCATCCCACCCTCTTCCACTTGCATTTACTGACAGAGAGAGAATAGACTAGGGATTGATCTTTCTAAATCGTATTTCACACACATAAGGAAAGGTATGAGAAAATGGTGACATTCGACAGGGAAAGACTACTCTCTAGTCCTGATCCATCCAGTCTCATCCAATTTTGGGCATTCGTGGATCTTTTGTAGGCTTACAACGGTTAATCCAAACCATTCAATTTATGAGTCCTGCATTGGATATTATTATTGCAAAAACTGTGTGGTCAGACACGATAGCTGTGAGAGCATAACACATTTAACACCTTCGTGCAAGAAATTTAAAAAGGATGGCAAAATGATGTTCGTGCGTCCAACTTTTTTTTTTTTGTTAAATCAAAACATTATTGCCACTAATCCCATGGTCTATTTACGCCTCGCCACACACATAAACCGGGCAAAGCCAATGTCCTCTAGAAATCATAACTGTACATAAATAAATAAAAATAAAAATTCTACTAATACAACAATGCTACCGAAAAAACAACAATTCCAAGTCACTACGGCTTCGCTTCGACGAGTTTTAGGGGTTGCTATCATAAAAAAAAGTTTCAATAGGAAATGACTCTTGCACCATTCTAGATTTTCTTATCACAAATTTGTCCATGGTTCCAATTACCAAACAAAAATTAAAAAAGAATCAAACCTATGAATGACCTATGTAATAATCCAAATCTATTGTGTCTATATACCCTCTGTGCATATATATTAAAGTGTTTCACAAAAAAATATAGCGCACATATATTAAATTATTGATCTATATTTTATAATGTAATGAGTAATCATTTGGAATAAGTGTAAATAGATTAAAGAGAGATAGTTATAAGTGTTCTTATCTCTTTGAGCTAAATGTGTTGAGACAAAGAAACACTCAAATTCTCAAATATCCAATTTATACTATTCTCTAATGGAGTATCAACTAGTGCATTGTGAATTCCGTCATTAGGGTTGGTGATAGGCGTGCAATATTGTAAATATAAGCGCCTAAGTAGGGGGAGTTAGCGCGTTAGACGTGCGGTTTAATGGTTATTTTCCGTTTAATGCGTGCACAGTGGTGTCCTTGGTATTTCTGTGAGTTTCCAGGTATAATGGCGTTTGGCTTGTGTGTGTATGCATGGCTTGAAGTGGAGACGCGGGAAACAAGGCTTGGAAGTTGGATTTTGAAAGTGCAAGCTGAAGGAGATAGGTATCGATACCCCTCACAGCCGTATCGATACCAATTGGTTATAAGGGGGCAATTTTCGTTCCAGAGGGTTTAGTATCGATACCCCTCACAGCCGTATCGATACCTACGGCTTACGCAGTCAACGAATCAGTCAAAGGGGTTTGGTATCGATACCGGTATCAGGGGTATCGATACCGAATGGTTACGGGCAAAGCTAAATGATGCCGTTTTGATGTGTTTATTGGGCGATTGCTATAAAAACGTTTGGGTTATCATTCATTAGGGTTCGAATCTTTTTAGAATTTTCTGCACTTTAGAGTTTTGCGGCTACAGTTTTCGGAGCTCTCAAACATTCAGCGTTTTCGGATTCAAGTTTATTTTTTTTTCCAGAATTTCTGCTTGTGGATTGGTACTGCGTATTGATAATCAAGTTTGTTTTCCCTTGCAATCTACGGTATCGTTTTTCTATCGTTTTCATATTCTATTCTTCAAGCATGTTTAGATCTAAGTTTAATTTGATTTCTTGTTATTATTAGAATTATGAGTGAGTAGTCGTTTAGAGTGCGGCTGCGGGGCGAAGGCGCCTCGCAGCTAGACTAATTGATGTTTCACCTCGGGACCGAATTAACTTGATTTTTTAAGCAATTTTAGGAGACGAAAACTCTTCTAACAAACAAAACCCAGGCATCGCCGGAATTCGAGTGCACACGAAATCTGGTGACAGGTGGTGCGCATTTGTTAGGGATCCTTTTTCTTATTCTAAAATCAGTGAAATGAGTAATTGTGGCCCGAGTAAACATTGGTTAGGCTAGTTGCGGACGCTGGAGTTCCCACGGTTGTACTCTCCTTTTAAATCCATAGTTAATTAATTTCATTCATCTAGTTGGTAAATCATTTGAGTTGCACAAGGGGTGGCTACCTAAGAGCCAAGATAAAATGTGAACCCGTCATCTTTGAGTTCTGCACACGTTCGTCCGTCTCTGTGGATTCGACTCCGGTACTTCCGGATATTATGCTACATCGGTCGAGAGTCCTACGCTTGGGACGCGTCTTATTTTTAGTCACCTGGTCGGTCAAGCATTTTTGGCGCCGTTGCCAAGGACGGCATCGTGTGTTCAAAGAAGTCGGGTCGGGTTAGTATCTTTGTGTTTTTATCTGAGTCAATAAAAATATAAAAAAAAAAGTGTCTTTTCTTTTTAATATCTTTTTGTTTCTAGGTTGAGTCATCTGGAGTCAGTCGAGTGGTAAGTGTTTTGTGTCTTGAGTTAAAAAAAAATTAATAATAATAATAAATAAATAAAATAAAATAAAAAACTGATGGGCCTTCTTGATACCCCTGGGGAGTTAGAGCAACACCATAGTATGCTGTTGAGTAAATTTGCACAAATTAACGAACCCTATTGGAATTTTGAGAGTCAAGTAGGTATTCCTTCGAGTCAATCTTGGGGTTACGAAAATATCCCTTCAAGTCAACCGGGTACCTTTGAGTCCTCTTGGGATCATGAGCATTACTCAGACATTTTTTCGAGTCAACTGGCACCAATTCCTGAACCCTTTTGGGACTATGAGACCCGCATGGCTATCCCAAGGAGTCTTTTGGCAGAGAGTGAAATTCGAAGATTTGTTGAAAAGGAGAATGAGTCTTTTAGTGAATGTTGGGAAAGGTTCAAGGGTTTTCTCAAAAACGTCACACATCATGTCTATGAGTATTCTGAAATAGTTTGTTATTTTTATAGAGGACTTTCTCAAAAGAGTCAACAATATCTGGACGTGATGAGTGACGGGGGTTTTTGGGACAAACCACCTGCTAAGGCTTTACAGTTTTATGATCTTTTGGCCCAGATTCCGAAAAATGAATATTGTGCTTTAAATTCTAATAGTGCCAATTCCCTGCCAAAGGAAGAGGTAGCTGAGTCACGTCATTTT
This sequence comes from Vaccinium myrtillus, assembly GCA_016920895.1. NCBI lineage: Eukaryota > Viridiplantae > Streptophyta > Magnoliopsida > Ericales > Ericaceae > Vaccinium > Vaccinium myrtillus. The sequence continues at coordinate 20,261,700 of CM029279.1, read as the reverse complement.
ATGGAGGCGGAAACAAGACAACAAATTGGGGCCCTTACAACCCAAATGTCACAACTCATTGCGGTTGTCAGTCAACTGCAGCAGGAGAGGGGTAGATTTCCAGCTCAGGGTAGTTCAGCGGGTGCCCATTACTTAGGAAATCCTACAGATCCTAATACTCAGAGTCCGAATCTTGAGGAGCTTACTGCTAGGGAAGAGAGAGAAGAGGAAGTTGACCCACTTGTCATTGAGGGTGGGGTTGATGAGGGTTTGGTTGAACCTTCTGAGTTGGGAGCGAACGGGGAGCTAACTGCCCAATATTCCCCCCTTGAGTCTAATGTAAAGGTCGAGCCCCCTATCACACACCCTCTCATGTATCTCCCACTGTTGATCCGCGCTGCCTACGTTTTCCTTTTGCGCTCCTATGAGTCTAGAGAACGAGGAGCTCACTGCCCTCCGTGTGATGGTCCGATCGAAAAATCTCCCACTGCTGAGGAGTGGGACGCTGAGATTGATTATTTGCAGTCCTTAATGGACGAGCAAGATAGGCAGTATGAGTTTGAGAGCGAGTCTCTTATTTTTGGGGACCAAGACTTTGATGAGGAGGAATTAGTTGAGAAACCAAACTTGGCAGAGGAGGTTTTGGTAGAAGAGTCGAAGTCGACGGTAGTGGAACATATTGATTTTCTTGGTGTTGATGATTACGATTTTGTTTATCTTCCTTCTATCGCATATTATGTCCACTGCTCGAAAATTAATTTGGTTTCACGTGCGCACTTAAAGGCGTTTCAATTTCTTAAAACAATTCGGCAATTGCTTTACTCGCAGTATCTTTTCTTGTGGTCTGGCCGAATTCAGTTTTTAGCAAAGAGTTTGGAGTGGAGTGGAGTGTTCATAGTACTAATTTTTGTTGATATGTTCAATGTTCAAGATCCACGTTTGGCTAATATCTCTCTCTCTCTCTCTCTCTCTCTCTCTCTCTCTCTCTCTCTCTCTCTCTCTCTCTCTCTCTCTCTCTTAAAATTAATTCAAAAAAAAAAATCTTTTTATTTCTTTTTCATTTTATTTTCCTTGTGGCCCGGCTACTACGAGCGGGCAGTACTACTGACATTTGTTGTCTAGTAGGTAGTTGGTTCTTAAGTCTTTTGCAGGACGAGCATGCTACCACACCAGCCTTGGTCGTTTGAGCCTCTTCGCCGGAGTAAATGAGGCATTCAGGAGCCTCGAGCAGGGGTGCCACTAAGTGTGGCGGTTGTAAGTCCGCAAAGCTTTGGCGCGGCTCTGTGTGACTAGCTGTGGACCTTGTTAGGTCCGAAGGAGCGGATCCTGGAAGCAGTTCCAATGACGAAACGCAACAGTGACAACAAACTCCCCATTCATCGGTCGGGGTCATGATGGTTGGCTGCCATCCGACAGTCCATCTCTTTCCCATTATTTCTATTTATATGTTTGTCTTCATGCTCTGAGGACAGAGCAACTTTCAAGTTGGGGGATGGGGTGTACTTTGTACACGTTATTTTTGTTTTGAGCGTTGTTAGTCGGTTAGGGGTCATTTTTAAAATTTTTGGTTAATTTTTGAATGTGGGGATACGATTGTTATGCTTGTTTGTATGAGTTAAGTGAGCATGCTAGATTCTTGTCTCATTGTTTGCCTGTTTAACTTGTTCACATGCATATACCTGACTTCCATGTTTGAGTGTAATTCGCACCATAAGCGATATTGAGTAAATGTCCCCACTTAGTTTGCAATGTGTCCTTAAAAGCATCCCATGTTTTCTTTGTTCATCAATTTCTGCACTTGCACAAAATAGTAGGCGTTTGTCCCACATGCCATAGTTGGATATTTTGCATGCATGCTGTGAGAGTTGGTAACGTGCTTAGGGGATGATACAAGGCCATCTTTGCATGATGAAACCACTATACGAGACCCTTTGACCCCATTTTAGACCCGTCCGTGTCAGTTTCTGTGTCAAACCTAGGAAACCGGTGATTGGGTGGAATTAATGTGGTGGTCCAGCTCTGTGCGCATTTTAGAGGTTTCGAATCATGGGAATAAAGGAGCATCGTCGTTTTTGGAAGAATTAAAATGTCGCTTTTGGGTGCCATGTCTTTGGTTAAAGAAAAAAAAAAAACCTTTGTTCCAGTCAAAAACCCCGCCTTAAACCTAGCCCTAAATCATTTGGTATCAATAAACCCAATTTCTAACCATTCTAAACCATCCATAATAAAAGAAAAGAGAGAGTAAATCATAGTAGCCGCGTAAAAGAAAAAAAAAAGAAAAAAAAAAAAAACGTGGTCCAGTTGAGGGGGAACATTCGATTCTTCCCCACTCTCTCTCTCTACCCCATCATCCCCCTTTTCCCTCTTCCTTCCTCTCCATTCAAACCTTAACCTCTAAACCTTCCAAACCTAAACTTACCAAAGTTATGGAACTCTAAGAGGCAAACTGAGTTGGATTACTTGAGCTATGATTTCGAGGATGTGAGCACGAAGGAGTAGTACGCAGAGCTAGCAAGGGGTGGTGGTGTATCTCGTATGGCGGTGTGTTTTTATGTGATGTTCATGGGGTAGTGGTGTGTTTTATGTGTTTTTATTTGAGTCTTAATTTATAACTGTTATCCCGTACCCTTGTTATGTTTGTGTCGAATCTTGTACCGATGTGGTGCCGGAGTCGAGGTGGCGGCCAGTCAGGGTAGACTATCCATGCGCTTCTATAGGCCGTCACCCTTTGCATGCTATCTCTTTTTGCAACCACGGTCATTATAAGCCTAATGAAGTCCTTAGTTGTCCCGATGCACGTTGTTTGACTCTCCGGCATGCATGTTTTATATTTGACTGTGAATGTGTGGTATCCTATATTCGTTGAGCTTTCCTTGTCGTAACTGGCGTTGTTTTGATTGGCACGTGGTGTTTTCTCGATTCATCCCACGATGGTCGCCAAGCGCCTCACATGGGATGTTGAGTGTTCCGGTGAGTGAGAATTGCATTGTGACTTTGTGGGAGCATTTTTATCTCTATATTCATGATGGTGCGGAATTGTTCAAATTTTAGTTAGGGCATGCATGTGACGAAGTTAAGGGCAGCGATGAGGAGGAAATTTTGTGTTCACTTGATTTTTGTACAGGATGCATAACCCTCGCATCCCCTGTTGAGTTGTTATTTTTCTTTTGCTGTTTTTGTCTCGTTCGTTACTAGGGACTAGCAACGCTCAAGTTGGGGGATGTGATAGGCGTGCAATATTGTAAATATAAGCGCCTAAGTAGGGGGAGTTAGCGCGTTAGACGTGCGGTTTAATGGTTATTTTCCGTTTAATGCGTGCACAGTGGTGTCCTTGGTATTTCTGTGAGTTACCAGGTATAATGGCGTTTGGCTTGTTTGTGTATGCATGGCTTGAAGTGGAGACGCGGGAAACAAGGCTTGGAAGTTGGATTTTGAAAGTGCAAGCTGAAGGAGATAGGTACCGATACCCCTCACAGCCGTATCGATACCAATTGGTTATAAGGGGGCAATTTTCGTTCCAGAGGGTTTAGTATCGATACCCCTCACAGCCGTATCGATACCTACGGCTTACGTAGTCAACGAATCAGTCAAAGGGGTTTGGTATCGATACCGGTATTAGGAGTATCGATACCGAATGGTTACGGGCAAAGCTAAATGATGCCGTTTTGATGTGTTTATTGGGCGATTACTATAAAAACGTTTGGGTTATCATTCATTAGGGTTCGAATCTTTTTGGAATTTTCTGCACTTTAGAGTTTTGCGGCTACAGTTTTCGGAGCTCTCAAACATTCAGCGTTTTCGGATTCAAGTTTATTTTTTTTCCAGAATTTCTGCTTGTGGATTGGTACTGCGTATTGATAATCAAGTTTGTTTTCCCTTGCAATCTACGGTATCGTTTTTCTATCGTTTTCATATTCTATTCTTCAAGCATGTTTAGATCTAAGTTTAATTTGATTTCTGTTATTATTAGAATTATGAGTGAGTAGTCGTTTAGAGTGCGGCTGCGGGGCGAAGGCGCCTCGCAGCTAGACTAATTGATGTTTCACCTCGGGACCGAATTAACTTGATTTTTTAAGCAATTTTAGGAGACGAAAACTCTTCTAACAAACAAAACCCAGGCATCGCCGGAATTCGAGTGCACACGGAATCTGGTGACAGGTGGTGCGCATTTGTTAGGGATCCTTTTTCTTATTCTAAAATCAGTGAAATGAGTAATTGTGGCCCGAGTAAACATTGGTTAGGCTAGTTGCGGACGCTGGAGTTCCCACGGCTGTACTCTCCTTTTAAATCCATAGTTAATTAATTTCATTCATCTAGTTGGTAAATCATTTGAGTTGCACAAGGGGTGGCTACCTAAGAGCCAAGATAAACTGTGAACCCGTCATCTTTGAGTTCTGCACACGTTCGTCCGTCTCTGTGGATTCGACTCCGGTACTTCCGGATATTATGCTACATCGGTCGAGAGTCCTACGCTTGGGACGCGTCTTATTTTTAGTCACCTGGTCGGTCAAGCAGTTGGGTGTTCAAATTTTTTGGGTAATGTGTTCAAACATTTTGGGTAGAGTGTTCAAATATTTTGATGAGGGTGTTCAAAATGACAAAAATTAAAAATAAATAAATTTTTACATGTATTTCTAAAAAAATTATTTTTTTCAGGGTGTTCAAGTGACCACCCTCAGCTCTTCTTAGAGCCGCCTCTGAGTGATGGTGGTGGTTGTGGTGGTGGAGGTGGCGGCGGCGGAAGAGTGTTTGTGGTGATTGTAGTGGCGACGGCGATGTAAGTGATGGTGCTGGTGATAGTAGTGGTGGTGGTAACTATGCTAGCAATGGTGGTAGTCAGTGGCGACTCCACATTAATTGTGGAGAGGGGGGTCAGCCGAACCCACGAGAAAAAAATATATAAACTGTTGTTATATTGAAATTTTCGAAAAATTCATGAATGAACCCCCTAAATTTGGTCGTGACACCACTGAATAACTCCTAAAATTTTATAAAAGTTACTTATTTGTGATTTGTTTGAATCCTAGTCATTCGTTTTGTTCTTTTGACAAGGAGATGTTGATCTGTCTTGCTAAGTTGAGCTTTAAATTTGATTATTGTTATATTAAGATTTTTAGTTGTCGTTATTGTGATGTTTTTCTTTGATTTATGATTGGTAAAAGTATTTGACGTTTATGAATGACCACACGCTTCCGAACTTCTGGAGTCGCCACTACTAGTGGTGGTGGTGGTGGTGGTGACGATACTCATAGTGGCGGTTGTGCAGAGGACAATAGTAGAGGGTTAAATGCAAGCACTCATAAATTCAGTCAAAAGTAAGTAGATCAAAGCTGCTTAATTGATTTTTATCATTTTTACAGCTTACATTTTAAGAAACACTTAATCTTTTAAGCAAATATAAGATGTTGTATCAAACTTAGTTAATCAGTTGTTACTTAATTCGTTCAGTTTTAAGTACTGAATTTTGGTTATCAAGCAACCTTGACTCTGTCTGAATAGGTCAGTGCCGATAATTCCAAAATGAAAAACTGACTAGTCTATTATAATTACATAGCTTCGCTTGAGCCCCTCAAATATAGTGTAGCCGCTTTAATCTTGGACAACCATTTGTTCTTGCTATAGTGTTAAAAGGCCAAAAAATAGGAATGTTTGTTGCATTGATTTGGTCTCGTTTTAGCACAATCTCAAATATAGACAATTTTTCTTTTTAGAAATCATAAACTTCTCATGGATAACAAATAATTAAACAGTACAACCAACCGAATACAAACCATGCAAACAACCCTACACAATACTACCCAGCAAACCAAACAAAGATCCAAGAAAATCAATCAAATAATCAAGGCCAAACTAAACAACCCCACAACTTCTGGGGGGGGAAAAACACAAGATGCCCTCAACGCTGAATACACAAACAACCTTACCTGCAAAACAAGAATAAGAAACAAGAGACAGACATAAATCAATGTAAGCACGGTGTTGAGGGATACGGTAAGTGTGAGGATCGCCACAGTAGTCTTCAATTAATAATTAAAGACAATTGAATAACACTTTTCTCACTTTTCAATGCGAATTAAATAGCTTGCATGGATGGCTAATTTGGAAATTGCCAAATTATTAAATGCCAAATTTGACAAGAAGACTCGTTGGAACAATGGTGGAGAGGGTTTTGTCATTCTTGACGCCCAATTTTTGCTTTGGCAAGGAATATTGGGCACATGGGTGAACTTGCTCCCAGAAACTCGCGTTGTATCGACTCGATCTCTAGTTACCACTAGTTATTTCCTGGTTAGATGAAAGTCAAGCCTCTTGAGTGACCTCTGCGAGTCCAGTCTTAGTCATCCTTGTCTTCTTTCCTTTAATTTGTTGTTAATCTCCAGCTATATATATATATGATGCTGATCATCACCTTCCAGTGTGACAGTGACTCCAATATGTGCATACATTTTGGTGGTAGAGGGCAGTTTCCTATCAAATAGAGACCCTTAGGAAAGGCAACATAAATATGGTGTTGAGAGCTCCAGGGACCATCAAAGAGCACTTTTTGGATAAGTTTTCAGCAAAGACTCCAAAAGTGACACTTTTTGTGCCTTGTGGGACTAAAATCTAAATACTAAATTCATTTCGCATTCCGATTGTCAAAGGTCTGTTGCTTTAACTGTCTTATTCTTAATGTCCAATTGTCAGCCACTACTCCCTTCCAACAGTGACTCCTGAGAGAAGATCGTGCACAATTTTTTTTATCTAGTGCAATCCATAGAGCTTTGTTCTCACTTTAAATGGATCATCCGTTAGTGGACAGCAATTACGGAAAACAAAATTATATGAGGCTGATAGAGGTTCTAGGGCAATAAGCAGACTCCTCTATTATTGGTTTGTTTAGTCGGATTTTAGCTAAGTTAACACTTCTAATTATTGCAAAATTGGGAATATCAGAAAATGCACAATTCAATTTTTACTGAAGAATCCAAAGGCATGAGGCATCAATATTATCTTATTAAAGTAGCACTCTTGCTTCTTCTTTTTTTATCTAAGAATCCAAAGGCATGAGGCATCAATTCAATTTTTTTTAGTAGCACTCTTGTGACAAAACAAAATTTATATAACGTTAATTATCTCTCCAGGTTTTCTTGCTCTAATCCATCGACGGACAAAGGATTTAAGGGACGCATAGGCTAACATTTTGAAATTTTTTGAACAAATGAAAGACGTGATCAATTATGCCAATACAAATTGCAAATATACGACCAAAAAGCTATGGACGCAATATTGCGCACACATATCTATCTATTCTAAAAAATTAGAATTCAATTTTGTATTTGGCACTCCTTCATAATGTAAAATTCATTTGTAATAATATTTGAATGAGCGGGTGTTATATTTTAAAAGAAAAGTAGCTAGGCGAACCTATAAACTTACATTTTAGATGTTTTGCAAAAATACTACAATAACTATAATGAAAACTTGAAACATGGGCAAGGCGACCCGAGTTCATCCGCCCCTCAATCCGTCCTTGCTCTAACCTGAATATCCGGGAAAGAAACACTTATAACAAAGAAATTTTTGATTGAATTTGCAGAATTCAGTTCCAAAAAAAAAAATTAGCAGAATCCATCTGATTAGCAGTGTCAACCCGAAATTCGATCTTAATTGTGAACTTATTGAAGAAAATGACTTCCCATCCCATGCATTATAGCCTCTCATGCATGGAGGTCTTCATCATTAGGGTGAAACGTCCTTCAGAAATTGAAACTGACAAGCATACTTCATAGTATACCGATGATTTGATTTTTATAGTAAAGGTTCATCGCTGCTCCGTCCATGAAGTTGTACCAAATGATGGTGGAATTCAATACCGAAATTCCCATCAAGTATGACCAAAAAAGAAGTTCAATTGTTAAAATAAAATAAATAAAAAACCCAAAACAAGAACAAACACAAATGTTTTCCCAAGCACCAAAAAAACAAAACAAAAAAAAAAGAAAAGAATAAATGGAGATGGAAAATTCCATACAAATAGTGCCGTCAAGTAGGGCCCAAATTAATAAAGTACATTACGGATGACAGACTTGGAATCTTATTAATTAGTGTATGATGTTAATTCCCTAACTAATGGAAACCGATTGGATTTGAGTGATCTTGGATTTGAGTGATCACCATCCACATTCCAGGCCTTTCATTCTCTCTCCCCTCTGTATTTCGAGAAATGCTACTATAGTACATACCTTGTGCGAGATGGATCCGTGTGACCCACTTTGAAGACTTATACAAATTAATTATCCGTGCCGTTCATTAATTTTTTAAATACTTTTTTGAGTCACTCTTAAAAAATCAGCTCATTCGAAAAATTATAAGTGGTTGATCCTTCTTCTAATTATTCATTGACAATTTAGGGTCCTAAATTTCGACAAAATTTTTAAAAAAAGTTAGACAACTGGATGAAATACTTAAAGTTATAGGATTGATCTGATTTTTTTCTGGATGACTTAAAGAATAATTTTGGAACTAATGGACGACTTGGATCACTTGTTCGGATCTTTGTAGTGGACCACACGGACCCATCTCGTATAAGGTATGCACTAGAGTAACATTTCTCGAAATATAGAGGGGAGAAAAAATGGAAGGCCTGCCATGTGGGCCCCCACCGGAAAAGGTAAAATCAGTTTTGAAAACTAATAAAAACTAAAAACATGGTCTTCGAGAGCTTTTCTAATCAAAAGTATAATTATGATCCTATCAACTGCAACCATTTTTCGCACATAGAGCTTTTCTTACGAAAACTTATTATGCAATACTACATAAGAATCATAAGATAGATAGGATTTGGCTAGAAAGTCTCTCATTCCTTTCCTATGTGAAATAGCTCAACAATGAAAACTTGTTTATGAAAATTACTATCCAAAACAAAAACGAATAGTAAATGCTTTTCCAAGAACCAAAAAAAGGGGGAATAAATGGAGAAAAATTCCAAACAGATGGTGCCATCCAAAATGCATACAAGCAGGCCCCAAAGGGAAGTACATCACGGATGACGGACTTTTGGAATGCACTCACACTTTTTAACTTCTACTAAAAAGCTCTTTTATGGAGTCCACCAGGAAGAGGAGTACATTTTTTAAGTACGTGTCTCAGTGATCCATTTACTAATTTTCCAATCATTATGTTCAAACGCAAAACTTTGCGAATAGATTTGTGCGCACAGATTATTCTGTGGGACTCACTTAGAAGTTTAACACAAATTATTCAAGCCGTTCATTAATTTTAAAATACGTTTTTGAGTAGCCATGTAAAAAAAATCAGTTCAATCGAATAACTTTAAGTGTGTTTGATCTAATCTTTTCAATTTTTGATAATTTTAAATACTGAGTCAAAAATTATCAAGTATTTGAAATTATATGATTGAGCTGATTTTTCGTGAAACCATTTGGAAAAGTATTTTTAAATTAATGAAAAGCTTGGATGTTTGGATGGGACCTCGAAGTAGGCCCCATGGAACGATTTGTGCGCATAGCAAACCTCTTATGTCGAACAGGTATTATTGGACTTCAGAATTTTTTATTTTTGCCTATCGAGGGTCTCCGAAACATTTTGTCTTCATTAATTCATTGGATACATGCAATCCCCCCGTCTAACATGTACTGGGTAATTATCGGGCCTAAGCTCTAGGGGTAACCTCAGGGGGGGGAGGGGGTTATGAAATTTCACCATAGGTCCACCACTTGAAAGTTTTGGAATTTCATCATATATCCACCCCTTGAGATTCGAACCCTAAACTTGTGCACATAGCAATCCTCTTATGTCAAATAGTTACTGGACTTCAGAATTTTTATTTTCCATTTTTTACTTATCAAGGATGTCCAAAACATTTTATCTCGACTAATCCCTCGGGTACATGAATTCCCTCGTCTAACATGTACCAGGTAATTACCGGGCCTAGGGGTAACCTAGGGGGAGTAAGTTATGAAATTTCACGATAGATTCACCCCTTGAGATTTGAACCTTATACTTTCTCCATTTAAAATCTCTATATTCTGGCCAAAAAGAATTGGCAAAAAAATTGAACCTGAGACTTTAGAAGGAAGCAAATCTTAAGTCCTAAGCCAAGACCAGCCTAATTACGATGAGACTAATTACGATGAGACTATAATTCACTATCGAAAGTCTTTTTAGCGGGTCGCGACCGACGTTTTAGAACCCAATTGAGAAAGGTCAAGATGTTATGTATGGAACCACAAATCTTAAAGGCATGTCAATTTTAGACCTTCTAATCAATCAATGGAAAATTATTACGGAATGTACGAGAGCAAAGCTAATCTATCACCTTGGTGTGGACTTTAACGAAAAACCTTCTAATCATTCAATGGAAAATTATTATGGAATGTACGAAAGCAAAGTTAATTTGTCAAAACACCTTGGTGTGGACTTTATCTTAAAAAAAACAAAACGGGACTTTGTGGCAGAACCACTAAATAAATACCGGAGTTCATGGCTTACTCGGGATCATAAAACATATGCTGATTGTGACTCAATTATTCAGGATTAGTTGAGAAACTTAATCCGACCCAGTCCTTTGAGAATACTTGTTTCAAATTCTAACAAAAAAAAAAAAAGGGACTAGATTCGGAGGACTAAGGGCATCCACAGTGAGCTCTCTAAAAATAGTTCCTAATTTAACTCCTAAGATGTACACATAAGCCTAAATGGGTCCCATTTTTCACTCCTAGAGCTTGCTAAATGTAGAGAGCATATGTGCACTCAATGAGCTAGCAAAAGCATTCTCTATTTTGTGGGAAAAAATAAATAAAAAGTGTGGATCCCATAAATTGATAAGTCTAAAAATATTAAAAACCACTAAATAAAAACCGGAGTTCGTGGCTTACTCGGGATCATAAAACATATGCTGATTGTGACTCAATTATTCAGGATTAGTTGAGAAACTTAATCCGACCCAGTCCTTTGAGAATACTTGTTTCAAATTCTTAAAAAAAAAAAGGGACTAGATTCGGAGGGTACGATCCACAAATGGTGAAATTTCTCTAAACATAGCTCCTAATTTAACTCCTAAGATATACACATAAGCCTAATTGGGTCCCATTTTTCACTCCTAGAGCTTGCTAAATGTAGAGAGCATATGTGCACTCAATGAGCTAGCAAGAGCATTCTCTATTTTGTGGGAAAAAATAATAAAAAGTGTGGGTCCCATAAATTGATAAGTCTAAAAATATTAAAAACCACTAAATAAAAACCGGAGTTCGTGGCTTACTCGGGATCATAAAACATATGCTGATTGTGACTCAATTATTCAGGATTAGTTGAGAAACTTAATCCAACCCAATCCTTTGAGCCTAAATACTTGTTTCAAATTCTTAAAAAAAAAAAAAGGACTAGATTCGGAGGACTAAGGGCATCCACAGTGAGCTCTCTAAAAATAGCTCCTAATTTAACTCCTAAGATGTACACATAAGCCTAATTGGGTCCCATTTTTCACTCCTAGAGCTTGCTAAATGTAGAGAGCATATGTGCACTCAATGAGCTAGCAAGAGCATTCTCTATTTTGTGGGAAAAAATAATACAAAGTGTGGGTCCCATAAATTGATAAGTCTAAAAAGATTAAAAACCACTAAATAAAAACCGGAGTTCGTGGCTTACTCGGGATCATAAAACATATGCTGATTGTGACTCAATTATTCAGGATTAGTTGAGAAACTTAATCCAACCCAATCCTTTGAGCCTATAGTGCACTACAATGATAGTACAGCTAGCCAAAACGTTCCAGTTTTTGCTTCCTTTTGCTCCTCCCTCTCATAGGATACGGATGGTTGTGTGAGGCCTACTTCCGGATTTCACACAAATTATCCAAGATTTTCAAAAATATCAAAATAATTGTTCGAGTGGTCCTTGAAAAATTCTACTCAATCGGATACTTGTAAGTACTTCATTCAATCTTTTAATTTTTAATTTAGAATTTAGGATTCTAAATTTTGAATGAACTATGAAGAAAAGTTTGAAATTATGTGCACAGTATGCCACTGATAGCATTAGTAAAAAAAAATACTATTTTGATTGGACATCGATAGGTATCTAAACACAGATTATTTTAAAACAATTAATTTTTTTATTCCTATTCCTGTTCGATCACGATAACTTTTTAATAATATTCGTCTCCACAAACCCCTACAATATAAACGGTTCAGATTAAGAGGATACTAGGCACACAATTTCTAACTTTTCTTCAAAGTTCATTCAGAATTTAGAATCCTAATTTCAACTCTTTACACACCCATGGGTTGCCCCAGTGGTTAGGGCAAGTGTCTGACTTTAGGGGCAGTCCCTTTGGTCAGGTGTTCGATTCCCCACAGGGTGAGTACCTGTGCTAAGCGGGGGCCGTGACTGGTGTGGGTTGCGCCAGCTCTCTCCGAGGTTTGGGTCGTGCAGTGGGTCCAATTAGTGGCCTATTGTAGGGCTGTTCCTCGGTTATCAAAAAAAAAAAAATTAGAATCCTAAATTCTGAATGAACTAAAAGAATGGATAATGTACTTACAATTATCCGATTTAGTTGATTCTTTTCATGACGACTCGTACAATTTTTTTAAGATTATTGAATGGCTTGGATTATTCAACAGTATAGATGTTTTATTTTTTTTAACCCAACCAAGGAGGCATGTGACACCCACCTCTGAAGTGGCAATGTGGCATCCAGCATCCTTTCAAGTTATTCATGATTTTAAAAAAGGAAAAAAGAAAGCATCGTTTGAGTCAAGCCCAATACATCAAAATAACCACAGATCGTATGCTCTAACTCGTCAGCCAATGATCCTCCATGTTTAGAAGCCATAATTTAACCTAGAATCAACTCAAGGTTTAATCTGGAAAATGAAATTTCAAATAAAATCAATATATAAGTTTTTTGGTTTTTTGGTCGTTCGTCATTCCTAATCTATTACAGGGGGAATGGGACTCGATCCCGGCATGCATTGTGGAACATCCAAGAGCTCTACTACCGCATGAGCTAGCCATAGTACAAAAATCGAAAACATGGGCACTTTGTCTGACCTCCTGGGCGCCCGGCTAATCCGTCTCTGCTGCTTGCAACGTCGTGGCTGGCTACAAAGTCTCTCATTCCAAAACGAAATTAAAACAAAAAAAGATACTCCATACTAATTTCGTTTGAGGTTTGGCTCAAGACAAGTAGACAATCATTCAAAGAATTACACAGGCCGTTAATGTGAAATTTTACTAATTTGAAAATCGGTAGGCGACTAGCTAATTCATTAATTTTATCGGATAATCGAAGCACATGATTCAAGCTCGTATGTTGAAAATCAACATCAATGGACCAAACAGTAATCGACAGAAGCGAATTATAGCTAATGTGGGCCGAACTGAACATATCAGCTCTTCAAAACAGTTGTAAATCAAAACATTTATTGAGAACAAAAATGGCTATTGGTTCACTGGGCCAATACTTTTTCCAGAGGATCGAAGCTACCTAGGAATTTTCAGTTCCTTGAGCTGGAGCTGGTGCATAGTTATTCTGTTAGGAGTAGATTGTAAATGCAAGGCATTGAGGTTATCAGAACGCCTTAGAAAGGAGTTGAAGAGGTTATATATAATCTACTGATTCAATTTAGCTTATTACTACCGCATGCCCGTGTTTGAAGGCACAGCTCGAACAATCTGCACACACAATCAATACTTGGCTTGTTTATAATTTCTCAACCCTTGGCCAATGATTCGACCTCTGCAGAAAGGAAAAAAAAAAATTTGTCCAAGAGAGGAGGAAGAGTATGTGTGGTATTTCAAAATAAAAGTGTACAAAGTGTATAAGGATAGGATAAAAAAGGTGTAAGAGTATCCGATTATCCGGCCTCAGGCAGCTGAACTATAAATGACGACTTCACTTCTACTATTTGATGATTGCAATATTCAACATCTAGTTGATAAATACAACTTAAATAACTCGAAGAAAGCTTTTTAGTTTTCACTACTATTTGTTGATCGATCTACTTACTAACTTTGACAGTTCAAAATGTCATTCCCGATCATATTCTAGTGTGCGGGATTAGATGGGACTAATTTTGGTGGTCCCGTGATACGAAGATATCTGAAGCCAGTAGGTGTGAACAGGTTTTGATTCCTTTATGAGATCCTGAAGCAGCAGTCGGCGAGTGAGATGCTAATGATTTCTAATGGGGACAGTCAGTCACGGTCGCATTATTGGTTGTTAACGACGACGTAGGTTGAGGCAGAAGCGTTGGACAGGTGTGTGGGGCGAAGAAGAAGAATGTGTAAACAATTCAGTCCAAGTCCGGAAAACACAATTCAGCAAATGAGGGTACCTTCGTTTCACCGCCGTAAGAGGAAAGTCATATGTGGTTAGAACTCAACCAATTTCTGAGGGTGAAGAAGAAAAAAATAATGAAGGTTTTAGATTAGAAACGTTGAAGGAAGAAAAGAGAAAAAAAATCAGTTTTTGAAACATACACAACTGAGCTCTTTCTCCAATGGTGCACATACATTATCCCTTGGATGTCAGAAAGCTGGCTTCAACACTATTCTTTGAAACCTTGTCTGTCAAAACAAACATCAATGTAACAAAAACTTCAAATCCAAAATGTGTTGCTTACACATGCCATTCTAAAAATTGTCATTCTAAAAATTGAACTCAACTTCATGAACTACCGTTTTGCCTCAATGGCTTTTGTTTTTGTTGCTCAATGGCTTTTGTTCTAGAAATTGCCCGTACCTTTCTAATAACACGACACGTTGCATTTTAAACGCAATATACATAAAGTAGCATTCCCCACTTTTCAATCTCTCAAACCAACTATTACTCCAAAAATCTGAAGACATTTAAGTTAAACACAATGATTGATGGACAAAAATCTGAAGACAGACCTTAGCATATGTTAAGTTATGATAAGTTAGGACTCAGTTGTTATGCTTTCTATTCCTAAGGGTAGTTTGGTCATGTATAGTGTTACTCTTGTATATGTCTGTGTATAGACACATTTTTACATCAATGAGAAAAACCATTCGATCTCTCTTTCTCTCTCTACAAATCTCACATGGTATCAGAGCTTCCATCCCTCTTTGATCGTGCTTTGTAGAGCTTTAGAGATCGATTTTCTCAGTTGAGACCTCGACCACCTATTGGGTCGACTTTATCCACGATGTATACTGTCCGACATCGCTGCTCACGACTTCTGATCTCGACGACGACCTCCGGCGAGTCCACAGTTGACGTCAACGACCAGAGACGACCTTCAAGCAAACTTCTGATGCTGGTTTTACTGTTTTCGACGACCTTCCACCATCGATAGTTACAGATCTCCTTTGTCTCACCCTTTATGTGATCGAAACCCACTGGATTTCTTTCCAATCCACTTCCCGGCCACCGACAATGACTGTACGGTCTCCGGCGACCTTTCGAAACCACTGTACAACGCTGGTTTTACTGTTCAACACTGTTTCGAGTTAAAGAAGGAGGATCTGAGTTCGAATCACTCTCTTTTGACTGCCGAAACAGTGATCTCTACCTGTTTCGACCTTGATTCTACGTGTTTCGATCTTGATTCAGGCATTTCAAAGTGGACCCAAGCCATTTCGGTCTCGGAACAGTGAGTCTCTCCTGCGAACTGCAATTCCAACACTTTAAATCAGTGTTTTCAGATTTATTAGGAACATGGTAAATTCCTTTCGTACTGTTCGACACTATTGAGCATTTTAGGGAAGTTATCCCTATTTTCTTTCACCTCTCCATACTGTTTGGGTACTATCTGTTGCTACGGTGGTGTTTCACACTTGCTAGATACTGATTTGTGGAGTTAGGAGATACTGTTTGCAATTTTTGGGCGTTTTTGAGACTGTTATATGGCTGCTGAGTTCTCTTATTGAAAGTTTTTTAGCAGTTTGTTACTGTTGATTGTCTGTTGCTATGATGGAGGCTTCCAAAATAGTTCAGGTTGACTGTTTTTCTGAGGGGGAGTTACAAACTCTCAGGCGCCTCTTGGCTAGGCTTGACGCTCCATCTACCGCTGCTTCTACTTCCACTTCCGCTGCTTCCACTACCTCTGATTTCTTTGCTCATAAGGAGATACATGCTAATACTTCTACTTCCACTTCCACTGCCTCTCTTCCATGGATCATAGATTCTGGTGCTACGGATCATATGACAAGTTGTTCGTCCTTTTTTGATTCCTACTCTACTTGTTCTGGTAAGGATAAGGTTAGAGTAGCTGATGGTTCTTTATCTGCTATTTCCGGAAAAGGTTCTATTCACTGTTCTCCCACCATTTCTCTTTCCTCAGTTCTTCATGTTCCCAATTTTTCTACTAACCTTTTATCCGTTAGTAGTCTTACCCAATCCTTAAATTGCTCCGTAACATTTTTTCCTACACATTGTGTCTTTCAGGAACTGGATACGGGGAGGATGATTGGCAGTGGTAAAGCTCATGAGGGCCTTTATTTTTTGGAGTCTGCACCTAATCCAGTTTGCCCACCTTTGTCATGTGGTCAAGCTCTTGCAGCAGATACGGGTTCTGCTCTTTCCTTGTTACATCAATGGCATCGTAGATTGGGTCATCCTTCATTTGGGATTCTTGAAAAATTATTCCCCACTTTAGCTAAACAATGCTCTCGGAGTCAGTTCCTTTGTGAAGCTTGTGAGCTTGCGAAACATAAGCGCTCATTTTATGCTCCGGTCAATCAAAGAAGTGATTCGCCATTTATGGTCATTCATTCCGATGTTTGGGGTCCTTCTCCTGTCACATCTTTGTCAGGTTATCGTTGGTTTGTGACCTTTATTGATTGTTATTCTCGTGTCACTTGGGTGTATTTACTAAAGGCAAAAAATGAGGTTTTTTCGTGCTTTAAATCTTTTCACCAAATGGTGCGTACTCAATTTGATGCGAATATCAAAGTGCTCCGTAGTGACAATGGGACTGAGTATATAGATGGGACTTTTCGGGCATATCTTAATGACTATGGCATTCTTTTTCAGACTTCTTGTGTTGGCACTCCACAACAAAATGGAGTTGCCGAGCGCAAGAATCGTCATCTTGCTGAGGTAGCCCGCTCTCTATTATTCACCATGAATGTTCCTAAACACTTTTGGGGCGAAGCTATCCTTACTGCAGCTTTTCTTATAAATCGCATGCCGTCTAGTGTTCTTCAGTTCCAAACTCCAATTAAGGTTCTCTTAGGTTGTTCTCGGGTCTCATCTCTCCCACCCAAAGTCTTTGATTGTGTGTGTTTTGTTCATGCTCCTAAGCACTCAGGTGGTAAGCTGGATCCCAAAGCCCGCAAGTGTGTTTTCCTTGGTTATTCTCCCACTCAGAAGGGTTACAAATGCTATGACCCGCACTCTCGCAAAATGTATGTCTCCATGGATGTCACTTTTTGGGAAACAGAATCCCTTTATCCTTTGTCCACTTCATCTCTTCAGGGGGAGAATGATAGACAGGAAGAGATGTTGACATTTCATACTCCTGAGTCGTGGTCTTATTCTTTACCTTGTCATGGTGAGGGGGAGAAAGAACCTTTACCTGCAGAAGGAGCAAAGCATGATGGTCGGGAAAGACTGGATAGGTCAAATTTGCAGACCTTTTCTCGAAGGAATAAAGGCAAGTCTACATGTGCAGTGCCACTTTGCCAATCTCCATTGCCTACTCCAGTTTCGGACTCTCCCGCTGATTCATCTGGTAATGATTCTCTCCCTACCGTTGTTGATGCTCCTATTGCTCTTAGAAAGGGAGTTAGATCATGCACTCAACATCCCATTTCCCAGTTTGTTTCTTATGACCGTTTATCTCCTTTGCATCGTGCTTTTGTTTCGTCTCTTTCTTCTATATCTATTCCACAGAATTGGCAGGATGCATTCATGGTACCTAAGTGGAAAGGAGCTATGGTAGAGGAGATGACGGCTTTGAAAAAGAATGGCACTTGGGAGCTAGTATCTCTTCCAAGAGGGAAGAAACCTGTGGGGTGCAAATGGGTGTTCACTGTAAAGCACAAGGCAGATGGGACAGTTGAGAGATACAAAGCCAGACTTGTTGCCAAAGGCTTTACTCAAACATATGGTATTGACTATGAGGAGACCTTTGCTCCTGTGGCCAAGATGAATTCTGTTCGGACATTGCTTTCTTGTGCGGCCAATTTGGATTGGCCTCTTCACCAGTTTGATGTGAAGAATGCGTTCCTCCATGGCGAATTAGAGGAGGAAGTGTACATGGCCATTCCACCGGGTTTTGCTTCATCTCAGACCGAGGGAAAGGTGTGTCGATTGAAGAAGGCACTCTATTGCTTGAAGCAATCTCCTAGAGCTTGGTTTGACAGGTTTCTCAAAGCCATGTTGAGATTTGGATACAAGCAGAGTCATGCTGATCATACTATGTTCATCAAGAGAAGTAATGGTAAGATTGCCATTCTTATTGTTTATGTGGATGACATAATCATGACAGGTGATGATGTTAATGAGATTGCTAGCCTTAAAGCTCTTCTTGCTCAAGAGTTTGAAATTAAAGATTTGGGGTCTATGAAGTACTTCCTTGGAATGGAGGTGGCTAGATCCGATGCAGGGCATTTTTATCTCTCAAAGGAAGTACATCCTTGATCTCCCGGAAGAAATCGGTATGTTGGGATGTAAGCCCCCGATTCCCATTGAGGCCAACCATCATCTTGGTAGCAATGTGGGGAGCTTACAGATAAGGAGAGATATCAGAGACTTGTGGGTCGCCTGATATACCTATCTCACACTAGACCAGATATCTCCTATGCTGTGGGGATTGTGAGCCAGTTCATGCATGAACCTCGTACGAGTCATCTTGATGTCATGTTTATCGTATCTTGAGGTATCTTAAATCATGCCCCCCAGAAAGGAGTTCTGCTTTCTAATCATGGTCACTTGAGATTGGAAGCTTTCACCGATGCTTGGTAGGCTAGTTCTATTGATGATCGGCGATCTACTTCTCGGTTATTGCACCTTCCTTGGAGGAAATTTGATTACGTGGAGGAGTAAGAAGCAAATTGGTGGCTAGATCCAGTGCAGAGGCCGAGTACAGAGCTATGGCTCATGGTGTTTGTGAGCTTTTATGGCTCCAAACCTTCTTGCGTGATTTGGGATTTCCTGATTGTAGTCCTATGAAGCTCTATTGTGATAACAAAGCAGCCATAAACATTGCTCACAATCCTGTTCAACATGATCGAACAAAGCATGTTGAGATTGATAGGCATTTCATCAAGGAGAAGCTGAGCAACGGTTTGATATGCATGCCTTTCGTGAGATCCGAAGACCAATTGGCCGATGTATTTACTAAGGGTCTTAGTAGTAAAAGTTTTCATCCCATTGTATTCAAGTTGGGCTTGATAGATATCTTTGCACCAACTTGAGGGGGAGTGTTAAGTTATGATAAGTTAGGACTCAGTTGTTATGTTTTCTATTCCTAAGGGTAGTTTGGTCATGTATAGTGTTACTCTTGTATATGTCTGTGTATAGACACATTTTTACATCAATGAGAAAAACCATTCGATCTCTCTTTCTCTCTCCACAAATCTCACAGCATACCTCTGCTTCAGGTGTTTGATTGAACTCTATGACATGCTTACCCAGAGAGGCAATAGCCAAAACCAAGAAATCCTCTGGCCTCTCCACTGCAGTAAACCCGTACCTAGCAGCTTCTGCAGCTGCATCCGAACAAACTATTGCCTTCCCAAACTGTAAGCAGAAAGCCAAATTTTTTACACAAATGGAACAGAATACATTCAAGTAAGGCTGTTTTTGTTTATTCGGATACATAGAAGAAATCACAGAGGAAAAATTATGTGATTGATATTATGTTTTTTAACACTTCTGCCTTCCATTCTCCTTCTGCAATTCCCTCCCACATTGCCAATATCGAAACTCAGCCTAAAAGAGTCTTAAAAATATCAATTGCTATATTAATACCATGTATCCTGGGAAATAGAGGTTCCCTTACCCATAGAGGTTCCCTTTAGTTTTTCCACAGCTATTGCCTCTGCCCTTCTTTTCTCCTATTGATAAAATAGATATTTGAAATGGTCGTGCCTAAAGGCACGGCAAGTCGACGTCATTTGAGCTCAACTTGATGAAATAACGTTTTGTTATTGACCACCGTAAACATTTTCCTATATATATAAAAAAAAATAAAAAAAAGAGTTGAGCATAATAACTCAAGGCAAAGTAAACATAAAATTGATTCATAAGTACCACCTAGAAATTGCCAAGTATTCAAAAGGAAAAAAGGTTCAGTAATTGAATTTGAAGAAGAAAAGAAAATGAAGCTAGCTACCACATCCAATTGATCAATACAAATATTGAATGTAAAATCAATACGAACACGACGCATTACGTTCTAAACACAACTCAAATAACCACTGTTCTCTTCCAAGCACAGTTTCCGACGTTCATAATCAATTACTCCCAAAATATTTCATTCAAGCAATATATCATACAGTTAACATGTCCATTAGACCAAATTCTAAGCAATGACCTAGCTTTAACTCATGGCGCATAATCTTTGAGATGCAATAAAACATCGTAAAGCACTTTCTGGATTAGCATATTTCTCAATCACCAAATAAAGGACAATTTCAAAATGTACAACATTCTGTTTTTAACACACAATAATGGCTCGTTTGAGAAGCAGAAACTATTTTTAAAATTAGAGGCTACCACCATTGCTTCGAATACTCTGGTAGAAATTTTAAGTCCTAGTAGATAGGCTCTTGCCTTACAGACATAGCAAGTGTTTGAAAAATTTGTCTAAAACAATTGCAACCAGTGAGCTTGACTGAGATGGGGTTACATGTACGAAAGTATTTTGGACGGAAGAAGTTCAGAATTTCGAGTAAAAGATTGATCATAAAACCTTATTTAAAGCCTTAAATGAGAGAGCTCTTAATTCCTTGAAAACTAAACAAATACAAACATCCAAACTTGCTTCACAGTGTCTAACACGCTGATCCAGAAATCAGACGGCTGATATTGCACAAATCTAATATTGGCTGAGACGTATTCCTAATGTTCATAGGGATTTGACACTTTTGGGCGGCATGTTGAGTTAATGAGATCAATTCATGACCGTTGGACAAACCCAAACCCAACCTCAGCCATTAAAGCCCTAAAAGTTAGTTTGTGTCTTCATAATCCGAAAAACAATCCTGCAAAAAAAGGGGCCTTTTCGTGCCCAAATGTTAATCATTTTATGACTATTAATCGGGCAACCCAAAATTAATGCAACTTTATAGTTGGGGGCAAAAAGAACACATCCACCTAGTAAAAAAATTCATCAAAATAAACAGTTCTTAAAGATAGATGATTGCACTTAGAAAAGTAAAAGGCACACCGGACATAACTTACGTTGCCTCAAACAACGTAAGAAACCTGATGTAAGAAATGCCTTTTCACCATATTGAGAGAATAATGACCTCGCCATTTGGGTAGAACACTTCTAATCATTCCCTTTGGCGTCATATCTAAAGATGTGGCATAATTTCCAAGTCAGTGCACCACATGTCCACATCCCACCACCATCCTGCGAATGGGCTAGATTTTAGAATTAACCAAACCAAATTATAAGAAAACTCAAGAATTAAGTAGCTGACGTTGGTGTAAGAAAACATCTAAAAAAATTCAAATATTATGGAGATAGAACTACACAAAAGGCAAAGAGCAGAATCCGCTCATCACTTGTGTTGTGGTAGGCTTAAGGTAAAGGATTGTTGCTTCTCACATTAATTCGTGAATCAAGCTCATCTAGCAAAATGAAAATCGACTTTAAAGTTGGGGCATTTTTTGTTGCATTTGATTTTAATGGTCTCCAATCACTTAGTTGATAACTCTAGCGCGCTGGACTAAACATGGCTGAAATTACTGAACTCGGAGAGAAATGGTGAGAAAATTTTCATGAAGCATTTTTTCAATAGAGGCCGGGCACACACAATGCGTGTGCAAGTCGGACTTTGACCATAAAGTATGCACAAAATTATCCGGTATATGTTTGATCATGTGTTCATTGTATACTCTTTTTTTCAAGATAATGATAATAAGCTATATTTTAGATATTTAAGCAATATAGTAAGCACAAAATTATCCGGTATATGTTTGATCATGTGTTCATTGTATACTCTTTTTTTCCAGTAATGATAATAAGCTATTGCTGCAACCATTGTCATGGGAAATCTCGACCTGATCAACAATCAAGTGCAAAACACAAATATATGACTTGAGTCCAATAGAAGAGGTACAGAGTAGAAAAGCATGGAGTAGGCCAAGTGGAAAGTGCATTTCCTTTGGGATTCTTTTCCTATTCTCTTTGGTCTTTGCAAATCAGAGTAAAAAATTATCCGATATAAAATTTCAGCCTATAAAATTCCAAAACACTCACCAAGCTGTTGACCCAGCCTTCCATCTAACGGATGTTGATCTTTTTGGAATGAACTACTATTTTACTACACAAAAGCGGCCGCTGCCTATCTTAATATTTATCATTTCCAAAAGCACTCTGACATCGAAGAGTGTCCGATTCAACATCTTTAATCTAACCAATTTGAGTGCTAGCCTTAGTTCATCAATTTTCCAAATCAACTAAAAAAACAGTAATCAAGACAATAAGGGAGGACCCTACTGCAAGTTAATGTTTGATGCTACGGAAATCATGTTCGCCTACAATGACATGGAGAAACAGTAAATAAATTGAAAAGAGCAAACACATTGCTATAGGCCGGGCCAAGTTATTTAGAGCAATCGATTCATGCAAATGAATTGAGCAAGCAGTAGCAACAATTATAAATGCCAATAGAGAACAAAAGGCAGCAGCGGCAAAAACCCGAATATTTGAGTTTGCATTGAGGAAGAGAGGGTCAGAGAAAATTGGAAGTACCTGAATTGAGCGTCTTTTTTGTGCGTTTGTTTTTCGGGAACTGGAATGGAACCTAATCCTAAGTGGAGTTAAGAAAGAAAGGATCAGTTGAGCATTTTATCAAACACATGGAATGCACTGAAGGAATGTTTGAGGGTTTGAGACCAAATTCTTACGTACCTCCACAGCCTCCGCAATTCACAATTTCTCGCCGATTTCTCGGTCTACAAAGATCACCAACGACAAAAAGAGATGAGTAAACCGGAAAGAGAGAGGGAGAGAAGGTAGAACGTAGTCAATAGTTCCATGGCAGATGACTCACCGCAAGACCGGTTGTGGTGATTTTTTCGTACTGACCTGGCCGCTATCAATGATGGGGAGCGAGGAGTGGCGTATGAACATCTTGAATAGGGGTGGTTTTGATGCGTGAAGGCCATAGGAAGTCAGACATGGGTTGGGGCTTGCGGGGTTCGTGGGAGAGGGAGAGAGAGAGAGAGAGGTTGTTCGTGGGAACGTGGGTGTGGGGAAAGGGTGAACTGATGAAGAATGGGTTCTTGAGTCTTCTGACTTGAGGAGTGATTTTGGCGCCAATTCTTAAGCCTCTAAAACAAATCCCAGCCATTCGTTTAGGGCAGGTTAAGTCTGGACCGTTAGATTTATGTTGGGATTCAAAAGCTGAGCTCCCTTATTATATAGATATAGATTTGAGTTAAATACTGGCAACTAGAAAAACACAAGAGTATCACGAAGAAAAGAAAAAAGAAAAAAGAAAAAAAAAAATTCAATCACAAGAATTGAGCACAGCATGTGTGATTGCAGTTGCCGCAGGACTAATTGACTCCCCTCTCTCAACCTTTGGTTGGCCCGGCTGCATTTAGCTGGGCCTCGCAGTGCTCTTCGTACTCCTTGGTAAGCCAAGACGTCATCTGGTCCGT
Organism: Vaccinium myrtillus; assembly: GCA_016920895.1. Taxonomy (NCBI): domain Eukaryota; kingdom Viridiplantae; phylum Streptophyta; class Magnoliopsida; order Ericales; family Ericaceae; genus Vaccinium; species Vaccinium myrtillus. The sequence continues at coordinate 20,237,906 of CM029279.1, read as the reverse complement.
TGTCTCCAAGCTACATAAAATATCCACATCCTTTTCACTTGTCTTCAGCAAATAGATGGCCCAGAACAGAAAATCCAAATTCTCATCTGGATTGCTCAATATAGGCAGGGCTTTTAGCTTGAGGAGTGCATCATTAAATCTTAATGACCGTCTAGAAGGATGGCCAAAGGACGAGGACTCGCTACTATCCGAAGTCTTACGCTTTCGACCAGACGAGCCACCTCGCGTCAATGCATTTGGGTTGGATTGAGGCTTACACTTACTAGGTGGAGTCACAGAAGTGTTTTCGGATGGTAAAACTGGCCCAGTTCCATCAATGTTCATCTCGACAGATTCCCTGAAACCCTCAGCAACGCCATGATCGCTGTTTGAATCACCTGCAGTGTATGCTTCATTACCAGTAGCTGTTACTTCCCGATACACACGTTCCATCAAGTGCTCTTCGTACTCCTTGGTAAGCCAACACGTCATCTGCTCCGTTGTCTCCAAGCCACATAAAATATCCACATCCTTCACTTGTCTTCAGCAAATCGATGGCCCAGAACAGAAAATCCAAATTCTCATCTGGATTGCTCAATATAGGCAGGGCTTTTAGCTTGAGGAGTGCATCATTAAATCTTCGTAACCCTCTAGAAGGATGGCCAAAGGACGAGGACTCGCTACTATCCGAAGTCTTACGCTTTCGACCAGACGAGCCGCCTCGCGTCAATGCATTTGGGTTGGATTGCGGCTTACACTTACTAGGTGGAGTCACAGAAGTGTTTTCGGATGGTAAAACTGGCCCAGTTCCATCAATGTTCATCTCAACAGATTCCCCGAAACCCTCAGCAACGCCATGATCGCTGTTTGAATCACCTGCAGTGTATGCTTCATTACCAGTAGCTGTTACTTCCCAATACACACGTTCCATCAACTTCTCATGTTCCAAAGTCTTGTATCGGAACTTGGCAATCCACTTGGCAATTTTGGGATTGCGCTGCATTGAGATCAACAAGAACAGGGGGGAAAGAAAGCAAAACAACAAACAGTCAAATGCTGTAAGCTTCGAAAAATATATCAGTTTACCTACACGTTTCTTGGTTGAGGACGACCTGCATGGAAAATGGAAACCTGGTTCTTTGTAGTAATGTTTTGGTTCTAGGAGTCTCTCATACATAAAATTTTCATTGAGAGGCAGGAGAATCATTTGGGTGGGCCCTTCTGATTCTCAATTATGTGGCCACATGGCAAGGCAAAATAGAGGACAGGTAACTCATGTCATTTACTTCAATGAAACAATCAGGCAGTTGGTGTCATTGTTGGTGCAAGGCCCCTACAGAGTCGAATAATTTCGGACATGGCAGGTGCAGCTTCAGCAGAATGCACATGTCCATACACTATGAAGCACCGACACTCCTAGAGGTTGACATATTGACGTGTCGAACACGGGGACAGCGCGGGACAAGTACGGGAGGCGCCATGTGTATGGACATGTGCATTGTACCTTCAGTGCAGTTTAGGAAACAGAATCCAATGCATTGAAATGGAAAGCATGCAGGCTCATTTCATAAAATGATAATGGCGCAGATCATAGCAACAACACTATTCAACAATATTGCTTTCTTCTATTTCCACGTCATTTTTTCATTTTTCTGTTACTTTCTCAAGGCACCCACATTTGATAGGACAAAGGAAAATGGCACCATTCACTCTACCCCACCTCAAATAGTTGGCCTCATACGCAAGCACATATAATATTTTACATGGGCTCGTGTTAAATCCATGACTATATTTGTTAGTGCCACAAAACATTTTGCAATGACATTTTTAACCTCTCTTCTATCACTTTATGTGGTCCTCAAAACTCCAGCTCTTTCTACAAAGTACAGAGCACTTCCTCTTCATTCTCACTCATCGGCCCTATCCAACATCAATAATTCATCTGGTTCATTCAATCCACTTCCCCGTAGATTCGCAGTTCAATGATCCACTAGACGAAGCTGGACCAGCAGTACCACCCTCGTCGAAACTTTATCCATCCATTTTGTTCTAGAGAGAAACCATTCTAATTTCTTCTTTTACAAAGATATTCAAGTTCATACTTCATGTTGAAAACCCTTTTCCCAAAGGAGAAGGAAACCCCCGAGTCTAAAACTACTTCCCCATTTTTTTTATCTTCAACTGAAAAACTAATTGTCTAAACATGCAATGGTAGCTGTCGAATTGAAGGAACAAAAGCTACAAACCCACCCAGTCAAATAAATGAAAATAAGAATCACTATTATTTCCTTGGATGTATATGGGCAAAAAATGAAGGATAAAATGGAGAGAAGAGAAAAGGTGTCTTGGATGTTTGCCAAGGAGTGAGGAAAGAGATCTACGAAGGGGTTGAACTAGATGATGAAGGGGAGATAGAGATTGTTTTGCAGTGAGAGTAACAGAAATCAGAAGCCACGAAAACAGGGCAGAGAGGGAAAAGGGGGTTTAATCATCTCGTAGTTTTACCCATCAAGGACAAAAATGTCAGATTGATTAATCCTTTGTGGCACTAACAAAAGTACTCGGGAACTAACAGCAGAGCCTTTTACATGTTTTCTTTATTATTGGGAAAATTAAGGACCTTTATTGCATACATGATCGTAGTATCATCTGCCTCCAGCTTTGGTTGGAAAAGTTTTTAGGGCTGTGTTTAATACAAAGAATTTTTCCATAGTGGCACTCTGTACATAACATCATGCATATGTTCTGGTTCACTTGTAATGATGAATACATGCAGGCTATGCATTCGAATACCTGCAGGAAATGCATTTGAATGCATTTCACAAGCAAAGTTTGCATACCATGCAATGAATGTACAATGTGTAAAAGAAAATTGATGAGTACGCATAAGTGTATGCAAAATCACACAAGACACATTATTTCGTTCGATGCATTGCCCAAAATGTGGGATTAGTTGAGATGCACGCAAGCTGGCCTTAACCACCCAGTTATCAAAAAAAAAAATCAAAAAAATGCATTGCCCAAAACGAAGGAGAATAGAAAAGTAATGTAGACTTACAGCCATCATGCTGTCCCACCACTGGTCAGGACCTGTTACTAACCCATTTTTCGGATCCCTACCAAGGCCGGTTACACTTATGTCCTCCGTAAGTAGCACCCATGCCCTCCATTGCGATTTCAGGACCCTGTACCGACTGCGCACTGCTATGTTGTCCACCCACTCATTGGTTCGTTTAAAAATTGTGTCCTGCACACGAAGCCAAGCAGGGTGGCTCAAGCCACCAATTGCCCGACCATTTGTTTCAAATTCTTCCACAATTGCTTGGAGGAAGTGCCTGGTGAGACAGGGAGTCCATCGGGTTGAGGGTCGAAGCTGATGATGTTGTGACCCTCTTTGCTTGCCTCGTACACCTTTGCCTCTTGGAGAAACCATGCTAGGAACACAGAATAGGAAACCAGGAGTAATTACAAAAATATATTACTGAATTAGAGTAAGAAGGTAAAAAAACGAAAAAAGGCAGCAACACGTGTTGTAAGTTGAAATGTTGCAAAACACAAGAAGTGGTATGGAAGTTCCATTAGATTTCGCTAATTAATTAGATGTCTTTCATTACTTGAAAATGGTAAAGTAAGTCGTGTTATGACAAGGTGTTCCTCGTGTTTTAAACTCAACTGAAGGTACTCTTACTCTAAATTTTAGGATATGTTGAACCCTCAAGCATGCCATTAGTGAATTCTTAACTCCAATCTATGCTCAAATGTCAAATCAGTATCAGCCCGGTGAAAAGCTCTTCATCGACGAACTTTTTATTCTAGCAGGCAAGCAATTACAGTTGCAGTAAAGGGTTGGGGATGCGAAGCTGCTTCTCAGATATCCATTCCAACTCAACCTTTGCACAAAAAGCGCTTTAAAACTCATTTCAGTCTTTTATTCAAACAGACATCAAATTGAGGTCTTGTTTCACACTTTCACATAAATCGATCAAGACACAAATCATTACTCGTTTATTCTACAGATATGCTTGTGCATACCTAAAAGATTGGAACAAGGCTTGAACTTACCAGAACCCTCCAATACCACTTTGAACCTACCTAAACATACCAGAATAACCAAAACAACGCAAAACCACCGAAACAAGCCCAAACAACCCAAAAGTGCCAAGGCCCTGGCATCCCTTTAAGCGCTCAAAGCATCAGAACCCCCTTTGAGCGCTCAAACTCTCTGCACACATGCAACTTTTTTGCAGAGTATCTTTGGCCGGCAATGTTGAGATTCTATCTATGTTAGCGCCATCCTAACCAACCGGAAAACTTTCTCAAACACGTTAACCCCTATAATGACCCCAAAATTAGCCCTAAACTAATTCAAAAATCAAAATTACCCCTTTTCCCTCTCATTATTCTCTATAAAAACCAGCCTTTATAAACCATTTTCGGGTTACCAACACACACTCACTCTCTCACTCTACCAACTCAGTTCTAACTCATACACTTCTATCATCTTGATCCCAATCCATTCCACCCATCAAAACCCACCTATTCCTAACCAAAATCATCACTTTTGGTCCAAATACACCATTGTCCTCCCAAGTACTCACTCAGACAGGCCTATATACTCACTAATATGTCCTAGATACCATATCAACCTTCCACAAATACATCTCCTCAATCAACCAAAAATGTAAGTCCAAGACTTTATCAAAGCTAACAAGGTAGAAAACATCATCAAACTTATGTTGTTTGGTCCTTCTGAGGAAGGTCAGTAAGCCCATGCGGGTTCCATGCACCCGTTATGGCCTTACAAGGCCTTAGAAATCAAGAAATAAGCATAAAAGTTTACAAACCAGAAGATGGTTTGAGCGCTCAAACTGTCTTCTGGCCCCTTCATAAAGTTGTGTAGCTTTGATCATTTTTCTGAATTTTGATCATCTTGGATAGTCTTCTGTGGTTGATATGTTCTCAAAAAAAAAAATGTTGTCTTCTAGATCATCTCTCAAATGACCACAAAAGACCATTTTCTAAAACAAATGATAAGGAGAAGTCTTACAAAGACAACAAGGAGCTTGTGGTTCTGTCTCTCACATAAACTTTCTTAGTTCACATTTCTCTAAATATTCAACTGCCACAACTGGAGCACTTAACATCAATCTCACTTTAAGAAGCATAAGTGAAGTACGAATAACAGATACTGAGAAATATACCCACTTAAGTGTGAACTGAAATAGATAATTATGACCTAAATATATCACTGAAAGCACATTTGCATGGTACATAAATAGAAAAACCTCCACAAAGTCAAGTGCAATAACATAAGGTTGTGCTACTTTCGACTGGGAAGACCCTCAAGCAACAATACACATTAACTAAATGTCACAAAAACTTCAAGTACTGACTCCATTTCACACCAATCTACATAATAAAGGATCCCAGAACAAGGAACACCCTTTCAATTCTCTCAATAACTAGACCAGAAAAAAATCCAATACAAATAGATTTGTAAACGAGAGAAACAGAAAGGAAAAGGGTTTAAAGACCATTCAAAAAATGAAATGCCTTAAAGATTTTCCTTTGAGCTATTTGAGAGTTATTCAACTTAAGTTATAAGTACGAATGTTTTTTTTTTTTTTTCAAGAAGGAAGAATAAAAAAGAAAAGTACTTCAATCATAATTAATTGATTTGTTCCACTTCCCATTCCTAAGAAAAACCCACGAAGTGAAAGCAAATAAACGCATACAAAAAGACTCCATTGGAGAACCCATCCAAATCCAATTCATCAAGCATGAATCACAAAGCAAACAAACCCAAAAATCAGCAACAAAAAATCAGCCAACGTGATATCACATCCATGCCTTTCTTTAAAAAAAAAGGTAGAATCAAACAAATTACTCTAAAACCTATTGAGTAGAGTAGTCTAATCAAGCATGAGGCAAAAAATTGAGAGTAAGAATCCTACAGAATAAAGCCTAAGAGACATGAGGCAAAAAATATGACAGTTTTCATGGTTTAGATGGTTAGTAAATAAGATAGAACAGAACCAACATAATATAACGTAATCTACCATTATCCCTAGGAAAACCACAGCCCTATCTTCTTCAACAATTTGGCAGAAGTCTCTACCAATGGACAAATACTAAATTCAAATTCATCCCATAAACGAAACGAGGAGTTTCGTTTGGACAAACCCATCCAATCTCAATGCATACAACAAATCTATAAGATGAACTAAAAAACAAATCTGCAAAGAAAAATCTTTCACATATATGTTTGGATTTGCAAAGAAAAAAAAAATAGAAACATAATAACAACCTTAAATCGAACAATCGCATAACACAATCTGAAACACTAAATCGAAGAACTCTAACCCGAACTTGATTCTTCCTCTACCACCGTCTCCCGCCACCGAACCCGGTTATTCCACGCAATTGGTCAGAACCCTGGCGGCCCCAAAACCTAACCCAGGGCCGGCCCTGGGGTAAGCCTCCGGGCTTGGGCCACTCACCGGGGTCTAACTAAAGGGCAACGCTAGCAACGTTGGTCGGTTCACGCTTAGAGAAGCTAGTGGGGCTGGGTTCAAGCCTCCAAGAAGTCGTTTTTGGCTAATTGATTTTTCTTTTCTTTTTTTTTGATCTATTGTGGATAAAAATAGAACTAGTGTTAAAATTTATCTATACTTTAGTAGTTGTAGAGTCCAGGGTTTAAATCTTTTGCACACCATCATCAATGTTTTTTGTGTTTTTTTTCTCCCTTAGATTATTTTAATTTTACTTCTAACTTTTCAAATTAAATTGACAAATAAATAGACAACAAATAAACCAAACTAATTTATTTCTACTCAAACTTTGATAAAAAAAGAATTTAAATAAATAATATTTATTGTTAAAATAGCATGAGGGTGATGCTCGTGTGATGCCCGTGTGTTGTTTGCCCTTGTTTTCTATCCTTTATAGTTTATCCTCCTCGTAACACTACAAGTCTACAACACATTAAGCCCATACACTTTTACGCCCTGTTTGGCGACCGGATTTGGCTCAGCCCCGGATTTGTAATCCAAGGCCCACCTCCGAACGGCGTTTGGCGCACAATTTTCGTCCCTAACTCCACCCGGACTATTTTCACCGTTTGGAGTGCAAATCCGGCTTCACCCGGATTTGCAAACGACAGCCCTGACCCTGCGACAGCCCTAACCTGTCGTTGGCTAACAAGGGTGAATTTGAGGTTTTTCTACCTATTTTACCCCTCCAAATCCAAGTGATTTGGAGGGTTTTGAACAAAATAAAAACTGAGAGAGAGAGAGAACTTGAAAACCACGCCGGAAGAGTTGCAGAGTCGCCGAATCTGAAGGAGTCGCCGTAGGCATCGCCTGTGGATTAAGTCCCAAAAGTATTTTTTTTTTTAAATGCTTCGTTTGTGTTCAGAGTATCGAATTTAAGGCCGATCCAATTTTACTTCCATATAGGGTGACGCTAGCTTTCTTTTTTTTTTTTTTTTGATAAATGAAAAAAAAAAAAAAAACTGTCACCCTATTGCTTTTTTATTAGTCAATATCTAGACTAATGGATCGACGTAGTTCAGAGAATTAATTCCATTGTCGATTAGAAGACTTAATTCCATTGTCAATTGGTGGTCCTAATCACCAGCTCCATAAGAGGGGACCTAACTCCAAACCAATTTTGGTCAAAAATTTATGGTCCATTATGTCAGAAGTCACGCGATGGCGTTAATAAATCAATA
>CM029279.1:20030517-20229195 GCA_016920895.1 Vaccinium myrtillus | reverse complement strand
CTCAAAATATAGTAGTACAATATGGTCATCATAAATAGCAATGATGATAATTTCCCCTCCAAAAAAAAACTCACTTGACATCTCAAATGATTTTTTGACGCCGCATAATTTGGTAAGCTCTACTTTTTTCACCACCAATCACTCTATATAGAGGGTGACATCTCAAGTAATAAGTAATAATTACAGCCACAGGTAGAGGTAGAAATTGTGTAACATCAACCATACTGTGAGTAGGTCATGTTCATCTGGTCCACCACACAGATGAATGTCAGAATGTATTAAGGTAAGTTAGTGGTGGAACGTGGATGGTACTGTTGAAATTGAAAATCTTACCTCCAAATTTCAATTTCAACATTATTTTTCTAAATTCGATGTTCGTGGGAGAGCTATAGAATAATGAAATGTTCAGGCTAGATTACGCTCATTGTACTTTTTTTCATTTTTCTATACACTGTCAAGCATAAAAATATATCCTGATACTCAAACTTTTACAAAAATTAATTGTCAATTTATAAAATCTTCCCACCAAAATAATAAGAGAAAAAAACAAGTAAAAATAAATGGATATGAAACTGTGATACGACTTTCTGGCAAAGGACCACATAAACTTTTTTTTTTTTTTTCTAATGTCAAACCGTCCCTTAATAATGAGTGTCCATTTGAAAAAAATTAATAATTAAAAGTCGGCAAAATTTCCATTTTGCTCTTTTGAGTAGATTACTTTCAAAAAAATTAGTGAGAAGAGGTGTAATAATGAACATCAATGGTAAATGTAGAAGGTTATAATGTTTGGAATGTGAGGCTGTGTTTGGATGACCAGAATCTGGAGTAGGAATACAAATATGATTACCGGGAATCAAATTCCTAGAAATTTTCTTGGGTAGGAATTGGAATTCGATTACTGGGAATCGAATTCTTAGGAATTTGATACCTGGAAGAATTGCATTTCGGTATTTGGATTAATTCAGTAATCTTACGTGAGAAACAATTATTTTGGAAATTTATTAAAGTGAACATTTCATTTTCTTAATGAATGAGTCATGAATCAGAGATTCTCATGGGGGTAAGGGAGGGATTAGATTCACATCGAGTCTGGGAATGTGATTCATGATTGAATATGTCATTAGAAATCACATTCCTATTCATGTCTCTGTCAAACGTCGGAATCAGAAAAACTTGGCATCACATTCCCGTTCATGTCTCTTCCAAACGTTGGAATCATTGGTAGAAAACATCTCATTTCCATTTGCTCTTGAAATTATTGCCATCCAAATTGAGACTGATGGCAATGTCTCCTTAAAAAACTAGACTCGCGAAGTTGGACTTTTAAAAGAGACAAATGGAGTATATATCTTCTTCATTGGTAGTTATGGTTATAGGTAAAATATACATTTGCCCTTTAAACTAGATTCACGAAGTTAGACATTTAAAAGAGATAAATCGTTACATGCAAGCCACTTGAACTATCAAACTGTCACATAATCAGGGCAATCCATGAATCCCATCCATGTTTGGACAGAAAAGTGAGAAATTGACCCTTTTGGAGCAAAAGGAAGGGTAGTTTCGACTTTTAACACCAAAAGGAGGCTAACTATGAAAGAAGTCCTGAAAGCCTCCACCATTATCGATCAAAAAATAAAGGGAGGGAGGGAGAGGGTTTGTACAACTGTCCTAAAAAAAATTTGAGCCATTGTTGTCTAAACAGAGCCTAATAGTAGAGTTCAAATCAATGGAGAAATTAGGTTGATCAGGAGGAATAGGGCCAGTGGTATAACAAACAGAGAGAAAGTAGGGGGAGAGGAAAGTGGGAGGATTGGTCAATTTCTCGCTTTTCCGTCAAAAACATGGATGGGAGTCATGGATTGGCTTGAACATGTAACGTTTGATAGTTCAAGGGGCATGCATGTAAAGGTTTGATAGTTCAAGGGGCATTGTGTTCAATTGATAGTTTAATGACGAAGTAAAAAAAAATCGAATAGTTTAAGGGGCAAATGTATATTTTACCCTTACTATTAGCACTATACCCTTTTCACACCACAATAATGCCTAATTATTTAATGCTCCCAGAGCACAGACACATGGTGCTCCGTAGCACTCTAAAACCACACATTCTCGTGAAGTTTTTCACAACTAAGTGTATTGATTCGCATACATAAAATGTCTTGTTAGAATTATCCGAAATAACACGGGGCTGTGCTCTGAAACTGTTGAAGAATTTAATCACACAGTAACATATTCCTACTATTGCAAATCAAGTTACCTTCGAAGCGTAACTACATATGTGATGAGCATGCTAATTGATTACACAAATGTCATCTCAAGGCTCAAACTATCGTGAAAATTTGAATTATCTATACATAAAATTACTACTCCTTCCGTCCCGCAAAGTTGGTCCATCATTTCATTATGGGATGTCCCAAGAGAGTTTTCCACTTTTAAAAGATTCCAAAATATAATCTCACATTCACATGTTGCCCCTCCTTTTATGTTGCTCTAAAGAAGTTAGAATTTTATGACACATAACATCAAGGGGCAAAATTGGAAAATTTTCAGTATCGAGTGGGTATGGTACATGTTGTACCCGCTCGGCGACCTTAGCCGTCCACAGTGCCATCCGACGGTACGGATTTTAGAGAGAGAAAAGGAGGTGAGAGAGTGGTTGGGTGAGAGGAGAGAGAGTGAATCAATCTGGGCCGTCCAAAACGGCTCAGATCTTGGGTGGGTACCGCCACATCATACCCACCTAGCATTCAAAAAAAAATTCCCAATGAGGGACTAACAAAATGAGATGGAAGGAGTAAAAGATGGTAAAAATCAATCAAAAGAAGATGACATAAAACTTTGTTTCCTTTTCATAAAATGACCAAGCTAACCTTCTTTCTTTTGAATGAAGGCGACATGACACACAAACCCAAAAAAACAAAAAACCATCTACATGCACCCACTAATCAAGCTATATTCTTCTTCATTACTGAATACTGTAAGCCTATACTCTTTTTCCCCAACAATAATATACTATTAACCCTGATCAATTAATTTACTCATGACTTAACGGCCCCTAAACCCTCCCACCGTGATCATGGCGCCGTTACCTTGGAAGCGTAACTATTAACCAACGCCAGCGCATTGCTCGTCACCTCCTTCACCTTCACCACCCGTGCACTAACGTCCGTCTTAACGTCTCCGTCAGCAACATCCTCAAATCCGTCCGTACACGTCTCCTCGTTCGTTAACGCAGCGCTCATCCACGTCTGCACGTTGCTCATCTGGAACAACAGCGACTCGCCACCCGAGCCGAGCTGGCGCATCTGCTTGAGCGAACCGCGCATCTGGTCGATGGCATCACCGAAGACGGAGAGGCAGTCGTGCAGGGCGGAGGCGGCCCGGGGGTCGGCTCCGTAGTCGGCGCGGCGGGTTTCGTTGGTGAGGTAGCGGGCCGTGTAGCGGGTTTTGGAGAGGCTTACTGCGATGGCTACGCGGGCAAGGCGAGCTGGGTCGGCTTGGACGGCGTTGGCGTAGCCCGAGAGGGAGTTGTAGCAGAGGTCGGGGTACAGAGTTGCGGTGCAGCTTGTGCGGATGAAGTCTGTGGTGTTGGTGGCGGTGGGGTTAGAGGAACCGACGGTGGGAATTGGGTGGAGGAGGAGGAGGAGAGAGAGGAAGAGCAAGGGTGGTGTGAGAAGGGCGAGGAGAGAGAAGAGAGGGTGATGAGATTTCATCGTTGGATGGAGGAAGTTTTTTTGGAAGCGATGGATTGGAAAATTTGGAATGGGAGAAGTGTTATTTAATGTGTTGGTTTGGTTGATTCCATGATAGGAATGCGGAATGAAACGTGTTTATGTACACCTCAATCTCTTCTTCTCGATTTACTGTTTTGCCCTTATTAGTGTTATATTCCAATTCCTGTACTGTTAATTAACCATTAATGATTGAGGCGGTTCACTGAAAATATTAACCATCTGGTTCCACTTCAAAGACCCACACAAATGACCCAAGTCGTCCGTTAGTTCTAAATTTAATTTTTTGAGTCACTCCTAAGAAATTAGCTCATTCAAAAAATTATAAGTGTCTGATCCATCATCTAATTTTGATTCACAATTTAGGATCTTGAATTTTGCCAAAAGTTTGAAAGAAAGTTAGACAACTTGATTAAATACTTAAAGTTATACGATTGACCTATTTTTTTCTGGATGACTCAAAGAATAATTTTAGAACTAATGGACGGCTTGGATCATTTGTGTGGGTTGGATCATTTGTGTGAGTCTTTGAAGTGGACCCCATAGACCCATCTCGCACAAGGTATGCACTCGAGTAGAGTTTCTAGAAATTGAGATGAGAGAGAAATGAGAAGTCTGCCATGTAGGTCCTATCAGGAAAAAATGCAAACCGGTTCTTGAAAACTAATGCCGAAAATGGTCGTAGTCTCTCAATCACAGCCGTCCGTTTGCCAATCAATGACCTGGATTATATTACAGGTAAATACTTATTTTTACGTGAAGATAATTCAGACTGTTGATTGCTAAACGTACGGCTGTGATTCCCCGGATCCCTGGCTTCTCTCCGTAATGGGAGAGGAGCTTCCGGTCCAGTCCTCTATTTCTGGGCAATATCAGGTTCACATTAATGATCGAACTGTGCGTTATTTAGAACTCCTCGCATACTTCAACCATTAAAAAAAAAAAAAAAGTGTTGATCAGATACCGTTTGATAAGTCACCAGACACATTAATCTTCAAAAACATGTACCAGTCACATTGGATCTAAATAACTATTTCCAACTTTTCTCAAGATAAGTAAATTTGGATCAAGTATCAAACCGCATCCAATCAACACGAATTTTCACATGGTTGAAGTACTTGACGAAATCTAGATAATACAAACGATTTCGATCATTAATTGCAACTTGCATATAAAAAAACAGAAATAAAGTACACGTGGAAAGAACTTGGAGGGTTTTATACTTAAAAAGTTTCATATAAAAATATTGATTGCAACTTGCATATAAAAAAAACGTTTTATACACGTGGAAAGACAACCTGGTAAGCTGGTACTACATTATTTAACTTCAATCATGCCATAGTGTTTCGAGATGTCCGATAATAATCTTTGGTAATTGATATTCACACCCCCTAAATTGTTATCCACACTCCTTTTTTGTCCTTTAGTGGCATTTTTACACATGAAAATTTTAAAGGGTAAGTGTGAAATCACTCCCCTAATCTTTTACAAAACTGATATTTCTATTTTGGTGCATTAATCATTTAAGATTTAGGTAAATAAATTTTAAGTCATTGATTTAATCGTCATCTTCAATTTATTTTTGTGTAATGATATTGCAACTTTAATTGAGTATTTTATGGTATTCCAAAGAGAAGTTTCATGCTCGATCGTTATTGTTACAATCATCAGTTCGGCCATGCACGGCCAAGACCAGGGGGATAATCATCGACAATCCCACACATGGGGATTTTTCAGTGGCGAATATAAACTAAGGCCAGTGGAAGCACGAGCCCATGCCACACTATATATTTGAGAGGTTTTTTTTAAAAAAAATTTAAAAAAATTTTACTTACTAAACTATTTTAGACTAGACTAGACTACAATCTTATGATCATTAAATTCTTGAGAAGTGAACTTCCGTTGTACCCAAAAAAAAAAAAAAAAAAAAAAAAATGCTTGAGAAGTTCAAAATGTGAAACCCAATGCTCCAATAGTCCGCAACCGTTCGAGTCTAGAGGCCCTTGTTGGACATTGGATGCCTTATCTTTATGACGAAACTATTCTGAGAAGTTTCCGATACATGAAAACTTATCGTGGTCTATTATAAAACTATAAAAGTCTTTCTTTAGCAACTCTTGTTCATGGCCATTCTAGTTTTGTTAGTAGTATTTTTTATGTAAATGTTATTAACTCTAATTTCAAGTTGATGAATATGTTACTTTTTGCAATTTTTTTATTAACAAAAAAAGTTCAGAATATATTTTGTATGTAAACGTTATTAACTCTAATTTCAAGTGTATTCATTGTGCCTCCACTACTCGTTATCCTTGATTACGTCATTGGATTTCTACTCCTAATAGGGGTAGGGAACCTAAGACTACGAGACCTGTGCTCCTAATCCACGGCCCGATATCCAAGGATCCAAGTCCTATTGGGATTCTACCCCCAACATGCCTAAAAAAAAGGATCCGGGGATGCTCCTTTTCTCCCCCTGCTTTTCTCCTTCCTTTCTCTTAAACGACGGTGTTTTGCTCGTTTTCTTGGTACCCCCACAACTTCCAAGAGCCTTATTTGGAGAGTTCGTTTTCCCGAAGTGCCTAAACCCTAAAACCAAAGTGCCTAAACCAACTATATCCTACCCCAAAGAGCCTAAATTTCCTAAAATTGAACCCCAAAATTGAATTTTCCAAAGTGTGCCTAAACCCTAAACTCAATGTCTAAATCAAAAACCCAAAGTGCCTAAACCCGAAGTGTCTAAATCCAAGTGCCTAAACCAATTATACTCTACCCCAAATGATAGGCGCGTAATATCACAGATATAAGCGCCTAAGTAGGGCAAATTAGCGCATTAGAGGCGCGTTTTATTTCATTTTCCACTTGATTCGGTGTTGTCTCTTGTTTTCGGTGTTTGTGTTTGTTTTGTAGGAAACGGGCCGAAAAGGAGCACGGAAAGTGACACAAGGCATCGGGTATGCGGGGAACCGGTGGGACCCAAGCAAGGACGACCAAAAAGCTGAAAAGTCAACTTTGAGGTTCGGTATCGATACAGGGATTGTCCTGTATCGATACCCAAGCACCATTTTGGAAACAGAGCCCACGGGTATCGATACAGGACTTCTCCTGTATCGATACCGAGGGTCTTAAAAACCAGCGTTTGACTTGCCACGTGTGTTGACTTCGGGGGAGGATAAATACCCCGTTTTAGGGCCGAATTAGGGTTCGAAACCTTGTTTAGTTTTTCTCTAATTTTTGCAGCCGCTTTCCTTTTAAAGTTATTACTTTCCGGAGACTTTTGGGGATTGAAGTTCTTACAGTTTTGATCGCTGATTCTTGCTTTGCTTCGGTAAACTTCTATTTTCTTTACTTTAATCTCAGTTCACGGGAGTTTGTCCGTGATCTGACTTCGGATCTTGTGTTTTTAATCCATATTTGATACAACAGCATGTTTAATTTCAGAATATTCTTATCTGTGCTGTTCAATATGAGTGAGTAGATTCATAAGTATGGTCACGGGGTGATTAATACGCCGTGGCCATGGTTGGATTTATTTCTTGCTCCTATTCTCAAATCAATAATGAAAAGCAATTTTAGGTTATTAAAGAGCTTCCGTTGGACGAATCCGAGCTTCGTTGGAGCCCATGTAACGCGGGGAACGGGGGACCAAAACCTGTTCTTCGTTGTACATGGGTAACGGCGATAGCGAGGATTCGCATCTTTCGGGGTAACCTTTTCTCTCTAAAATCAAACGTTTCTTGGAAACAACGAATGGAGCATGAAATATCCGGACCTGGTCACCGTGTTATGAACCCCTACGACCGTACTTCCTTTTAAATTAATTTAATCAAAATCAGTTTTTCTCTTAATTTAGTTAATTCACCAATCAAATCACTAAGGGTGGCTACCTAAGAGCCATGTTTAAACCTAGCAACCCGAGTACTTAGTCAGCACTTTCCACCTTCTCTGTGGATTCGATTCTGGTCTTACCGGGTATTGTGTTACACCGGTCTCCGCCCTACGCTTGGGGCAACCCAGTAATTTAGGTATAGGATTTCGGTCAAGCATTTTTTGCGCCGTTGCCGGGGAAGGCAAAAAGGTGTTAAGAATTCGGGTAATTAGTGTCTATTTAATTTTAGCTTTAATTTTAGCTTTCTTAAAAATAAAAAAAAAATTAAAATAATAAAAAAAAACAGTTAGGTAAATCTTGAGTTGTTGTCTTTTAGGATTGAGTCAAGATAGGTAAAGGAAAGAAGGGTTCACCAAAAGGGGACCCACTCTTCTTCCGAGACCCTTCTAAACGTCTTTGTAGGATAGATAGAGAGTCGTTAATTGAAGTTCCACTTTTAGGAAATTCGAGTCAGTTTGAGCCAGTGCCACTCCAGCTTGAGTGGCCGTCCACTCAATCCGAGTCTTCCGAGAGTCAATCTGATCCCACTATGTTCTTAGAATTTCTCAATCCACTATTTGACTTAGAGAGTGAGCCCCCGATGGCGGAACAGAAATCTATGCGGGATTACAGGCATCCCGAGAGGACTACTCCTCTCGGCCCGATAGTTCTGCCGACTGAGACTGTGGAGGCACGCAATGCCTTCACTGTGAAACCAGGAACCCATAATGCTCTCCCTCTCTTTTACGGGAGGGAAAATGAGGACCCATACGAGCATGTCCGCCATTTTGAGGGGTTGGTGCGCACCCTAGCCACCACTACCCAATGGGAAAACGCTTGCCTTAAGCTTTTCCCTGCTTCTCTGAAAGATGGGGCGGACAAGTGGCTCAGAATGCAGAAAGAGCGGTCTCTCACGACATGGACAGTTGTTAGGGAACTGTTCTATAGGAAATACTTCTCTGAGAGTAAGTCACAGCACCTGACTCGCCAACTCCAGTCGTTCAGACAAAAAGAGAGTGAGTCATTTTTGAGGTGTTGGGAGAGGTTCAAAGACTTGTTGTTGTCTTTACTCCACCACGGGTTTGAGAAACATCAGTTGGTGACATTCTTCCAGCTGGGCCTAAACATTGCGACGGCCCAGCAGATTGAGTACCTCTGTAGAGAGGGAGATTTCCTAGACAAAGGCCCAGAAGAGGCATGGGATTTCTTAGAGGAATTGGCCGAAAAACATAGAAGTTGGGAACCTTCCGACTTAGCTGACAGGGCCATAACTGCACAGGGACCCAGTGGGTCCGGCATTTTTCCCCTGAGCGTGAGAGAGCACACTGTCCAGTCCCAGTTGGACAAATTGACCAAGCAGATGGAGGACTTGCGACTGAAGCAAGTCCACCAGGTGAATGATGTGAGGGTAGAGGAGGTGTGCGCGCTATGTGAGTGTCCGGGGCATTCTGTGACTGCTTGCCCCATGTTTCCAATGGTTAAGGAAGTATACCAGAGTAACCAAGCTGAGGTTAATTCGGTGAACCAACGTTGGGATCCGTTCTCCAACACTTATAATCCAGGATGGGCTCATCACCCAGCCCTGGGATGGAGAGATCCCAAAGCACCAGTGCCACCACAGGCACTGCCTCAGCAGCAGATGCAACCATTCCGGCCTCAGCAAGGCCAAATGTCCCAATACCGCTATCCCTCACAGAATCAGCAGGGGTTCAGTCCTTCATCTTTTGGACCACCCCCTGGCATAAACTACCCACCGAGGGATAAGCAGACTGATGACATGTTAAAAGCTCTCATGCAGTCTCAGTTGAGTTTCACTGAGCAAACCAAGCAAGTCATTGGAGACATTAGGTCTCAATTAACCCAGTTAACGGCAGTAGTTGGGCAAAACCAACAGGAGAGGGGAAAATTTCCCTCTCAACCTCAAGCCAATGCTGTTGGTTCTAATTATCTGGGAGATGGGTCAGGCACGAGTAATTTGAACTCTAGTCAGGAGGAAGCAAAGGCGATCACCACTCTCAGAAGTGGGAAGGTGATCGATAAGACTATTCCTTTGGTGCAAAAACCAGTTCCACCTCCGGAGCTGGTTGCTGTACCAGTAGTTGTCCCTGCGGCGAGAAAGTGTACTGAGGAAGAGAGAGAATTAGAGTCACCTGAGGTGGTGGTGTCTGCTCCTGCGGCCCCCACAACTCCTTTGCCACTTGTTGCACCATATCCCCATCGTTTGGTGGCAAAGCCCAGCGTCAATGCGCATTTCCAGATTCTTGAGCTGTTCAAGAAGGTGCAGTTTCCTATCTCTTTGATGGAAGCCATTGACGCTATTCCTCAGTTTGCAAAGGTGCTTAAAGATCTGTGCACGTCAAAACGGAGAACTAAAAGTCAGTGCAACGTGCCACTGACGGAGCAAGTGAGCTCCATTCTCCAAGCTGATATTCCGATTAAGCGGAAAGATCCGGGTTGTCCCACTATCCCTATAGCTATTGCGGGCCAGAGTTTTTAGAAGGCCTTACTAGATTTGGGAGCAAGTGTCAACTTGCTCCCATATTCGGTGTATCTGAAATTAGGCCTCGGTGATCTTAAAGCCACACCGGTCACGCTACAGCTGGCTGACCGGAGTGTGAGAATTCCTAAGGGGGTAGTGGAAGATGTTCTGATTCAGGTAGGGGAGTTTATGTTCCCCGTGGATTTCATTGTCTTGGACACGTGTCTAATCCCGGAAGTCTTTGAGAAGACTCCCATTATCCTTGGCCGTCCGTTTTTAGCCACCTCCAGTGCTGTAATGAATTGCAAAACTGGACAAGTCCAATTATCATTTGGGGACTTGAAAATGGAGGTGAATGTCTACAATGTCGATAGTCGGGTAGAGGATGATGAGGAGGTCTATGAGGTTAGTTTGATCGACACGCTGGTGCAAGAGCATGTCGAAAGTATGTTGTATAAGGATCCTCTGGAGATAGCCCTTACCGCCGATGAGGCGTCATTTTTAGATTCTCCAGAGGTAGGGAGTTTGATGGAGATGCTAGCAGTAGAGGATATATGTGGCGCCGTTTGGGACCCAGTTCTCGAACCGCTGGGCGCCCCGTTATCTAAAGCTCTCCCATCGTCGGTCCAGCCGCCAAAACCTGAATTGAAGCCTCTGCCGGATACGTTGAAATATGCCTTTCTCAAAGGTAGTGATACGTTTCCAGTAGTGATCTCCTCCTCCTTGGAGGTGGATCAAGAGGCTCAATTACTTGCCCTGCTGAGAGAGCATATAGGGGCGATTGGCTGGACGATAGCAGACCTTCAGGGTATTAGTCCTACGGTGTGTACACACCGCATTTTTCTTGATGAGGATGTGAAGCCTTCGAGGCAACCTCAGCGCCGTCTGAACCCCATTATGAAGGAGGTGGTTAGGACGGAAGTGCTTAAGCTGTTAGATGCGGGTATCATTTACCCGATTGCCCATAGTGAGTGGGTAAGTCTTGTGCAGGTTGTGCCTAAGAAGGCAGGAGTGACAGTAGTGAGGAATGAGGAGGGAGAGTTAGTGCCAACCCGTGTTCAGACCGGGTGGCGCGTTTGCATAGACTATCGGAAGCTCAACGCGAGCACCCGGAAGGACCATTTTCCCCTCCCATTCATTGACCAGATTTTAGAAAGAGTCGCGGGCAGAGCGTTTTATTGCTTTCTGGATGGATACTCTGGCTACAATCAGATTGAGGTAGCCATGGAGGACCAGGAAAAGACTACTTTTACGTGCCCGTATGGTACTTTTGCCTACCGTCGCATGCCTTTTGGCTTGTGCAATGCTCCCGGCACCTTCTCGAGGTGTATGATGGGAATTTTCAGCGACATGGTAGAGAAGATAGTGGAGGTTTTTATGGATGACTTTTCAGTTTTTGGGGATTCGTTTGACGAATGCCTCGATAACTTAGGAAAAGTCTTGAACAGGTGCGAGGAGAAGCACCTTGTGCTGAATTGGGAGAAATGCCACTTCATGGTGACCCAAGGTATTGTGTTGGGACACATTGTCTCATCCAAGGGTATTGAGGTGGACAAGGCGAAGATAGACTTAATTGCCAATCTTCCCACTCCAAAGACTGTCAAGGATATCCGGTCTTTTCTAGGTCACGCCGGTTTTTACCGGCGATTCATTAAGGATTTCAGCGCTATCTCCCGGCCTTTATGTCATTTGTTAGCGAAGGACACACCCTTTGTGTGGTCCGACGCTTGTGAGGGGGCATTCCAGAAATTGAAGCGGAGTCTCACAACTCCGCCAATCGTTCAGTCCCCAGATTGGAGTTTGCCATTTGAGCTTATGTGTGACGTGTCCGACTATGCAGTCGGAGCAGTTTTAGGTCAGAGGCGAGGGAAAGATCCCTGTGTGATATATTATGCGAGCAAGACTTTGAATGAGGCACAACTGAACTATACCACCACTGAGAAGGAGTTATTAGCAGTTGTGTTTGCCTTAGATAAATTCCGGTCTTACTTGGTGGGGTCGCAGATTGTGGTGTATACCGATCATGCGTCCTTGAGGTACTTGATGACCAAGCAGGATGCGAAGGCTCGCCTTATCCGGTGGATTCTTTTGCTGCAAGAATTTCACCTTATCATTAAGGATAAGAAAGGGGTTGAGAATGTAGTGGCTGACCACCTGTCTCGTTTGGAGTTTGAGGACCCCACCTCTCATCTCCCTATTGTGGATACCTTTCCCGACGAGCCGTTGTTCGCTGCTAATGCGTGCCCGTGGTTTGCAGATATCGCCAATTACTTGGTGACTGGGCAGATTCCACCCCATTGGTCTACATCTGAAAAGCAGCGATTTTTGAGAGAGGTCCGGCAGTATATTTTCGATGATCCCTATGTTTTTAAGTACTGCGCGGACCAGATAGTGCGTCGTTGTGTCCCCGAGGTTGAATAGAGGGGGATATTAGAGTTTTGTCATTCGGAGGCGTGTGGCGGTCATTTTTCCACCAAGAAAACCACCGCCAAGGTTTTACAGTGTGGCTTCTTTTGGCCGAATTTATTTAAGGATGCATATGTGTTTTGCAAGTCGTGTGACCGGTGTCAGAAATTAGGTAAAGTCGGCCCGAGAAATATGATGCCCCTCCACAGTATTTACGTGTTGGAGGTCTTTGATTGTTGGGGCATTGATTTCATGGGCCCATTTCCGATGTCGCATGGTTTCGAGTACATCCTCCTGACGGTGGATTATGTGTCTAAGTGGGTAGAGGCGATTCCTACCAGGACCAGTGATTCTAAAGTGGTGCTTGAGTTTTTAAAAAGTCATGTTTTGTCGAGATTTGGCATGCCACGTGCCATTATCTCTGATCAGGGCACCCACTTTTGTAATCGGTCCTTTCAGGCATTAATGAGGAAGTATGGCATCTCTCACAAGGTGTCTACGGCCTATCACCCTCAGACAAATGGCCAGGCTGAGCTGGCCAATCGGGAGATTAAGGGTATTTTAGAGAAAACAGTAAACCAGAATAGGAAGGATTGGTCCCTGCGACTGATCGATGCGTTGTGGGCCTATCGCACTGCTTACAAGACTGTGTTGGGTGTTTCACCCTATCGGCTTGTTTACGGTAAGGCCTGCCACCTGCCCGTGGAGATGGAGCATAAGGCCCATTGGGCCATTAAGACGGTGAACGCAAGTTTGCCAGAGGCAGGTGCCCATAGGAAGCTCCAACTGTGTGAGCTTGAGGAGATTAGGAATGATGCGTATGAGAGTACCAGCATCTACAAAGCTAAGGTTAAGGCGTACCATGATAGGAATATCCAGCGCAAAACCTTTATTGTGGGGCAGAGAGTTTTATTATATAATTCGCGCATTCACTTATTTCCAGGGAAGTTGAGGTCTCGCTGGGATGGTCCGTATGTAGTCCATCAGGTTTACCCGAACGGTTCTATCGATGTCTGCGATCCTAAGGATAATCATATTTTTAAAGTTAATGGGCAGCGTCTTAAACCATTTTTAGAAATCATAGAAGTGGGTGAACCTGAGGAGGATTTAGTTGATCCGGTCTACTCGGATACTCCCGTTGTTTAGCCGTTGGGCTATGTTTTTACGGGTAGCTCACGCGTACCATGCTCTTCATTGAGTGTGGACCCGACTCCTAGTGATAGGGGTACCCATCATTGACTTGGGTATTTATAGCTTCGCACGCCGCTATTAAAATAAGGATCGTGTGCCCAGCTCCAGTTAGTAAGGGCGTTTTCGAAAGAAAAAAAAAATATTAATAATTTCGGTCCGGTATAGCCACCTAATTTCTAGCCTTAAATTTGTGTATCTGGGTTTCGAACAATCTTATTGCCGTGTCTCGGATAGTCATAAAAGACGATTGGCTCTGATTGCTTTAAGGAAGAACCTTGAGTAATTTAACCTGTTGAGTCATGACTTACCCGGGATTGTTATGATGACCTTCTCTACACAAATTTAAGTGAGAAATTAGGGAGAAAAGTAGTACCCGTGTCTTTCACGTGACGGAAGTGGTGGTGTATTTTATTTTCCTGTTATTGTTTTTTTGGTTTTTCTGTGTACGCCCGGATACCACGTGCCGGGCTGGACTGACGTGTTTTGCAGGTTGCATGGTGAGCGTACATGAAATTCCTCGTTTATCGGCCGAGGTCATGGTGGTTGGCTGCCACCCGGAGGTCCAGTTCTTCCCCTTGTTCTTTCAATTTTGATGTCCCCATGCTCTGGGGACATAGCATGTTTCTAGTTGGGGGGAGGGTGTACTTTGTACTTATAGTGCGTTGCTAGTTAGTTTTTGGGGATACGGGTGTTATGTATCTTGTGAGTATCATCGAGCGAATATTTAACTTGAATGTATGCCTGTTTAATTTGAATGCATGCATATATTTGACTATTTACATTGAGCATGATGCACTGTCAAGCATGTGAATAAGTGTCCCCACATTGATGATAGCGTATCCTGAATAACATTCCCATGTTCTTTGTATTCCGTTCTGCAATCGCATAAAATAATAGGCTTTTCTTTTGCAAGTAAGAGACTAGTTATTTTTCATGCATTTGTGGGAGTGAATAACGTGCATAGGGGATGAAACAATGCCATTTTGCATGATTAAACCACATACGAGTCCCTTTGACCCATCTTAAACCAGTCTGAGTCAGTTCCCGTGTCTAACCTAGGAAACCGGTGTTTTTTGTTGGATTCAAGTTGGGGGGGAAGTCAAGCTCCGTGCATCATAAGTGTCGTACTGTTGTGAAAATTTGGGAAGCAATGTGCTTGTGAGGGATTAATAATTGAAGAAGTCTGAGTAGGTGTCATGTTTTGGAAACCAAAACCCAAAAACCCCCAGCCTACCCAAAAAAAAAAATATATATATATATATATAGGCCTTTCGGTATCGATAGAGCAAAAGTGCTGTATCGATATCGGGTCACCAATTCGCGAACAGAACGTACGGGTATCGATACAGGTCTTTCCCTGTATCGATACCGAAGCCCCTAAAACGCGAATTTAAAGGTTTTGACCGGTCATTCCCTTCACTTTTCTTCATCTTCTCCAAACCTCTCTCTCTCTCTAACCCTAAAACCCACGAAAAAACTCCATAACCACCACCTTCAAACCTCCATAACTCCACCAAATCTCGCCCAAATTCCACCAAACTTCACCAAAACACTCCTCTTCTCCACCTCTACCACATATACCTCTCAAATCCTTTCCAAATCCCTTATCCTTCCAGATCTAAAAAAAAAAAAAAACCCTAAATTTCCAAAAACCCAATTTTCCAAAACCCATCTCCAAAACATGGCACCCAAGAGGATTCCCGCTAGCGCTAAGGGAAAAGGGACGGCCTCCTCTAGTGCCGCTCCAGAGCAAGCGGCCGGGGGCCGGAGGACTAAAGATCAGATTGCCCGGGATGAACGGGGAAAGTGGGAGGCTTCCATTGAGCAGAGGGGCGTCAAGAACGAGCGCCATATTATCCGGGACCGGTTTCTCCCAAACGACGTCACCATCCAAGCCATTGTGCGACAAGGTATGTCGTTTTGGTTCGAACCAAACCCCGGTTATAACTTAGAACTTGTGAGGGAATTCTATAAAAAATTTCATATACCAGCATCCGGAACTGCATTTAGTTTCGCGACTCAGATAACCTCGAAAGTGTCTAGGACCCCCATTGTGATCACACCCGATACCATTGCTGCGAGTTTGCGGTATCATAGGCCGACCGATACGAATTACCCATGCCCCGCTGAGGATTTTGTCCCGCACACAGTGACGGGTATTTTGTATGAGAAACGTAGAGATGCTAGAATTCCTCACCGGCCGGGCAAGTTTAGGGATGCATATCGGTTTGTGAACCAAGTGGTTTGCTACAATCTGGACCCGAGGGCAACTGAAAATAAGCCCTCTGAGACTACTGGGAATATGTTGACAGCTTTCATGGATCCGGATACTGTGTGTGACTGGGCATTATTCATTTACTCGAAGATTATCGACTTCCGTGATGCCCCAACACAGACCCGAATGCCATTCCCTTGCCTGATTATGGCCATTGCTAGAGACTTCGGATTGCAAGGGGCCAAATGGTTCAACAACGATCCACTAGTCCCTGGGCCAATTGATAGCACCATTCTTACTAAGAGCATAGCCCTGTCTCGAGGTGCTAGAGGAGGAGCTTATTTGACTACCGAACCACCAGCCAACGCAACCAACACCACTTGGCTGCAGAAGATTTTTTGCCAAGGGGTCGCTACCATCCGGAGCCATCAGAAGATCAAGAGGGAGGTGCGACAAAATGCGAGAATGCAGCAGATGATGAATCACCGGGAAGAGTGGATGGTGGGGCGACTTGAGGGAACAACTTCGACTCCATATGTTCCGCTAGAGTTGCCCGAGCTGGAGGTCAGCGATGATTTCGCTGATGGTGAACCAGAGGAGGAGGAGTTTGAGTCAGATTGATTGACACTTGTGTTGCATGGGGCTGACTTTAGGGTAGGTAGTTGATAGGCGCGTGGAAAGCGTGCTTTTAAGCGCCTAAGTAGGATGGTTTAGCGCATTAGACGTGCGGATTAATGATTATTTTCTGGTTAATGCGTGCACAGTGGTGTTCTTGTTATTTCTGTGAGTTTTCCAGGTATTTTGGCTTTTGGCATGTGTGTGTGTGCATGGCTTGAAGTGGAAGCGCGGGAAAGTGAGGCTTGGGAGATGGATTTTGAAAAGTGCAGTCGAAGAGGGCTCGGTATCGATACCCCTATAGGCCGTATCGATACCAATTGCTTAAGAAGGGGCAAGTTGAAATCCAGAAGGTCTGGTATCGATACCCTTCTAAGGGGTATCGATACCGAAGGCTTACGCCAAGTCAACAAGTCAAACCAAGCAGCTCGGTATCGATACTGGTATCAGGGGTATCGATACTGGTATCAGGGGTATCGATACCGAAGGCTTACGAAAGGCTAAACTACGGCGTTTTGATGTATTTCAAGGGTGGTTCCTATATAAACGTTTTTCTGATCAGTAGTTAGGGTTTCAAACTTTTTAGTTTTTTCTGCACTTTAGAGTTTTGCGGCTACAGTTTCTAGAGCTTTTTCAACGTTCTTCGTTTCCGGATTCAAGTTTATTTTCAGAGCTTCAGCGTTTGGATCGCTTCTTGCATATTGTTATTCAAGTTTGTTTTTCTTTTGCAATCTCCGGTATTTTTAGCTATCGTTTTTATATTTGATTCTTCTAGCATGTTTAGATCTAGGTTTAATTCGTTCTTCATGATTTCTATAATCATGAGTGAGTAGTCGCTTTGAGTGCGGCTGTGGGGCGAAGGCGCTCACGTCTAGACTAATCAATATTTCACCTCGGGCCGAATTATCTCAGCTTTCAAGCAATTTTTGGGATCAATGGACTTTTCTAACGAACAAACCCAGGCATTACCAAGATTCGTATGCGCACGGAATCTGGTGACAGGTGGTGCGCATTCGTTGGGAAACCTTTCTTTTACTCTAAAATCAAAGAAAAGAGGAATTGTGGTCCGAGTGAGTATTGGTTAGACTAGTCGTAGGCGCTGGGTCCCCTCAGCTGTGCTCTCTTTATTAATTCGCATTCAACTAAATTAGCTTAGCAATTAGTTAATCAATTTTCATCAAATCAAGGGGTGGCTACCTAAGAGCCAGTTAAACTACAATTTCACACTTTTGAGTCAAGCACTTAAGTCGTCTCTGTGGTTCGACTCCGGTACTTCCGGAATTATTGTGCTACACTGGTCGAGAGTCCTACGCTTGGGACGCGTCTTTATTCGTCTTATATTTAGTCACCTGGTCGGTCAAGCATTTAGGGTAGGTAGTGATAGTTGGAGGTGTTATTTTATGTTGGGATATTCTGTTATTTCATGTTGGGTATTTTGTTATTTCATGTGGAACTCTTTTGTCTGTTTTTCTTTTAGGTTTGTAATATAACCTGCATGGATGATGTTTCTATTTTTTATTCTTATGTTGTGGACTTGGTTTGGGAGGCGCCGATGGGCGCATTGACAGGGTTTAGACATGACAGGTGCGGCCAGTCAGGGTAGTTGACCTTGAGCTTCTATAGGTCGTCACCTGATTTTGCAGTTTCCTATTGTTGTTCTAACCAAGGTCAATATAATCCAAAAAGTCCTTAGTCGATCGTGTGCACGTATTTTATCTCTCACTTATGCATGACTCATAATGATGTTACTTATTTTGTGAAATCATATTTGGACATATTGTGCAAATTGTGCGGATTATTTCTTGCGAAGCGCTCACTTTGATTGGCACGTGGAAACCAGTTGTTCGGTTTCACGCATCTCGCCAAGCGCTTGTATGGGATGTTGAGTGATCTAGTGAGTTGTGTGACGCGATTATTCTTGTTGGGATATTTATTCGCGCATGTGGAGCTATGCTAACCATGTTCAATTTTCTGTCAAAGCATGCATGCATTTGAGTTACAGGCATATTAGGACGCGAATATCTAATGCTATGTTTGATTACTGCTACAGGTGTCATAACCCCCGTACCTCCGTTAGTGTTTTTCTAGTTTCCTTTCATTTTTTTATTTTCGTTCGTTCCTAGGGACTAGCAACGCTCAAGTTGGGGGGTGTGATAGGCGCGTAATATCACAGATATAAGCGCCTAAGTAGGAAACGGGCCGAAAAGGAGCACGGAAAGTGACACAAGGCATCGGGTATGCGGGAACCGGTGGGACCCAAGCAAGGACGACCAAAAAGCTGAAAAGTCAACTTTGAGGTTCGGTATCGATACAGGAATTGTCCTGTATCGATACCCAAGCACCATTTTGGAAACAGAGCCCACGGGTATCGATACAGGACTTCTCCTGTATCGATACCGAGGGTCTTAAAAACCAGTGTTTGACTTACCACGTGTGTTGACTTCGGGGGAGGATAAATACCCCGTTTTAGGGCCGAATTAGGGTTCGAAACCTTGTTTAGTTTTTCTCTAATTTTTGCAGCCGCTTTCCTTTTAAAGTTATTACTTTCCGGAGACTTTTGGGGATTGAAGTTCTTACAGTTTTGATTGCTGATTCTTGCTTTGCTTCGGTAAACTTCTATTTTCTTTACTTTAATCTCAGTTCACGGGAGTTTGTCCGTGATCTGACTTCGGATCTTGTGTTTTTAATCCATATTTGATACAACAGCATGTTTAATTTCAGAATATTCTTATCTGTGCTGTTCAATATGAGTGAGTAGATTCATAAGTATGGTCACGGGGTGATTAACACGCCGTGGCCAGGGTTGGATTTATTTCTTGCTCCTATTCTCAAATCAATAATGAAAAACAATTTTAGGTTATTAAAGAGCTTCCGTTGGACGAATCCGAGCTTCGTTGGAGCCCATGTAACGCGGGGAACGGGGGACCAAAACCTGTTCTTCGTTGTACATGGGTAACGGCGATAGCGAGGATTCGCATCTTTCGGGGTAACCTTTTCTCTCTAAAATCAAACGTTTCTTGGAAACAACGAATGGAACATGAAATATCCGGACCTGGTCACCGTGTTATGAACCCCTACGACCGTACTTCCTTTTAAATTAATTTAATCAAAATCAGTTTTTCTCTTAATTTAGTTAATTCACCAATCAAATCACAAAGGGTGGCTACCTAAGAGCCGTGTTTAAACCTAGCAACCCGAGTACTTAGTCAGCACTTTCCACCTTCTCTGTGGATTCGATTCCGGTCTTACCGGGTATTGTGCTACACCGGTCTCCGCTCTACGCTTGGGGCAACCCAGTAATTTAGGTATAGGATTTCAGTCAAGCACCAAACAGCCTAAATCTCCTAAAATTGAACCCCAAAATTAACGCTCAAAACAAGACCCTTGAAAATTTTGGAGGTGTACCAATAAAATAAGCAAAACGATGTCGTTTATGAGAAAAGGAGGGGGAGAAAAGGAGCACCCCGTTTCCCCTAAAAAACCAACCCCTCAATACAAGAAGCGCAACTATTGCCACATTATTAGCTTGAGTTATTTATCTTGTATACACGATAAATTAATTGCCAATGAATTGATAACAAAATCTAGTAATATTAAAAAAAACAAATTGTAAAAGAATTGCTTGGGAGACGTCCGGAATAGAAGTTTTTCATAAGGGTGTTTTTGGAAAAGTTGAAACTTGAGGCAAGTGGTGGGTGGGTGTGAACCGGACCAAGAAAGTGGGAATGGGAAAAGGAGAGGGGCAGTGGAGCACTAATTAACCGGCCGCCAATTTCGGATGGCCCTTTTTTAACTACTGCGGCTGCTAATGTGGTCGGCACCAACGACCGGGAAGAATATTTTAACCGTTGAGAATCGTAGTGATTGTGGTTTAAAACCCGAAACGGTTTGGCAAGTTGGCACTAGAGCAATGAATACTTGTTCAACGCGTGGTTTATTTTTCAAATTTTATTCACAAAACTTTAAGTTTGTTAATAATTTTATACTTTTTAGATTAAATAGAGGATTGACAACCACAACAAATCGACAAAAACAAACAAATGAAAAAAAAAATTGAATAAGGACAAAACCAAAAAAACCAAAAAACCACTAAAAAACCAGTTTTTTCAATTCACCCAAAGGAGGCCTAGAGCAATGAATGCTTGTTCAACGCGAGGTCGGATGTTCAAATTTTACGGAGCCTAAATATTTCAGAAGTTGAAGTAATTGGAGGATTGACAAAGTTGATCAAAACATTCGGTTATGAAAAAGAAGACGTGATTGTGTGTACAGTACGGTACAATGGAAATGCTACAAGGACAGACCATTTGCGCATAGATCGGCATGTGGGACCTACTTTCTGGTCTCATACAAATGATACGAGATGTTCATTAATTTTAAAATAAATTTTCAAACTTCTCTTACAAAAATTCATCTCAATCGGATAACTATAAGTGTTTGATTCAATATTCCATTCTAAATCCAGGAAATTGAAGTATTGGATTAAGCACTTATTGAGCTGAATTTTTTTTGTGATAAAAAAAAAAAGCTGAATTTTTGCAATTCTTAGCTTTGGTACGTATTACTAATTAGCTAAACTTGCTTGAGCCATGTTGCCGTAGCGAAATGGTCAAAAGAGAAAAAAATTCCAGAATAATGTGTCGATAATACTATTTAAATTTGGAAGGTATGGTAATGCTAGTCATTTTCAAGGATCACAAACTTTTTCCTTCTTTTCAAATATTTAATCCAAAAATATCTGAGTATATACATAATTACTCTTTTTTTTTGTGCTTAAATGTGAAAAAGTATGTCATGGATATAATATACAAGTAAATACTCCCACCATCCCAAATTTTTGTATAGTCTGTAAAACGAGGACTTAAAAATAATACAAATTTAAAAAAAAAATTCAAATATTTTTTTTAACAATTTACTAGATATCAACGAGTACTTTTAGTTTATGAAAAAATTTAAAAATTTTCTTCTAAAAGACTAATTATTTTTAGGTCATCATTTTGCCGTTTGAGGACAGGACAAAAAAATTTAGACGGAGGGATATGGTACACATTTGTTCAAAACATTGAGAGGTTGCATCTTGGTAGAGAGAATTTAATTTCAAAAGCAAGCTATTACAACTTACCGTATACAAGTTTAATTTTATATACTGTCCAAGACGGAGGAAATAATAGAAGTCAGACAAATCGAATTCAAACGAGTCGCTGTTGAGTTGCCCATGTGATCATATGAGACGGAGGGAATAATAGAAGTCAGACGAATCGAACTCGAACAAGTCGTTGTTCATTTGCGCGTCGTAAGTGTAATCCAATGTCAACAGTCAACTCTCTAAAGTTGTCTCACATGTGTGACATAGAATCATTGCTCTCCCCACTCTATCTTCAACCTTTTAATTCCACTTACCCAATTCATTTTCCTTACCCTAAAATATCCAAATACAATACCAATCTAGACATACATTTTGACCAGAAAATTATGTCTAATACTCTATCTACCCACAGGCGTGCAACTTTAGTGGCAACTTTAACTGATTGTGGCTCCTTATCAACCAGCACAGACCATCATGATCTTAAAATCAACCAAAGTTTTTCCTTTATTATTTTGATTTTCTTAATTGGTACTAATTTTGATTTTCTTAATTGGTAATTATATTATTTTTTTTTTCAAATTTATAATTATACATTGAGGGTTGTGTACTTTCACGTAATTTTAATTTTCATGAAACTTTTTAATGGAGCTCACTCACTCATGCTCGCTCGACTCCTTTATTAATGGAGCCGAGCTTGAGCTCGAGTTTTGGGCTCGTTTTTACAAAACAAGCCTAGTTTCGGCTTGTTTAATAAGGTTTCATTTCATTTAAAGAGTTCCGTTAAGTAAATTAGTTCTGACTTTTTTACTTTGACCGAAGAGCGAAGCTCGAGTTTTGAGTACCGTTAAGCGAAGCAACAATTCGAAACAACACTACAAAACTCGATTCGGCTTGGCTCGTTCATAGCCCTACACATAATCGTGTACATAATAAAACATTTTTTTCTTTTTCAACAAAAAGTCAGATTACCATGAGTTCCCCATCCTTTGCACATAATTAGAACTAGGATTGCGCATATCGATAATATTGCAAGTTTGCAAAATTTGAAATGTAGACATATCTTATAAGCATCTTTATGCTCATAGACTTTGAAATATTGTACTGTATGTCCATGTGACCATGTGTTGGGGCCCCCAAATCTCTGAAATTATGCTCCAAGTCGAAATGTGACTAGATAACTAATTCAACCTAATCCGGTGTAGATTATTGAGTAACCGCTAATCAAGCCAACTTTTTTTCAAACATCATTGAAATTCTGTTACTACTTTTTGAAAAAGCAAAAACAGCACTTGATAACCCTTGATCAAAGCTCACTTTTTCTTTTTCTTTTTTTAATAAGGAAACGCAAAACAAAATACAGATAGAAGCCGTAGAAAAAACAACTCTGGTGCAAAAACCTGCCGATCCTCTCATGGAGGTGGGTGGATAAATCTTGATCTGCATCCAGTAGAAACTCGTTCCTGTTGCAGTCGATCGCCACTGCAAGACTGGACCCTAGAATTCTGTCGCCAAGTCTTATCGGATCCAAGAGCCGAAACCCAGATTTAGATTCCGAAATCTTGCTCAGATTATTAAGCCGATACTAGGTAGTTGGTTTCTCTCGAGTCAGTTGTGGAGGAGAAGTTATAATTTCAAACTAGACTGGCTGACAAATATGGAGTAATTTGTTGGTGCACTACAGTGTAATTTTGACCTCTTATTTGAGCTAATATGTCACGACCACTATTTTTTTTTTTCTATAATAATGTAAACCATCCAAATTGTGTAACCTATCATATTTAAACTCCAATTTTTTTTTAAAACAAGTAATTAGTTAATTCGTAATTTTTATACCAAAATAACTTTTGAAATTGCGATTTCTGCAAGGATTTATATTTGGAGTACACGTACTTCATAACCCATAAGTTACTTATTTGAAGGATAGCTATATTTGATTTCTGACATTACAAAATTTAGAGGTGTCGAGAAAATAGTAAAATATTAGCAGAGTAAAGTAGTTTTAAAATTTTTGGGGTGGCCCCTTAGTTCTATTATTGTGATCACGTTCAATGAAAATTCTTGATGTCATTGAAGGTTTATTTCATAATATTGAAAAAGGTTGAGGTACGTTTAATCTGATCCAGACATTTAACAAATAGAAGAAAAAAAGAAACTTCGGATAATAAATTAAATATTTGTTTCAACACCGTATAGACGTAACGTACGTATGAAGTTCTGATACGAGGAAAAATTTCAACAGGTCCAAACAAATCCATGTGACAAACATCAGGAAGTTTTCAATACTATCTGACGATCTGTCGACATTATGCGGGGAACATAGAACATAGTTCTCGAGAGGATACCGGGGAGTTGCTGCGCAGCATGCTGTGCGGTCCATTTCGGCGCCGTGCCGGCACCGTTTTGATGATCGAAGACGTCCACCATGTAGAGCTCGTCGAGTACCATAAGTGTATCAAAAATCAACTTGATCGGATATCGTTAAGTGTCTCATCGGAACACAAATAAGTTGAAAAAAATTGGAACACATATGTCTTGAAACACTAGATGAAAACCATTGAAACCATTTTTTTAAACTTATTTATGTTTCAATGAGGCACTTAACGATATCTGATTGAGTTGATTTTTTATTCACTTGTAGTACTCGACGAGCTCTACGCGGTAACCGTGTCCGATTGTCGGAACGGTGCCGGAGTGGCGCCGAAATGGACCTGCACAGCACGCTGCGCAGCACCCCCTATTTCAGAGAGGATAAGAACACAATTCCTTAGCTTTCCAAAACCTTATCACCACAACAAGATCCAGACTGCATTGTCTCAAGAGGAAGATTGCGAAAGCCATTGAGAATTTGTTGGCATGAAATAATTGAGGTTGTAAGGCCTTAGCTTTCCAAAACCTTATCCCCACAACAAGATTCAGAGTGCATTTTCTCAAGAGGAAGATTGAGAGAGCTATTGAGAATTTGTTGGCATGAAATAATTTAGGTTGCAAGGCAAATCACAGTTTTTTATATTGTAGACAGGTTAACAATGAAAATATTGTAAAATTATTGATCTCTCTCTTCTTTCTCTATTTTATCAATTCTGATAAAATCAACTGATGATTTTATCAAATGTTGATTTTATCATTTCCAAAACTCACCCTCAACATTTTTGGATGGCCGCTTTGCGCGGTCGGTAGGAATGGCAATGGGACAAGGCGGGTTTTGCCATACCCCAACCCAGACCCAAAAATCTATCCCCACCTCCTGCTTGCCCCTTACTCGACTATGTAATTGATAGGTACCCCTTGCCCCGACCCCATCGGATAACGAGTTTACCTGCCCCGCCCTTGTCCCGAATTGTTAGTTCTTTTTGAATTTCGATGCAATTTTGAACTGGTCAAATCTTTCAATCAATAAAACTTTTAAAGATTTTAAAAAATTTGTATAATATAATTAATTGAGATCTATCAAATCAGAGTCATATTGCACATAAAATTCGTTATATATTGAAAGATATAAACACTTTCAAAATTGTATCGAAATGAGACAGTAGTAGAATGGACAGAGGGGCGCTGCTATCCCTGGCAAGGGACAACACCTGCTGTACCCGGCGATTCCGGGGAGTTCCGGTCTTGTGTCGATGATCGGAAACGTTCACGTCGAACAGCTCGCCGAGTAGAACAAGTGTACCAAAAATTAGCTCAATCGGATATCATTTAGTACCTAATCGAAACATTTTTATCTTGAAGAGAATGCATCCAAAACACTAGATCATACCCACTCAAACCCATTACTGCCGAGTTATATCTGTACCGATCATGTACTAAATAGTATCCGATTGAGCTAATTTTTGGTACACTTATTCTACTCGGCGAGCTCTTCGACATGAAAGTTTCCGATCATTAACACGAGACCGGAACTCCCCGAATCGCCGGGGACAGTAGGTACTGTCCTTTGCCGGGACAGCAGCGCCCCTCTTTCCTAGTAGAATATGCCATCAGAATCACCGATATGTGCACCATCAGTATCCATGTCCCATAAACGATGTTAAAGTTGAAATTGAAAAGATTGGACAGTTATGGAGGGAATTGAAGAGCCGGATTTGGTGGTCTACGTATCTGAGATTGGAGATTCCTACAAGGAACGGAAAGATGGTGATTACAAACATCAATCATCATCATGGAAAATGAAGATATGTTAATTTCGGTTATGTAAGAAAGCTGGCCCCACCTTTTCCCCTACTGTGGGATTCACAGAATTAAGAGGTCACCAATGCAAACCTTGATCGAGTTCACGAATATTTCTATGGTGCCCCAATGCCATATTGGGACACTGGTACCCCTCTAAATCTAAGCCGTTAGATGAAAAATAGATGAATCTGAGCCATTAAATGAAAACTACCACAAAAATGAGGGTGGTCTTACTCTTTCCAGCGCAATTGCACTTACTATGACCACATGCTTTACTTACCACAAACATAGACTCTACTTACCACACGTATAGACCATAAATTGTGGTAAGTAAATCCTATATTTATGGTAAGTGTGATATGTTTTTATAGTTTGTAGACCCAATGTTCGTGATAAGTAAAATTAGTGCACCGATGCTTCAATACCACTTTGGGGCACCACAATCAGACCCTCGAGTTCACACAGAGGGGCAACATGTCCCTAGTGGAAACACTCTTGAAGGCATATATGAGACAATAGTAATTTCTTGGAATTGGAAAAAAGGACTGGGTCCCTCTTTTTCTTTTGTCTTTTTTTAAAGGTGAATTTCTATTCTTTTTAGAAAAATAAAAACAAGATAAATGAACGAAAAATGCTGAGTATCAAGAATATTTATCCAGAAAATTACTCAGAAATTGAAATTTGTACTGGCTCAGGATTCAATAGGCTCTGATGGGTCAGAATTCTGACAAAGCCTTGCGAGTCCTGTGGATCCGACATGTGGCACGACGCTAAGCCCAGTTGGGATTGGTCGGCTTGTTTAAGGAGTACTGGTCGGCTCAACTTGACGTAAACGTATGCATTCTCACGTGTCTAGCCACGATCCCCCGCATTTTCGGAGGAGAACGATGTCCTCTCCTCCATGTCTCCACGACTCCACCACCTTGTTCGATTTGAGTCTCAAGACCTACCATGCATGGTCCCCAATAAAATTTTCTTTCTATATCTCTCTACTCATTATCCCCAAAAAACGTCTCTCAAAAGCCAAACCGAACAAAACAATTCTCGCCCGTTTCCTTTAGCTCAGTCCATTATGATCCCATAATCATGGGCAAGTCCGTCATAATCTATGATGTTTTTTTGTCATTGCAACAACTTTATTTAATAAAACTAATTGAGATCTATCAAACAAAACCATATTGAATATAAAAAACTTAATAAATTAAAAATTATAGACAATTTTTTGAGACGTCCAAAAAAGGAAAGAGGCCCAACAATATGGGATGAAGGGAGTAGTTATTTGACTTTCAACTAATTTTAGGGATGACTAAAATGGTTAAATTTAATCAGTTATTAAACGGATCCGGGGGGTGTTGTGCACCCCATGCTGTGCGCGGTGCTGCGCGGTCAAAACGACGTAGTTTTGATGGTATTTTGATCCGGGGGGTGTTGTGCACCCCATGTGCATGTGTGTGTTCGGGTGCGGTCGCACGTGGTTAATGTACTTATGAGTGTTTTTAAAAAAATTGTGCTTAGCAATTGGGGAAGGAGGGAGCGATTAGTTAATTTTTTTTTTTTTTTTCCTTTTTTGGGTGAACAGGAAACTACTATGTTTATTACTCACTCCATTCCAAATAGTTGGTCACTTTTGAAAATTTCAATCTTTTAAGAAGAAATGCAATAACTGTATTCAATAAATGCATTCAAATTAAACAGATTCATTAATTTCCAACAATGCTTTTATAATTCAACTTTTGAGTGAAATGATTGTTGTTGATAAATGAGTTATTTTGAAAGATTGAATAATTTTTTCTTTGACTTTTCAAAGAGGTCAAACAATTTAGAATATCCTAAAATAGTATAACGGACGAGTAATTTGGAACAGAAGGAGTAACTGTTTAGCAGCAATAAGATGTCAATGAGCTATATTATTTGAAACTAACTAATTCCTTGCATAATATGATCGAAACTTAAATTAACCAACCATTTAGTTGTACCCACCCCAGCTAGAGCTCAAGAGTTGTTCAATCCCCAGAAAAGGTTGATCAATCATCCTGTAAGAAAGCTAATTGGCAATCTTAGATTTCAAACCATACAAAAATTGTGGACCCTAGGTAGGCAAATCAACAATTTATTGAAAATGAACTCACATATATATCATGCAAACACGTCTCTACATTGCAAGTTTATATATTGAGTGGACCTCTTGTCCATTTTGCCTTGAGCTAGTACCCTTCTTTAATTGGCTAGTTTTTCAAAAAAAATTAGTAACCCAGTTGCTAAAATCAACTCTGATTTTAGCAAATGAGTTCACCATATTTCCATTGAAACTTGACTTGTAAGTAATTGATTGGACCTCTTGTCCTATGCAACAATCAATGAGATTAAGTCACTTCAACAAATGGTGCATATGAATCTTCTAAATGAAATAGTATACCAAGAAATCATTGTTTTGTACAACATGCTAATATGACAATGCTTCATTTGTATTTTTCAATCACTAATGATCTTTCTAAGCTGAACTTTGGAAGCTCAATATTTTTATCAGCACAAAAAAGGTTACTATTACATTAAAAAAGTAGAATAGGTAGAACCCGTGGTCTACTTCTAAACCACAACATGAATTGTCGATTGAGGAACTAAAATTTACCGGGCTGTACCGGCCGGTACGGTAAGGTATTAACAACCTTGAACTAAATTCACAGTTACAAAAACGAAGGGGGACGTACATTGATAGTTAGCTCAACGCCAACATAAATAAATTTAAAATAACAAAAACTTCAATTAGGGTTAAATTTGATAAGGAAAAAAAGGGGGACACAATATAATCTGAACCCAAACAAAATGATTTACCTTTCCTATTATTGGCCTTGGCCACCGAGCTCTTCCATTGGCTGTTAAAATAAACTTCAAACAGAATGAACTAACCAATTCAGTCAAGGAAGGTCTCTGCATTTGTCAGAAATCTCAGGGGAGGTCTGTGAAATTTACCCTTAATTTATTGAAGGTGAGATGATAAATTAATAGGCATAAATTATGCCTGAGAGACAAAGAGACATGTCTGACTCATGAGTGACGATGAAGGTGTCAGACAATAACGACGATGACAGTGGTATGGCTGCGGTGGTGATGGTGAGAGACCAAGAGAGTATTGTAATGTGTAGTCAGTGTGTGAGAGTGAGAGGTGAGAGAGAAGAGAGAAGAAATTACCAGATCTGGGGGTTTTAACTGGGGTGGAGGAATATATATGATTCCGGTCCGGTCTGGTTTGGTTTTTATAACACAAAAACAGGAAACCGAACCAGTTTTTATTTTTCAAAAATTTCTAAACTGGTACTGAATCGGGATAAAAAAAAATGGAGAGAAAACTGGCCGGTTCGGCAGTCGCGGAAAAAAAAAAAAAAAAAAAAAACCAAATGTCAGGCGTTAGCGAGAAATCTTCGAATTAGAGCCACGCCTGTTGGGAAGGATTTGGGCCTCATTTTGTTCCCAGGCCCAACAACTACAGAGCAACAATTTCAAGGACTGGATCAGCCTGGCCCTTCCTCACCTATGCTGGGAAGAAGAATTGCAATATGGTGTTTTTTTTTTTTTTTAACAGAAAAATTAATTGGAATTTATGTTTGGAATATATCCTAGCGAGTTTGATGATACGGTCTGGAAATGAAAATTGGCTAAAAATGATTATTATTTGCGGAACTGAAAATTTCTACAACAAAATGAACTATACCGGGGTGTTCCACTGTTATTTGAGTTTTTAAAACCAAGTTTCCTTCACAATACATGGGTTGGGTTTGGAGGAAAACAAACAAAAATTGGAGGCTTGTAATTATCTACAGGAACCCAACTTGGTTACCGATTTAAATTATATTTTTTATTTTAAAACTATATGTATATATATATTTTGACTGTTATTTGGAACCTAACTCCGATTTAAATTATATTTTTATTTTTATTTATTATGTGAATGTTATTGCTGGAACCTAACTCCTTAGGGTTTATTTATTTTGATGAAACTGACATTGATAAAAATAAATTCAAGTACTACGTATGTAGATAATACCTTTGAAGTAATAACAATTTGTTAATAAAACTTTGAAGTTTTTTTTCCCATTAAACTACTGTCGTATAGTAATAAATCTTAGTTTTTTTTTTTCCTTTTATTTTTATTGTGCTCCACAAGAGCAGTTGTAAAAGAAGTGTGATTTTAAAGGAGAGATACTCGAGAAAAGTTTTTACATGTTAGAGTTCCATCTTTTAAAGCACTTTCATTTATGGGTCTATTTCTAATATTTTTGGAAGAACATAGAATTTTAAGTATATTATTACGGTTGTGAATTGTAATTCTTATTGTTATAGTTGATTGATTTATGTTTATGATATACCATACTTTAGAAAAATAAATGGGCTTGTTGGACGGGCTTGAGAAATTAAAATTATAACTGGGCCGGGCTTAGGCAAGTTAAATGAAACCCGATTATTAATGGGCCGGGCTTGGGAATAGAAGAATCTTGTTTTATGTAGCATAAGCCCGGCCCGAACCCCGCCCGGTCCGGTGTTTGTGCACCCCTACTCTGTAGGGGACAAATTGGCTTATTGGACACGCTGCTGGGGTACAGAAATAGGGGAACAGAAATGGTACAGAGCGCGTTGGGGGACCCACTTTTGGGTCGCACACGAGTGATCCAAACCGTTCATTGTTCTTAAAACATTTTTCCGAGGGGGCCCACAAAAAATCAGCTCAATCGGACGGTTAGAAGTGCTTGAACAAAAGTCCCACCGTTTTTCCAAAAGTGGGTCCCCAAAGGCGCTCTGTACCATTTTTGTTCCCCTCTTTCTATACCTCCAAAAGGTTTGATCCCCTCTTTCTATACCTCCAGGTTTATCGGGCTTTATTAGCCTAAAAAATCAAGACTGAAAAAAGGAATGAGGAGTAACTTAACACTGTGAATGAAGTGATAATTTCTGTATACGAAGAATGTGTTGTTTCCATTATTTCCCTACACTTATGATTTCAACACTATGCGTGCACTGTTGTTTCTGCACAGACAAAAAAGAAGTATGGGCGGGCTGTTTGGGCTGCGAGAAGGCGTGCGTCCATTTGGTCGATCGAATTGTGTTGGACCATGGCGTAGTGACATAGCGGAAGCTTGAAAAAAACATGATACTATAATACTGTTTGAGTCCGTTGATTCGCGCACGAAGACTTAGAGATCAAAATTCTTCCCTAAACCTGTTGAGTGTTAGTAATTCACTAAGAATACCAAGACTAAGGGCATCAACAATTTCGTTGATTCTGTAGAATACCAAAATAATTGGAAGAACAATGAGAAAACTCTTTGAATTTAGTTATATCACCAAAAACTAATTAACTACAATCCTATTTATACTAACAAATAAGGAGACACAACCTTACAATCCT
This sequence comes from Vaccinium myrtillus, assembly GCA_016920895.1. Taxonomy (NCBI): domain Eukaryota; kingdom Viridiplantae; phylum Streptophyta; class Magnoliopsida; order Ericales; family Ericaceae; genus Vaccinium; species Vaccinium myrtillus. The sequence continues at coordinate 20,198,033 of CM029279.1, read as the reverse complement.
GATTTTTCCAACAATGTAATTAACAAATAGACTACTAAGAATCAACACAAAACCTTTTAGCCTTCAATCTAATGACCTGAAAATTGAAAAAGACATTTTCTAATCCTTTGGACTTTCCGACAATGTAATTAATACTACTCCAGAAGAGATTTATTAGACTACTAAGACTCAACATGCAAAATGCTTGACCTTAGAACAATAAAAGACCCAATCTAATGGACGTTGAAAATTGAAAAAGACATTAAAAAAAAATTCACTAATCCTTCTTTGACTTGTGATTTTCCAACTCTACCATTGTGCTACTTTACGATCAAAACAGTTCAAGTACCGATTCGCAATTCAATCCGAATCACATAGTCCATTGACATTTGACCTAGTAGTTGTCAAGTGGAATGCTTCCGTCATCAACGACCTTCAATCACGGACAAAGTTTCTCAAATTTTTGATACTTGTGCTGTTAGGCTACTCAAAAAAGGACTTGGACCAAAGGACGACCGTCTACAAGGCGTTAGATGGAGGAATTTTTTTCTCACATGCATATTCAAATTTTACCCTCTTCTTCTAGCATTTCGCTAACCGTTGAAGACGTGTACGTCCTTGCTTTGTCTATTTGTTGTTTTTCTTTCGTACCAAAAACATTTATATAGGAACCATGCATATCTATATTGTTGGAATTTGAGGCCAGGTCCGGGACCAAATCGGGTTGCCTATGTGGGCATGATTCAGTGACCCATTTATTATAGTCCTATCTTATCTTGGAGATAAGATACAAGAAGTTGAAGTCTATTCTCTTAGGATTATAGGACTTCTAAAGCATCTAGGATGCTCACTCTATATAATTCCTGCAGCATATTCATAATAGATGAATACAAAATCATCAGTCATTGAGTTCTAGAAAACTCTCTCCCGAGTTTTCTCTCTCTACCATTAAAAAGCAATTCGAAACTTTTGCACCGTAGAATAAAGGGTGATACTCGAACCTCGTAGTATCACTCTCTCGGAGGAAATTGTTGATGTTTTAGTACGTGATTCAAGGTATGTAATCCCTCCACTAAAAAATTTGGTTCGATAAAAGTTCACTGAAGGTAATCCGACCACCCATTTCTGCATTCTTTATTGAAGTTTTACATCTATAAGGAACACAAACTCACCCTTGAGGGATATAGTTGATGAATCGTTTTTATCTTGGAAATGTTTGTTCCGGATATATGCATGAACTTAGAGCAGATATTCCAGACAAATCCATGTGACACAAAGCAGGAGGTTTCCAATTTCTTTTCGTGAAGAAACAAGTGACATGGACATATATGGAATTATCTTTCAAAGTAGTGGGGGAACACAATTTCTCTTATCCATTTGAACTACTGAACTCACAGGAGTATGCATATCCAAATATACATAGGATAAGGATATGTTTTACAAGTGAATACTATGAAAAACAAAAATACTCAAGGGGAAAAAATTAAAAGCCCGGCAAGATTCAATTTTACGATGGACTTGAATTTTGTTTGCGTTTATATATCAAATATCCTATTGACCATTTTTTTTTTGTCAAACGTCAGGAGAACCTTTTTTACCCGCAATATCAAATATCCTATTGACCATTTTTAGATTTTGTCAAACGTCAGGAGAACATTTTTACCCGCAATCTCACAGTAAACGGGAAAGTTTCTTCCAAATCGATTCTTTACACCTTTTAGTAAACAAACAAGGGGTTTTTTAATCTTTTGAGTCGGGTGCATCCCCTTGCCCCAAGATGAGCCGTGCGCCGCCGCGCCGGCATAATTCTTTTTTTTGACGATCGGAGACGTTCACCGTGTAAACTTCGTCGAATACTACAAGTGTGCCAAAAATCAACTTGATCGGATATCTTTTAGTGCCTCGTCGGAACACAAATAACATGAAAAATTGATTTTTATCCAGTGTTTGTGTCCATTTGTGTTCCATTTGTTTTCAAAGTATTTGTGTTCCGATAACCTATTTAAAGATATCCGATCAAGTTAATTTTTTGTGTTCCGATAACCTATTTAAAGATATCCGATCAAGTTAATTTTTTGCTTTCATGTAGTACTCGACGAGGTCTACACGGTAAACGTCTCCGATCGTTGAAAAATATAGATTGAAAATTATACATGTGCGCACAGGGCTGCACATCACCCCCTTCAGTTCGATCGATTGCATTGTGCCACATGTTCATATTCTTCTATTTGGAACCTCTGTTTGGACACATAGTGCAATGTAATTGATTTTGAAGAAATTTTTGTTTACTCCAACAGTGGAACAAATGTTCACTGAATTAAACTCGCAATCTTCTAGTACTTAGGGGCTATTCCATCAAAAAAAAAAAGTTTTTTTTCAAAAACTAAGACAAATCATTCTCTCATAATACATTACAAAAAAATATTGTAAAAATTAATTTATTCTAAAAATACCCTTAACGGAACACCCCTAAAAGTACTCTACACAATCACTAGAACAAGTGTATGCATGTTTTCTTTTGACCAAATTGCCATACCTTTAAAGGTGAACTTGAAAATATAACATTAATTGCGCAAATGTAATCAATCAGAGAGGGAATTAAGGGGCCGAATCTGGCGGAGAACTGACCGGAAATTGGTCTTCCTTACAAGAAAGGGAATTTGGAAACAAACATCATCATAAAATATTTGAAGTTTTCTAGTGATGTAAGAAAGCTGGCCCCACCTTGCCCAGCATATTTGTCTTGGAAAAGGGACCAGCATTTAATTAGAATTGCGAAATTCTGAGTCCAGGAATAAGGCAATATGTCCACGGAAAAGTCTATGGGTACACCAAATTTTGTAACCCATTTCCGAAAAAATGGACGAGATGAAAACATAACTCGTAGCTAGATGACCAATATCTAAGTACACCTCAAAACGAAGTCCTAGATGACCAATATATCCTGGGGCATGGATGGAAAAGCCAAAGAACTCTTTAGCGCTGGCACAGTTGATAAAAGAAAATAAATAATTGGTATCAAAGTTTTACAAAGAGTCTTCGAGTAAGGGTACAAATGATTCTCAAAGTCAATTGGAGCCTAGTTTTGACTACAAGGAGAAAACCAACATTAATGATGGCCTCGTCGAATCTCATGAAAATTTCGAACCGTTTGAGTTTGAGGAAGAGAGAATTTTCAATACGGATGAAGTTGGAGGTGGTCTTAAAGATGATAATGCCTTTGAGATTGATGATGAGTCAGAAGAATTGCCCATCTTCGATGAGTCTCCAAATGAAGACTTTGTAGGTAAGTTTGAAGGAGTTCTCGTGTTTGACGAGTTTCCAAACCATGATATTGATGGTGGTGATGATGTTTCTCTCTTTTTACGTGAAGAACTTGAAGATGACTTTAAAGATGGTGGTTTCAAAGACCTTCCCGTCTTTGATGAGTTCCTAAAAGAGGAAAATGATCTTGAAAGTGACTCTATCATGGAGATTGGAGAAGATTTTAAGGATGACATTGTCCTTAAGATTAGAAGTAATTTGGAAAATGATCTTGGCCTTGTTCGTTTGGTAGTTTTAGTTTAGTTTTGATGATGTCAAAATGTGTAATGAGTGGAGAGAGATAGAGAGAGAAATGAGGGAAATGATGATGTCTTTAAGATGGCCCTTGTCTTTAAGAGTAGTGGTGAATTTGAAAATATTCCAATCTATGACAAGTTTGAAGAAGAGTTTTGTGTTGATAATGAAGAGGGTCAACTAGTTAATATGATCAATGAGAACTTCCTTATGGATAGGCAAGAAAGCAAGGAAGTGATAAGTGAAGACCCTTATGCTTTGGTTGTGTCACCGAAGTTGGATGAAGTTATTTTTGACTATCCACCAATAAGTGAAAAGTTTGGAGAGCCAAAACTTGATGATTGCTTCCATTATTTGCCTTCCGAGGTGCACATGGTGCAAGGGGAGTTTGAATTGACTCATTTTCCATGCACATGCTATTCGGGATTACCAAAAGAAGGAAAAGATTATTTGGGACAACTTGTAGACCCTTTGGGTTTTGTCTTCAAGCAAGCAAGTTTCGAGCATAGTGTGGTGACTTTTCAACGTGCTAAGGTGGATAGTTCTTGGTGCGACTTGGAAATGTGTGTGATGTGCTACTACAAGTAGTTTTCTTTAGAGGGAGAGTCTGATGCAGTAACTTTGGGGGTAATAGTGTTATTTTGTGTCCTTAGTGTTAGTGGGTCTATAAATATGTGTGTGAGTATTTCATTTAGTAATTTTTGATATAGTGATAAAGAATAGTGAAAGTTTTTGCTTCTTGTATCCCATTTGTGATCCTCTATTTCTTAATTAAATCTATTCCTTAATTTGGTTTGCATCAACTTAGAGCATCTCCACTCCTACACCAAATTTTTACTCAAATTTGAGTAAAAATTTGGTTAAAAACTTGATTTGGTATCAACCCTTCCAATGGGAAACCACTCTTTTAACCAAATTCTAGTTAAAATTTTGTCAAAAAACAGTTTTTTGCATTTTGGCTCTAAAATTTTCCCACCATTTTGTCAAAACAGATTTTTTTTTTTTTCATTTTGCCTCCAAAACTCATTTTCTACTTTCTACTTTCCCATATCAGTGCATACAACACCAGTTGGACATTCACCAGTAGAAATATCCACCAGCAGAAGCTTTTCTGCGGAACAAAAGAGCCGTTGAAAAATTTGGTGTGGGATTTGGTGTTGATCAAATTTGGTGAAAAATTTGAGCAAATTTGGTGTTGAGCAAATTTGGTGAAGGATTTGGTGAAGGAGTGGAGTGAGTTTTTGGGAGATTTTTCACCAAATTTAAATTTGGTGAAACATTTGGTCCAAGAGTGGAGATGCTCTTAGTACACTGTTACTCCTACACAATCACTAGACCAAGCGTATGCGTAGTTTCTTTTGACCAAAGTGCCATACCTCTAAAGGTGAACTTTAAAACATAACATTAATTGCGCAAATGTAATCAATCAGATAGGGAATTAAGGAGCCACATCTGGTGGAGAACTGACGGAAATTGGTGTTTCTTACAAGAAAAGGAACTTGGAAAGAAACATCATCATAAAATATTTGAAGTTTTCCACAGATGTGAGAAAGCCGGCCCCACCTTTGCCCAGCATATATTTGTCTTGGAAAAGGGACCAGCATTTAATTAGCATTGCGAAATCAAAAAAATGGACTTCTCCTCACTTCACACATCAGAGTGGTGTGCATTTGGGATGTACAAATGGTGTACCCAAAACATTTTCCTATTTGTGTCTCGTGAGTTTTTGGTGGTTGTAGCATATTTGTGCCCGACTTTAATTCACAAGGATTTTGTTAACATGTGTCCGTAAGACAAGAGTGCATTACTCAAAAAATGGGCTACAACCACCAAAAGGAATCAACTACTACAACCATACAAGCAAAAAAACAGGAATGCAAAAATTTGGAATCTCAACGCAGTAGTAGTGAAATCAAATTCAAGCATTACATTGGGTAAAGAAGTAGGAAAATTAAGAATGTGGAGGCGAATAGTTTGCATTTGAAAAATAATGAAATTAGAAAAAATAGATTATTCAAATCTCAGGATAAAAATATAATCCGAAAAAATGGACGAGATGAAAACATAACTCGTAGCTAGATGACCAATATCTAAGTACTCCCCCCATCCCAAAAAGGATGTCCAAAAACACTATTCACTGCTCTCATAAAATTATCTATATTTTTTTCATTTGAATAATATTTTTTGACATTCTTTTTGTGACGGAGGGAGTACACCTCAAAACGAAGTCCTAGATGATCAATATATCCTGGGGCATGGATGGAAAAGCCAAAGAACTCTTTAGCGCTGACACAGTTGACAAAAGAAAATAAATACTAATTGGTATGAAAGTTTTACAAATTGACTGCGTATCAAACGGCAATAATTTGATCAATCCCTCAAATAGCTCTCAAGCAGATCATGCTAGGTGAGGTCCATTACTTTCACAGACGCCTCCACGTGTCTACCATCAATATAAACGGTAACTCAACAAACCTCATTTATCGTACAAGTGAGATACCCAACCGACCCTCATCAAAACCCTAACCAAATTTCCACCCACCCAATGAGTGCAAATTTGTTCATCTTCACCGGGGTGAATAAAATCTTAACTTTGATTGGTGTAAAAGGTGTAGGATTCACCACAAAGTGATGTTATACTTTTCAAAAAGTAATGGGTCATCACGAAATGATGTCATACTTACTAAAAACTGATGTGATTTCGTAAATTATACACGTTTTTCACAAATCAGAGTGAGGGTTTTGCCCCTCAGGGCGAACAAATTTAGGTCTTGTTCGTTTTGGTTTTTAAGAACCGGTTTTCTCAATTATTATCTCAATTTTTAAATATTATTTTTATTTTTCTCTCTATCTCTCTCCAATCATTAATACCTATTTTTTAATTATTATCCATATTTCTCCCTCTAATCATTACAAAAATTAAAACTCAAAATCCAAACCAAACACAATCTTACACTCCCCACCCAATTTACCCATATCCCAAAACCCGACCCATTAAAACCACGGTCAAAACCCCAAGGACACCAGTCAAACCCTGTTGTCATCGGTATCCCAACTCTATCCACTCACAGTCGCCCACGTGTCCGCCATCCACTGGCCCACTCCCGCGAATCCAATGAGCGATTTTTCTCCTTATAAAATGAACCAAAATGGACCCCTTTGCTAAACCAGCAAGCGAGACCAAAAAAGCAGAGGAGTGGGAAAAATGGCGCACAATGCTCTCATTTCTCTTGCCCGATTCCCGGCGAGATTACCGCCATTCCTCCTCATTCTGCTTCTCTCTCTGAGTTCCTCCTCCGTCTCCGGCCACGACTACTCCGACGCACTCCGGAAGAGCATTCTCTTCTTCGAAGGCCAGCGATCCGGCCCCCTCCCACCCGACCAACGCATCCGTTGGCGCCGAGACTCCGCATTGCGCGACGGAGCCGCCGCCGGGGTAAATCCCCAAACCACCCCTCTCTCTTCTACCACATAATGTGGGCCAATCAAACTACAGCTAGACTAATTTACACTAATTTTTTTGTTCCTCTGTTCTGAATAGGTGGACTTAACGGGTGGCTACTACGACGCCGGAGACAACATAAAGTTCGGTTTCCCGATGGCGTTCACGGCGACGCTGCTGTCGTGGAGCATAATAGACTTCGGAAGGAACATGGGGCCGGAGCTAAAGAACGCGGTGAAGGCCGTCAAGTGGGCGACCGACTATTTGCTGAAGGCGACGGCGGTGCCGGGCGTGGTTTTTGTCCAGGTGGGCGACCCGATTTCGGATCACAGCTGTTGGGAGAGACCGGAGGACATGGATACGCTGCGGACGGTGTACCGGATTGATAGGGACCATCCGGGGTCCGACGTGGCTGGGGAGACTGCGGCTGCATTGGCTGCTGCTTCTATTGTGTTCAGATCACGTGACCCTGGTTACTCTCGCCTCCTCCTCGATCGTGCCGTTGAGGTATTCGTCACACACACAATATATCTGTCTTGGTAGTTGCTAGTGCGCACCGCCATCTTTTTGCATTTATTGTTGTCGCTCATGATATACATCCGCAGTGCATGTACATGTATGCGAGTACAAGTGCATGTACATGTACATGTATGCATGGGCATAACCACCTTCTATGGCCCGACATGGGTAATAGTGAAAACTGAAAAGTGATGGGTTTCTATGGCCTCCTTTGGCAAAAAAACCAAAAAGTGGTTTTTTCGTTAGTTTTGCATCAAGATTTTGTGGTTTCTGGATTCCTCTCGACGAGACGAATCTAACAAGTATAAAATTATTCAAAAAAATTAATTTTTTTTAATAAAGCCAAAATAGGTGGATTATTGGCAAATAATCCACCTATTTTGGCTTTATTCAAAAAGATTTGAGTTTTGACCATAATTTTATACTTTTCAGAATCGTCTCGTCGAGAGGAATCCAGAAACCACAAAATCTTGATGCAAAACTAACGAATGCAAAAAAAAATTGAATAAGGACAAAAGTGGTTTTTTAAAAAACCACTTTTTGGTTTTTTTGCCAAAGGAGGCCTATTTCTGCTTTTCTACATTCAAACGCACATCCTTTAAAATAAAGGGTGGTGGGGTGGTGGGGAGGGTTCAGAGCTCCTGTCAAAAGAGAATCTAAAATGAACGTAAACTTTTGTGTGTGCATATGATTTTTGTTGTATTACACTTTTGAAATTCCAGCATTGCACAAAGTCAAAATTTACAACACACGGGACTCGAAAACGCCCAAGTTTCTTCACATGTGAGTATGTGACACTTTTTGTGATTTAGTGGAGCTATGTATGCATGTGGATTTTTGGAGTCATGTGTAAAAATATACTCCAAAGTGTAACCGATAAAAAATATCTCATGGGCCGTTACACTAGCGTGACATTTTTTGAGTTAATGTGAGGAGAATATCCAGTCTCAAAAAGCATGAAAAATAAAAAATATAACTTACGGGCCTAGTTTCTCTTTTTAATTAGGGGCGGTGTCAGGTTTTTAGGTTAAATGAGTCAAAAATTAGATTTTTATGCAAGTTATTTTTTCTATTTGCTAATGCAAAACAACTAATTTGATAGATTAACTATGGCGTAAATATAAAGTTATACATATATTTTTTGCTTTATAATTGGTCCAAGGACTTATCATATTTTTTGAAAATAATATACGATACCCTCATTTGTAATGCTATCGACTCTCGAAAAGAAAAAGAAAGATTTCTATTAATTTAAAGTAAGTTGGGGCAATTAATAAAATTTTTGCGGGGTCGAAATTGTAAAATTTAGCTCCAAAGTAGTATAAAAAATCGTTATGAGAAATTAAAGTGAGAGGGACTAAGTGGCCCATCTTGTACCTTCTTGATTCGTTAGATATTTGAATGAAATGGGGTGATTTTGGATTGAGTACTTAGGAGCGTTCAATTTAAGGTGATTCCCGCGTGAATCCACTCGGAATTCGAATCTGGAATGAATGGACGGCTCGGATCGATCGTTTGGGACCCACAAAAGGATCCCGGCGCCGTCAGTACGTGGTCAGTACCGTTTGGTCGGTACGGATAGAACGGTCCCATTGTAAACGATTAGTGTGGTGGGAAATCAGTTGGTTGGGTTATAATTTGCATTTTCACATGGGTATGACCCGTGATGCATCGTTCTCCACTAATGGAGTAAAACATGCTTTCCTAACATTCTTGCATAAAAAAGTGGGTCTTTTATCATAGGTGTATGTATAGGTACACAGTATTCTATATATACTGCACGTACGTACGTCAATTGACCGTTGTGTGAAACGGCCATGTGCTTTGGCAGGTATTCGAGTTTGCTGACACGCATCGCGGCGCGTACAGCAACAGCCTCCGCTCCGGTGTTTGCCCTTTTTACTGCGACAACAACGGTTACCAGGTAAAAAGAAAAGTAGTCCTCCCTACAGAATTTTTTTATTCCTCGTTCTATTCTATTCCAACCAGATAAAAAATTAGTGATGCTTTTAAATATTTAAATAATTATATATAATATATATATTTTATTTAGGCGGTGTTCCACTAACTAGTTTTTTCCAAAAATTAGTTTTTCTCAAAAATCGAGACAAGTCATCCTCTCACAATACATCACATAACACAAAAACCAAGGCAATTTTAAAACAAAACTACCTTAGTGGAACACCAGTTTAATAGATTCTGATTAGTTGAATAAGACTATTTTTTTAATTTACATAAATGTTTTTAAAAAAAGATGTAATCATTTGAACAGTGACACGAACCGGAAAAAAATAGACTAACAAATCCGGACGGAGAGAATAATTTGATTCTCTTTAGTCCCTTAACGATGGACCGTTGAACATTTGACATGCCAAAAATCATGTTAATCGAATCTCATTCAATGTGCTTTTAAAATATATTTATCTTATTTTCTAAAAAAAATATTTAGCTTTAGGAAAATAAATTTTATTCTGTATTACAATATTTCACAAATCCATTTTTCTCTAGATAAATGTGTTTTTAAAATATATTAAACGACATCCGATAAACACAATGTTGACAACAAGAAGAAACAAACCACCGCCGTTCATTTTCTTGATTTTGACAATAGTGTGTGACATAACGGCGTAGGATGAGTTGCTTTGGGGAGCGGCGTGGTTGCACAAGGCGTCGAGGAGGCGCGAGTACAGAGAATACATAGTGAATAACGAGGTGGTTCTGAGAGCAGGGGAGACTATCAATGAATTCGGTTGGGATAACAAGCACGCCGGGATTAATGTTCTCATTTCCAAGGTTAGCTCACTCCCCCACCTTATTCAATTATATCCAAACCCGGGATAATGGAAACCTTTACTTTTTCTTTCCCTATTAATCCTTACCTTGTCTGTTTGTCTCTGCTTACTAATTTATCCTTGTCTCCACTTGTGCTTTACATTCTTCTTGTCCTTGCATGTTTATTCTAGCATTATCTTCGAATCACATGGTACGGAATGGATGTTTCATGATTTTGAAACGGAGGAGGTCCCGCCATGATATGGGTCCCACAAAAGATGGCCTCTCATTTGCTTTTGCAAGGAAAATTGTCAAAAATCACAGGGTAAATAGTCTACAAAGAGTTGATTAGTACATGTGATTCCAGTTTAGCCTTTTGTGGGTTTCTTCCTATGGACACTTTTTTCTTTGTTGACAAAATTACAATGCCAAAAAAAAAAGAAAAAGGTTACAATGGGCAATTTTGGAAATCTGTTAAATCGGCTAATTGAATCTAGTTGTGCATTTGGTGCATGGTATTGTGTCATGCACGCCATCCAGTCGTCTGTTGCGAAAATGCACGGCTCGGATAATTGCATTTAGTCTTTAGGGGTATTTATATTTCCCAAATTACGTAAGTATTAAAATGATGGTGCCCAAAACCATGTGGGTCCCCAGAATCAGTGAGTTCGGTACAAAACGCATGTGCAAAAAGGCATGGTGCGGGCAGTTCTTGCTCAGCTTCATTAATTTAATTTTACTTTCGCTGAAAAAGTGATAGCAACTTCTCCTCTCAGTCTCGTAACTGGGGGGGCCATATAGTGAAATCATACATCTTAAATTGGCCTCACTTCAATTTTGTTCTATGGTACCGTACGTAGCTTAACACATTTGTGGGTCCTGAAATGGGACTGACCCATTGCTAGATTTCTCTTATGTCTGACCTTTGTAAGGTTCTGCAATACGCAATGTTTGTTGATGTACCTGTGTGATAATTTAAGATTTTCCTGCATAATTTTATATCTAACGTATCATTTCATGACAGGAAGTGTTGATGGGAAAAGCAGATGATCTGAGATCCTTTCAAAACAACGCGGACGGCTTCATTTGTTCTATATTACCCGGGATTTCTCACGCTCAAGTTCAATACTCTCCGGGTACTTTCTTCGAATCACATACAATATCGCGTCTTTCCAATTATTCTTTATTATTATTGAACGTAATGTTTTTGTTTTTATTAAATGAAACTTTTTTTTCTTTAATTTGTGAAATTTTCTTGATTTGGGAAAAAGGTGGACTGATATTCAAAGCTGGAGGGAGTAACATGCAGCATGTAACATCTCTGTCGTTCCTACTACTGGCCTACTCTAATTACCTGAGCCACTCCAACCATATCGTGCCATGTGACGGCAGATCTGTTTCCCCTGCTCTCCTCAAACAACTCGCCAAACATCAGGTAACTTTCTTCTGCCCCACCCTTACAAAATCCGTGGACCATCAATAGAATCAGGCAACATCAACGGCTACAAATCCATCTGTTTTGTCTCCTAATCCCCTAAGACATGGACCACAGGTGTAGTGCCCTGCTTTATGTAGTTCCAGATTCTCTGTGCCGAGGGGTTTTGGGCTGTTGGATTGTGAGTGATCCAATAGCCGGAAAACCCCTCAATACAGAGACACATGGGTTTTTCGGCACATGGGATGTGCGCTCGGCTTATATGGGGTCCACTTGTGCCATGTATTAAGAAAAAATTGGTAAAAACATTGAAGTATAGCAGTTCCAATTTGTCATGAATAAAATTTTGACGTTTGATTTGTGGGGCCTACAGGTGGACTATATTCTTGGTGATAATCCAATGAGGATGTCCTACATGGTAGGATACGGTGAACGCTACCCACGGAGGATACACCACAGGGGCAGCTCACTTCCATCGGTACAGGTCCACCCGGCCCAAATTGGGTGCAAGGCGGGGTCTCTATATTACCTGACTCAAAATCCAAACCCGAATATATTAGTTGGAGCGGTCGTGGGTGGGCCCAATAGCAGCGATTCGTTCCCGGACTCGAGGCCTTACTTCCAGGAGTCCGAGCCCACAACGTACATAAACGCACCGTTGGTGGGCCTATTGGCATTCTTTTCAGCCCACAGTTGATTCCAATGGGGAAAGAATTTCTGTAGAAGAGGATATTGTAAGATTAGTAGTGGTGCGCTAAGGTCACCCTACTTATTAGTAATTATGTTATTAAGAATTAAAATTCGTATTGTAGCCAATCAGCTAAGAGAAAAAATCCGAGTAAGTGTAATTTCTTGTTTCCTACCTCTTGTTAAAGATTCTGTATCTATGTACCTGCAAGTATGAATGAATTTTCTTGGTCTGAGTTAAGACCAAGGTAAGAGAAGTGAAAGACTAATATGAATTTGTAATAAACAAGCCAGGTCAAGTTTTTTTTTTTGTAATATAAATATGTTAAAACTGGATTGTCCTATTTTTCAAAAAAAAAAAAACAAATTGGGATGAATGAGGTTGAAAAACGTTCTTTCTTACTGCCGAAATCTAATGAAATAGCAGCATACGCGATATATTTTTGTTTGGCTGATATAATTACATTTCTATTGCAAAACAAAGCAGAATCAAATAATCAATAGAGGAAAAAATTGAGATCAGAATTACACTACACCATTTTTAGAACATAAATAGGCAATCACAAAGTAATGGCATGAAATCTCCTCCACAAGCGAAGCAGTTCAGATGAAGGGGGAGCTAAGATAGACTCAAAAAATTTAAATTCTAGATATAATTTTTTGAGATTATCTGATCACTTTGGTTAAGATCAAGTCCCTGTTTCGAATTATATCCGTATCCGATCCGATTGGTTTATCGGATTTGGATCCGGATTGGGTTTTAGGGTGGGGTTGAGGTTGAGGTCGAGGATCTGGATTGGGTTTTAGTGTGGGGTTCGGGTCCAATCCATTTTAAACCCATATAAATATGGGTTAATATGGGTTGGATTGGGATGAAAATTGTCACCTCTAGATACCATTATGAAATTTTTTCTTTGGGTATCATTGCGGAGATTGTAATTCCTTTGATGATTGGGTCTTGATATTAGGGTTTTGATTTGTATCTATGGATTCCATCTAGGGTTTATACTTCTTATTGGGTTCCACCCAGTGGCGACTCTAGTATGATACGAGCGAGGTGGGTTCGAAAAATGCACTGAAAAAAACTTTAGACATAAATTAAATTTTCTTTACTATTCCTAAGAGGTTAAAATAAATGTTTTCTACCAAATTTGAACCAAATTGTTATAGCCCTATAAAACAAAACAAAGCCTGGTCAAGACAGCCCAATACATAATAAGGATAGTTAGAGGTGACAAACGTGCCCGCCGTGCCGTGCCGCTTTTCTTCCGTGTCAACCGTGCCATGCCCGTTTACTTAATCGTGCCATGCTGTGCCGTTTTTAATCGCGTCGTGCCCATTTTTAGTCATGTTGAGCCGTACCATTTTTCTTTATTCTTGTTGTGCCATGCCGTGCCATTTTGTAACCATGTCATGCCGTGCCGACCCGCTTAATCGTTTGACTCGTGTTGTGCCGTGTCGTGCCCATTTACTTAATCGTGTCGTGTTGTGCCCATTTACTTAATCGTGTCGTGTCGTGCCGTGCCGTGCCGACCCGCTTATTTAATCGTGTCGTGTCGTGTTGTGCCCGCTTAATCGTTTGACTCGTGTCATGCCCGTTACTTAATCGTGTCGTGCCGACGCCGTGCATGTTTTTTAATCGTGTCGGGCTGCTCCGGCCCGCTCACTTAATCGTGTTGTGCTTGCAAGTTGCAACGATAACTCTCGTCATGACTCTAGAAGCAAGGTGTTATAAAAATTTGATAAAACCTACTTGAGGCATAAATCTGGTATAACTGTGCCTCAACTCTTTTAAAGTCTCAGTTATCTTGTAAATTGTAATCATCCAAATATTGCCTCAAGTCTAGTTTAAGTGTTCATAATTAAGCATCAACATGCAACTTGTCTTTTTTCCCTATTACATTTGTTTTGGAACAAACGAAATGGCTTATTCTCACAATTTGAACAACTTTGACTTAAAAAATGAACAAGAAATTCAGGTTCGCAGTTTAAGTATCCAAAAAAGATGATCGAGTTTTCCAAAAATACAACGCAATGCTATGAATGCAGTCTTTTGATAGCATTATATTTATTTATAAATTTAATTCAAAAGTCACATTAATTCCAAAACTATCTATGTACCATCAAACTTTTAAGCCAATAGTTAAACTGTTTTGTGGGATTTACTGCATCTGTGCATGCTCTCTTAGATCAGTTAGAGATGTATAGGATCCTATTCATCTGTAGCTCGTGCTATTTGATTCAGTGTGAGATTTACTTGTGGAGTTTGTACCCTTATATGTGAGAGCCTATCTTTGGGGGCTGTCCCTAGGAGGTTTGATCCCCTTTCGGGAGGGGGGTGTCCTCCCATTATCCAATTTGTAATGCTATTTTATAGGCAGCTTCTTCCTTTCACAGGATGTCCTGAAGCGTATTTGATCAAGAGACAGTGTTGTCCTTCCCCTATGGACTGGCTATGCATTTCGATATCGTGAGATGATGAGGACTTCACCAACGGATACGTCACCAAGCTGTTGGGCAATTTGTGTTCTTCAAAGCAAGTGGCAACAACCATATTTTATGTTTCATGTTTGAATCCAGATTAGCTCCCTTTTGATGAGTTTCTAGTCCATCTTCTTAGATGGGTTAGAAACTCTATTAAATATTTGAAGTTTATGTTTTATGGTTAGTCCCTGTTTTAGCAAGGTTCCCCATCTTATATCTCATGTAGCCTTTGGGCCTTCCTCTTATAGAAAAGTGAAACAAATCAAGAAGCAAAGAACAAGAGAGTAATCAATAAGTTTTCATTTCTCAGATGCCTTCAATACAAGCATAGACCTGGGTATATATACCCTTAGTAGACAGTAAACACCTAACAACCAAACTTTCCAAAATTACAAAATAAACTCACTACTTTAGAGAATTACAAAACAGTCCCTAGTGGTTGTGCTTTACACTCCCCTGCAAACTTATGGGTGGTTCAACCACCATAAGTTTTGATTTAAGAAATTGAAACTGTGCAATAGGCAGGGATTTGGTGAAGATGTCAGCAACTTGATCTAAGGATCCAATATGCTGAACTTGAATCTGTTTGCTGAGAACCTTTTCCCTAATAAAGTGATAATCCACTTCCACATGTTTAGTACGTGCATGATAAATGGGATTAGAGGCTAAAGAAATTGCAGATTGATTGTCACACCAGATCACAAATGGCAGAGTAGGAGTGATATGCAAGTCCACAAACAACTGATGAACCCAAGATATATCAGCAGCAGTCTGAGCAAGTGCTCTGTACTCAGCTTCTGTAGATGATCTAGCTAGAGTATGCTGTTTTTTTGCACACCAAGATATGAGATTAGAACCCAAGAACAAACAAAACCCTGTAGTAGAACGTCTATCAATGTGATCTCCTGCCCAGTCAGCATCGGAATAGGCTGATAAAGTAAGAGGTCCAGGCACAAATAATAATCCTTGATGTAAACTGCCTTTAATGTATCTCAATAGCCTTTTGACAGCAACATAATGACTTTGATTAGGGGCATGCATATGTTGACAAGCAATATTGACAGAAAAAGCAATTTCGGGACGTGTAAGAGTAAGATATTGTAAAGATCCGACAATAGTTCTATACCAAGAAGGATCCTCAAAGGGCAGATCAAGTGCAACAGTAGCAGGCTTAGAAGATGAAGGAGAAAAACTTGGTTTGCACTCATGCATACCAGCTTTCAACAATAAATCTGTAGCATACTTGGTTTGGGACAAGATGAGGCTATCCTTATGATGAATAACTTCAATTCCCCAGAAAATAAGACAGATGGCCAAGATCTTTCATAGCAAACTGTGTACTTAGAAGGGTAATCAACTCTGTAATGTAAGAAGGATTACTTCCTGTGACAATTATGTCATCCACATATATCAAAACCAAAGTAATTCCTTGAGAATCATGATGAATAAAGAGAGAGACATCAGCCTTACTCTGCTGAAATCCTTGTTGAATAAGCACCCCAGAAAACACGGAAAACCAGGCCCTTGGGGCTTGCCTTAGTCCATATAAGGCCTTTCTTAGTTTGCAAACAAAATTAGGATGCATAGGATCTTTATAACCTAAAGGCTGCCTCATATACACCTCTTCTTCAATGACTCCATGTAAAAAAGCATTAGACACATCGAGTTGACATATAGACCAATGATGATGAACTGCTAAAGTCAATAAAACCCTAATTGTGGGCTGCTTAATGACAGGACTGAAGGTTTCTGTGAAGTCCAAACCTTCATATTGTTGATTTCCATTGGCTACCAGTCGTGCCTTATATCTAGCAATGCTTCCATCTGAATGCCTCTTTATTTTATAAATCCATTGACACCCAATTATGTTGGCATTGGTAGGAGGTACAACTAATTCCCAAGTACCTTGTTTAACTAATGCTCCATATTCCTCTGCCATGGCCTGTTGCCAGACAGAATGTTTGACAGCCTCTGAAAAGTGTTGGTTCTGTGGATGGGGCAGATGCAGGTTCTTTCACACTAACCACAGTCAAACCAAAAGGATGTTTGTGCTTAAAAATACCAGACTTTGATCTAGTTTGCATGGGATGATTATTCTGAGTGGAACACTGAGAATTAAGTAAAGAGGAAGAAATAGAAACCTGTTGTGATGGAAGAGATGTAGTGGCAGGAGCATCTAAGGATATAGGAACAGAGAGAGAAGATTCATGATCAGAATTAGATATAGGAGGTTGAGTAGTAGAATATGGTGCATGATCAGAATTAGGAAGATGAGATTCAGGAGTAGAAGTGACATGCTGAAAATTGGTAGAATGAGAATGCTCAGGATTTTGAAAAGGAGATACAGAAGCTGTGACCCTGGAACTAGAAGGAATATGAGAGGATGAGATTGTGGAAGACATAGGAAGAGAAACAGAAACAGTTATGTCACTAAAATCTGTAAGAGGAACATGAAACTGTGATGTGATCTGAGAAGAAATTTCATGATTGGATGGTAAGCAAAGTTCAGAATAAGGGAATACATGCTCAACAAATTTTACATGCCTAGAGACATACACCCTAGAAGTTGAGGGATCTAGCCATCTGTATCCTTTAGTGGCTGGACAGTACCCTATAAAAACACAGTGTTTTGATTTAGGTTCAAGCTTATTGGAGGCATATGGTTTGAGCCAAGGGAAACAACTGCAACCAAATCGTTTGAGGAAAGAATAATCTGGCTGTTGTTGGAATAACAGCACATAAGGTATCTGAAAATTAAGTGATGTGTGGGGCAGTCTATTTACCAAGTAAACAACAGTAATGAGTGCTTCTAACCAGAATTTAGAGGGTAGAGCAGATTGAAGCAAAAGAGTGATCGTGGTCTCAATCAAATGTCTATGTTTCCTTTCAACTATACCATTTTGTTCTGGAGTATGTGGACATGTAGTTTGATGAACAACACCATTAGATAGGAACATATGTAGCAAGAAATGATTAAGGAATTCCCCTCCATTGTCACTTCTTACTGTCTGAATGGTAGTATGAAATTGGGTTGTTACATAGGCTTTGAAGTTAGCAACCATTTGTTTTACTTCAGATTTATAGTGTAAAGGGAACAACCAACAAAATCTGGTATAATCATCTACTATTAGAAGATAAAATCTGAAGCCTTTATTAGAAGGAATTGGAGAAGGCCCCCACACATCCATATGTACTAATTGAAAAGGAGCACTAGAGCAAGTTTCAGACAAAGGAAATTTCAATTTATGGCTCTTAGCCATGTTGCAGCAATTACAAATGATACTACTAGATTTAGAAATAGGCAAATGGAATTGTTTTATTAAAGAATGAAAGAGAGGTGTACTAGGGTGACCTAGTTTATTGTGCCAGATGTGAGCATTATCACTGGTGTTGACAAAAGCTGCAGGAGTAGAAGATGAACAAGAACTGGTACTGGAAACTTTAGATGAGTTCAGAAGAGGGTATAGTCCCTTGTGACAGGGCCCCTTGTATAGAATTCTGTGAGTAACTTTGTCCTGGATTACAAGACCAGAGGAATCAAAGATAAGAATGCAGTGATTATCTTTGAAAAATTGATTAACAGATATAAGATTATGAGTAATGTCTGGTGTATGCAAAATGTGAGACAACTTGAAATGGGCCAAAGGAGTAGGAAGGAGACCTGTGCCAGTGTGAGTAACCTGAAGCTGAGACCCATTTCCAACTGTAACTCCACTTTGAACAGATGATGGTTGAGGCTGATCCAAATTTGTCATGCTATTGGTGATGTGGTTAGTAGCACCACTATCAAAATACCATGGCTGACCTGCAGTCCAATCTTGTGTATTAGAACCCCCAGGTTGAGAAGACATGTTATAGCCAGGTGAACTAGGAAAACCATTGAAAACGCTCATAAGAGCAGAAGGAACAGAGCCTGCAAATCCAGTGAAGTGTGCTTGTGCCTGAGTGTAGTTACCAAAAGCCCCTGTTGGTATTGCATTTGACCCCTGTTGCTGTGCAGAAAAACCAGAAGACTGATTCCCATACAACTGATTAGGTGTAGAAAATCCAGAAAACTGAGTTGGTGCATTCATAAACTGATTACTGGACAACTGATTAGGTACAGAAAATCCAGAAAATTGAGTTGGTGCATTCACAAACTGATTCCCAGACAACTGATTAGGTACAAAAAATCCAGAAAACTGATTTGGTGCATTCATAACTTGTGGATGAGAATACCCAAATTGATTGAAAGAAGGTCCTTTCCACTGATCAAACATCGGAGACTGTGGTCTGTAGTAACAATAGGGTGTTATATGATTGGTTTTTCCACAAATACCACATGGTTCTCTTGGATAACCTTTTGAATAACCCCTTCCTCCTCTACCTTTAGAAAAACCTCTAGACTGATAAAATTGCTGAGGAGGTTGGAACGACTGAAAATTACCTTGTGAAGTTTGTGGCATAACATGTGGACTAGGTATCAATGGATTATTATACTGTATGAGAGATGCACTAGGTGGAGCAGCCTGATTATTTCCAACATTTGGGACTGCAGTACCAGAATTTGCAACAAGAACAGTTGAATTTTCAACGGTAGACGAAATCTCATCATCATGCATCATTTGAACATCTTCTCCTTTGATCATAGTTACCAATTCCTCAAAAGAAATTTGACCACCTCTAGTTCTTACTGCAGTCTTGAATCCTCTAAATGGTCTAGACAGTCCTCTAAGCGTATGAAAAATTAGGTCATCCTCACTTACAGGAGATCCAGAGGCTTTAAGTTTCTGAGCATAATCCTTGATCTTATCAATGTATTCTTCCACAGTAGTGGTCTGTTTAATCGTATACAGTTTGTCTTTAAATTCTTGAACATGTGTTCTAGACAAGGTGTTATACCTGCTATTCAACGATGCCCAAACTTGAACACTATGTCGTAACCCTAGCACGTAGGGTAAAGTACACATAGACAAAGATGAGGTAAGACAAGACAGCAATTGAGAGTCTATCAATTTCCACAACGCATACGCTGGATTCTCCTCCATTTCACCATTTGAATTTCGAATTTTAGAGGCTGGACATTCAATAGTACCATCAAGATACCCTAGAAATCCGTTAGCGTTCATTATATTCTCCACTTGAGTTTTCCACAACAAATAATTCGTATTATCCAGTTTGATATTGACGAGTGAATTGAAATTCGATACCAGAAATGCGAGTGATGGAGGCAGATTTACTTGACGTGCAACCATATCTGAATCTGATGTCGATCAACAAATGAAGAAGACAATTGAAAAACTATGAAAAGATCAATTTCAAGACGAATCTAGCTGTGCTCAAACCCTAACTTCTGCAATCAATTCTGGACGAATCTAGTTGTGCTCAATCCCTAACTTTTGCAATCAATTCCTCTATCTTCTTTTCATCAGGATCGATCGAGACTCGCGTGAGTTTCTAACGCTCTGATACCATATAGAAAAGTGAAACAAATCAAGAATCAAAGAACAAGAGAGTAATCAAGAAGTTTTCATTTCTCAGATGCCTTCAATACAAGCGTAGACCTGGGTATATATACCCTTAGTAGACAGTAAACACCTAACAACCAAACTTTCCAAAATTACAAAATAAACTCACTACTTTAGAGAATTACAAAACAGTCCCTAGTGGTTGTGCTTTACACCTCTCATCTTGTAGCCGTTTGGCTTAGTTTTTCTTTTCCTTTCTTTTTCTTTATTTCTTTCTTTTGTTTTGTCCTCTTGGGGTATGCCCCTTGTAGGTTGTATATTCGTTTAGCTCCTTTTATTTTCAAGCTGATTTACCCAAAAAAAAAAAAAATCTTTTAAGCCAATATTATTAAAATGAGACTATTAGTATAATGAATCCAACAAAATTACATCAAATGATCAACGTATGAATTTTTCACGGCAAATGGCCAAATTATATAGAAAAAACAAAGCATTCGAAAGGGAGACTGAAGAGCATTATATTTACACCTCTCTAAACTGAAACCACTCGTAATAAGGAGGATCATAGTAGCCTTCGACATCAAATTTGCCTTGGGCCGCATAAGGCCCATCGATGAAAACGAGGTCTAATTTACCGAGCACCGTCTCCGGCCACCGTTCGAGCTATTTGCGGAGAATTTCAGCACTTGTTCTGAACCCATGGAGGCAGAGGAATTTGGGTTTCTTCTTGCTTTGCGTTTCCATCTCGAGATTTTGCAGGTTCCAATTTATTTGGAAATGGGGTTTGTAACTTTGGAAATGGGGTTTATAACTTTGTAACGTACTTTTTCATTTTATAGACCGCATAAACAATATGAAATATTTAAGGAAAAACATATACATGTTGAGATAAACAATATGAACAATCATCATAGTTGGCATTAACAAAAGAAGTAATAACATCCCTATGATTCCTCCAAGATTTTAACATAAGAAATGTTGAATTCCAACGAGTTTTTACATCAATTTTCATTTTCCTTGGTTTAACATTGAAACTAGCACACAATCCTTCAAATTCTTGTTGCCTAGTTGGGGAAGTAGATATATAAAGAATTGCACCTCTAATTTTTTCTATTTGTGGTCCTATATGTTTCAAACCATCTTGCACAACTAAATTAATGATATGGCATACACATTGCATATGAAAAAATTGACCAGCATGAGGAGTTGACAAATTTCGTTGGAATAAATCAATAGCAGCAGTATTAGCAGTACGATTATCAAATGTAATACTAAAAATTTTATCAACAATTTCAAACTCCCTAAAAACACCATTTATACATTGAAAAATGTGATTAGCATTATGAGGAAACTCCGTTTAGGGTTCCAAGTTCCGACTTCCAAGATAGATCCGGTGGTGGAGGTGAGTGAGAGATTGACTGGTGGTGAGTGGTGATTACTGGTGAGTGGTGGTGGTTAGTGGTGACTGGTGAGTGGTAGAGAGAGAGAGAGAGAGAGAGAGAGAGAGAGCCGTTTGTGGTGGTACCGTGGTAGAGATAAGAGAGAGAGAGAGAGAGAGGGAGAGCCGTTTTCGGTGAGCCAGAGAGAGAGAGAGAGAGAGAGAGAGAGAGAGCCGTTTAGGGTTAGAAAGAGGGCTATAATAGCCTATTTATACTAAGTAGCAAATCTAGTGCATATGTCACACTATGCCTATGTACCCAACTGTAAAATTGCCGTAAAATTGTAATACTTGAGGGTCGTCAGAGTAGTTTTCTTCGAATAGGAACCGTCTACGTTTTACGTGGGAGTGATTATATCCTCTCGGAAAAAAATAAAGTAAATTAATTATCATTACGTACTTGATCGAAGGAGACAAATTTTTGGTTTATAATGAATCAACGTCCCGATGAAAGGGCTTTCAATACCCGATAGACTTCAAATTTGGTGAGAGTGATTAAAACAGCAAGACAAACAAAGTGAACGGTTTGGATCGTCATAATTGTGTTGCGATCATGTGGCTAGCGTACATTATCCTATAGCATAATAGCTTGGTTCAGAACCATGTAGGTTCGATGTATAGGACTGAAAGGCAGGTGCAGAGCAGACTTGATTTCTCGAATGTTTGATATAAATTGTTAAGATTTCATATCTTACCAATTCTATCATTTTCCCCGAAAACGGTGGTGTCACACCCTCAAATTTATAACATAAATAAATAACAAGCTTTCTGAAAATAAGAGTTGACATTTCAATAGTCCAAGTTCATAGCCATATCACAAGTCAAAGTCTCACAGACTAAATAATCAACAATTGCCCTTACCCCAAATGTTAAGTAAATAAGTTATAAAATGTTATTACAATACCCAAGTCAAAAGATTGAAATAAATCAGTTACAAGTTCATTTCTTTCAAAACTATGAGACAAATGATGATCGATTAACTATCATGTAAAATTCTCAAGTAACATCCAAGCACTTCATGCCAAACAAGCTATGCTCCATGCGTGGTACCTGAAATTTGTTAGGGTGAGCTCACTAGACCAGTAGAGAAAAGTCTACCAAAACTAAATGCAATGAGATGCAAGTGAGTGATAGACAAAGAAGGCACAAATCACACAATAAAGTTCAACAAACTTTAATGGTTAATGGATTCAAAACCAACTCATAAGCCACTACATTCCCTTTACTATCATCCCTCGCATTCGACACGTACCCGACATCTCGCATGTGTCTAACTCATTCATATCATATTGTGTCTAGTTCATTTTAATTATCCAATTGAGAAATTCCTCGCGACACGTCCATAGGACGAACCGAGTATCATTCCTAGCGACATGTCCAAAGGACGGCCCTAGTATCATTTTGGGCTACCTTTCGGCCCTGTATCCATATCTTGCCCTTGGCCATGACATAATTCCTCGCGACACGCCCATAGGACGGATCGAGTATCACAAATTCCTCGTGACACGTCCATAGGACGGACCGAGTATCATTCCGGGCTAACTTTCGGCCCCGTATCACATGTTATAAGTTCATAATTTCATTTAACAAGTTCCAACCTCAATCTTGTTACACTCCGGGCATGCCATATAGGCCCCTTGTCACTCCGGGCAAACCATAAAGGCTCCGTGTCATTCTGGGCATACCCTATCGGGCCCCTGTCACTCCGGGCATACCCTGTCGGGCCCCGTGTCGCATATCAATAGTTTCAAGTTCTCAATTTCATTTAACAAAAACCAATTTCATTCTCATGTCATGACATAACCCACATTTCACATCGTTCCTCAATTTTGTCGTTTTGCGTACGACGTCCCCACATGATTAACTAATAAACAATCACGACCATAGCAACATGTTCCACAATCTCATCTGGTTTCTAGTGTTTCTAGAACAGAAAATCACATTACATAAATGAAAAACACGTCCGGGGACCTAACAAGTGCAAGGGAATGGAAATAGGGTCATCCAACCGGACACATCATCATCCAACCGGATACATCTAGTGATTAAAAGAAAGAACGTCCGCCAACATGGAAACAACCTTGCAGATTTCCAAGGTGATTCAATGGGGCTCCAAATCAAGAAGTTCCAAGCAATGAGGTGATGATATAACAACTCATTTGTGAAGGAGATCAACAATAAACATGGGTCAAGACATTGTCAAATCAAAGTGGCTAGAAAAAAGGGGTTTTCAACAATTCAAAAGAGATTAATCAAATATATGTACAAAACCCACAACAAGCACTCAAATACACTTAGTAATGGTAGAAATTTCCCTACCTCAAAGGGTTTTGAGCAAAACCCAACAAATCTAACAAACCCTAGCTTTTCCAAAGAGCTCCAACCGAAATACTCCTTCCCGGAATGAAATAAAAGTAACCCAAGCTTCACAACGTGTGTAGGAGGCTAGCTTGAGCAAGGATCTTGGAGGAATTTGAAGTTTTATGGTGAATTTGGGAGGAAGTTTGAAGCAAACATGGAGAGAGAGAGAGAGAGAGAGAGAGAGAGAGAGAGAGACATAATCGGCTGTGTATGGAGAGGGGGGAGAAGAGAGAGAGAGATAATCGGCTGTTATATCAGCAGATTCAACACTAAAATATTTCCATATGATATGAGTTGTAACATGCACAAATCTTTATCTACAAACTTTAGAGTAAGCAATCCCTGACAAATCTATCATAACAATGAAAATATATTTCATAAAGAGATCCATTTACAATATTAAGTATCCAGCACTAAAGTAAAGTTAATAACTATAAAACATAAACTTCTAAGTTGAAAGAAAACAAAAGATTGCTCAATGGTCTTATTACATTCAAGGAATACACAATTCAATATTTTATGAAACATTCAACAGAGCTCTGAGTAGAAGTCCTTCAAGTATGTCTCTTCCTTTCCTTTCTGAAGCAACCAAGAAAATAAGTCCATCATTTTGGTCTTCCATGGTTTTAGTATCCAAGTAGAAGTGATGATCGCCAGTATTCTTTCTAGAGCTTCCCCTGCTAAGTTGACAAAAAATCAATCAAATTCTATGGAAAATTGGGAAAGAAAGGGGGTCAAGAACATGCCGTGTTTGCTAAACATAACCCATCAAATCAGCACACCTTGCTCTAGGGTAACAAGACCCCATTTGGTTGACAAAATCCTTTACACACCCAAAATTAATCTCTTACAAACAAAATACTTTACGCACAATTATTTATAACTCAATCAATGGAGGCCAATAAAGAAGTTGTAGTAACTATCAGCATTAAGCAAGCCTACTTCACAAACATGATTGAAAGAGCTGAATCATCGGAAGAAAAAAAAAAGCACATTAATGCAAGGTATGCAATGGTAATAAGAGCCATAGTGACTTGATCTCTTTTCCTCAACCAACCAATGTTGCTTCTTTCTTAATTAACCAATGATCAAACACATATAGAATGCAAGGAGGAATAGCAGGTTGAGCGCACAAATAATAGTCACCTAAATGCAAGAAGATCTAATGGAATCAAAAAGCCTCACAAATACCCCTAATCCTTTGCGTTTTTCAATAGAGAAAACAGAAATACCAAAGCCGCATCCTAAATCCCTAAAAACAATAGAGAATCGACGTCAAAATTTGTAGATCTTATGAAAGGAGATTACGATTTCGCTACATTTCGAAGAAAACGGAGAGTCCCTAAAATCAAATCAATCGACCAGTTCATTGTACTACACCCAAGAGAAGAGAGAGCCATCTCATGATATTCATAATAGGAACTCTATTTTATTCAAGGAAGCTCGTAAGATGATGGATGTGGGTGCTCGGTTGAATGTTCATTGTAGAAGGGGGAAGCTATAACTTAAGGAAGCTACTCGAAATACGGGAGGAAGAAATTGCTAATAGGGAGAGATGTCAATTCGACGAAAGTGCAGTTGATGTTTTCTCTGACATGGAGGAAAGAGCCTCTCTTTCTTTGGAGTTTTAGGTTTGTTTTGTTTTTGTGGTGGTGTGCTGTGTAGTGATTCATGTTTTGGTTTTTGCGGTTAGATTTAGGGTCGATAAGTGTTTTGGATGTCTGGGAAAAGGCTTCTCTTTTGGTTTTGTTTTCAATTAGCTTCTTGCTTTCTGGCTTTTTCAGGTCTTGGGTGGCTTTATGCCGGTGTGCCTTTGCTCCTTTTAATAATTGTGTTTTCGTATGAAGATTAATAAAATGTTCTTTTGTTGAGCAAAAAAAGAGAAGAGAGAGTCAAACGGAAGCGAGGGGTGTTAACCAGCCATAGAGATCTGCAATTGATACCAACACCAGGAAATGGATGAGGGAGAGATCAATGAGCCTTAGAAAAGAAATATTAGCGACATTTGAGGAGAATAAATGCTTGGCCTAGACACTTGAGTTATTAAAAAATATAAAGTAAGAGAGAATAAATTCTACCCTTGCCCATGGCAATTTTTCAATTCATTGCACATTATTAAGATGCAAGTCTTCATAGCCTTGGTAACTTGAACATTATTTACAGGGCTCTAGGTTCATGATAACACACTGTTTGTAATGCCTTAATTTTTGGAAGCATTATCTAATTCATTAAATAGGAAAGGATTTATTTAAATAAAAGGAATTCTTTATTTAAGCAGAGGAGTAACATGAAATAAAGTATTTGTTGGGAAATTAAGTTACATTCTTCCAACACAAAATAAGTAGAGGGCAGGGTTCTCTAGTTGTTCGGGTTCATATCTCAGCTCTATTCTGGTACTTGTTCTTCAATCCGATCCTCCCTGTGATAGTATGGCTCCTCTCCTTCATCTTCAGTACATGGCATGATATACATGGGCCAAAATAACACCATGAGCCATAAATCACTCAATAGCTAATTCTCACCCACCAACCGTTACGTTACACATAGCCATAGTTCATATATAGCAGTACAAAATTAAGAAGTTGTTTAATGATTTAATTATCTAGCCTTCCACTTAAATTTCATCTAAGTTCTCCACCTCGAGAACATCCTCCCATTTTAACCACCAAGACTATGACCATTTGTGATTCAACTCTCACCTTACTTGCCTTAATTAACTAGGAGCCCAGATGAAACAACCTAAGTTATCTACTTAGTCGGATCCATCAATGCCGCACAAGGGATAAATTCTCCAAGGACTAACCGAAGCCCTGGGCCCACGAGGAACTTACCAAATCCATTGGAGTATATAGACCGTAACCTGGTACTTAGTACAAAACACCTTACATCGCCTAAATTCATAAGGAGTAATCACGTCTGTCATAACTTAGGGTTCTGTAACAAAATCATCGGCTGACTACCTTTCATAGTATCTCATAACAACAGTAATATTTTTGGTTAACCGCCAATCGCATTTGCAGGAGTCTCCCATCTGTTATCACACCACAAACCTCAATCATTTCCATTTTCCTTTTAACATAACATTGTATATATGATCGCTAGCTACATTCGTATTCCAACCCGGGAGCTCAGTTGTGAATTCTAACATTCAATAATTTAATATCCGAAATAGCAAAGCAAAGTGATAACGATATTTCAAGGTGCATATTATCCACAAAATTTACACAAAGCGATTCATATGATTCCGTGGCATCTACACATAATTTCATCATTTATAACCAGTAGGTATTTACTGAGAAAGGGTTTAAGCATAATAAAACTTGAGGGGCAAATATGTACTTTAAATAAATATAGGGTGGATTGTGTAATTATAAAAGTTTAGGATTGATCGTGTATCACCACCTAAGTTCAGAATTTTATTTGAGTCTAGGTTATATTTATTGTAGAGGGTATTTTGAGTCTAAGTTCAAGTAGGGTATTTTAGTAACAAGATCAATAAAGAGGGTATTTTGCTAATCATGTTGTGATAAAGGGTATTTTGGTAATTTTCTATATAATTTTGTTTGAGTGAAATACAATAATTAATAGTATTCAGTTGGTTTTCACTAAAACATACTTAGTTTGTTTAATATAGCTGTCTAATATATTATTAGAGTAATTTTACTACTATATAATTTATAAGGTGATTTTAAACATCATAGGGTGCATTGATTAACTATAAGGGAAAAAAGGTAATTCGAAATACCGAGAGCAGAGACTCTGTTGTTTTTGGTTCGGGAATTGTAATTTTAGACCCTTTTAACCTGTAGTATACTTAGAATTAGTGATAAGAGGTTTCTATCTTAGTTCTACGGGATTTTTGAAAAAAAAGGGTTTTGGTGTAAAACGGGTGGAGGTGGCCCTTCGGTTGGAATTTGCTTTGTTGCTTGGTGCTTTTGGGATCCTTGGGAGTGTGGTAAGTGTTGTGTAACTTGGATTTGAAAGTGGTGATGATTTGGTGTAAAATGCACTTTTTTTTGTCCTCACTCTCTCTAAGCTTCCATAGCTTCTAAGCTCCATCTATCTTCTTTTCTCTTTTGTTTCCTAGTATCGTGTGAGTATTTGCAGTGTGGGAGAGGTATGGGACGGAGGTGGGTATAAATCGGTGCAAGGTTGAGTGAGTTGGAGGAAAAAATGGTGGAGATAAGGTGATTTGATGGCAGACATGACATAGAGGCTGGAGTAGGGATAAGGAGTAGGGGAGTGGCCTTGGCAGGGATAAAGGAGGTGGGAGCCGATTTTTAGGAAGTAAGGGTGGTATGAGTGATGATGGTGAGGTGTAGGCAGTTTTAAATGGTGAAATGATGGGTGGTATAGGGTGGAAGGGATAAGAGTAGGGTGTGGGGTTGTGATGATGGTGTTGGGGAGGGGAGAAGTCTGAATGGCAGTAGATAATGTTGGTGATGGTTTGAATAATGGTAGATTGGATTGTTGATAGGATGTGAGGTGATTGGAGGGAAAAGGATAAGGTGGGAGGTGGTTAATGTGATAATGGTGTTGGAAAGGAAGGGATAGAGAGAGAGAGAGAGAGAGTGTGAAGGAGATGCAGTGTTGGTGAGATGGAGGTGGGAGAGGGTAAATTGAGTAGAGTTTCGTGTAATTAGGTCCTTAGGTGTAAGTTTAGGATAGTTAGTAGGGTCCTTATGTAATTAACTGTAATTAGTGTTGATTAAACTTAATTAGAAATAAAATATTACAAACTTTTATTTTAAAAAATTTCAGGTTATTACACAGTAAACCTTGCCTCCAGCCCTAATATAGGTGTAATGTGATACTGTACAGTGGTTATGTGTTGCTAAGGATAATACTTCCTCCAAAATATGTAAAAGAAGTCTTGCATCTACATTTTGCTCATAAAAAAGGATAGCACTATTTGTACCTCACACATACTTTTATGTACATATGCATGGAAAATGTATTCTTTTTGTACAGTCACTTATTGTGATAAACTTGGTCTTTGGGAGTGTAGGTTGGAAAGGAAATTTGGAGAGATAGAATAATGGCATTACAATGGCTCCAGTGGTTGAAGGAATGAACAAGTAAAGTTGGAGAACTACTCCGGGTCGATGAATTATAAGGACGGAAAATTCTAAATTCCGCCCTTAGGGTGGAGGATAATGTGTAAAATATGTATCAATATCCGAAAAAAGTATATTAATATCTGTGAAGGTGTATTGTTATCATTGAAATGTGGATTGATATAAGAACTCATTTGTCTTTATGTTCATATTACCCTCCTCCGAGTGGGCGAAGGTTAGCAAGACCTTATAAAAATTTATGTTGTTAAAATCAATATTTTGTCTGTCCCAATTTGTTTGTCTTTTTATGGAGTTTGTGACCTTTTTCGGTTTGTCTTTTTATGGAGTTTGTGACTTTTTTCAATTTGCTTGTAGCAAATTGGTAATATGTTATTTGATTTTGAAAATTTTCTTCAATAGAGTTGATAAAGATTTATCAACGTACAAAAAGTATTATATTATGATATATAACCAATTTTCTATCTGATTATGATAATAGTGAGGAATAAACTAATTGGAATAAACAGATGCTACTTGACTCTGGATTTCTGTAGCCACATTCTCTCCAGAAGTCTGCTTAATCTCCATAATTCTGCTTTTAGAGTTCTTCTTTCTGCTCTTCCCTCTGAAGTAATACTGCCATCTTCAGCTTGCGAGTCCAAGCTGTGAAGTTTAGTTTCAACCTTTTCCAAGCTGCCATGAACATTTCCAAATACTTCTTTAGCCCAGATTTTTATGGCCTCTTTGCTTAAGTTTATGGCCTCTCTCATTGCTTTTTGACTGTTGCTCAAATTTGTGGCTGTTGGACACTCCTTCCAAGCATTTTCCATGACCAAGAGGCAATCTTTATTTTGTGAATATTAACTTCCATTGCAGACACTTATATTAGCTTCAATACAAAAGGCTAATTGATTTGGATCTTTGTCGTGTTCTAATGTATGCTTGATTATCTTGTAGGATGTCTCTAGATGATAACCACAATTCAGTTGTTTTGGCTTGTGCAAAAGTTATTCAGGGCATATTGAGCTTTGATAGCAATGAGATATTCTTTGACATCTCAGAGGTAACTTAAATTTGTCTGGGAGTGTTTTGTGGACTATTTTTACAAACATTGTACAAACTCATGTCTACTGTATTTTGTTTTCAGAAAACTTCTTCTTGCCTAAAGGACATATGTACTGCTCCTATATTCAGAAGTAGTCCGGATATAGATGTTGGCTTCCTTCAGGGTGGCTACTGGAAGTACAATGCTAAACCTTCTAATATTTTGCCTTTTGGTGAGGACATTGACAATGACAAGAATGAAGATGAACATACTATTCAGGATGATGTGGTTGTAGTGGGTCAAGATGTTGTAGCAAGATTGGTTAGAATGGGTATCCTTCCAAGGATTCTCTATCTCTTGGAGGTAAGCGCTATGAGCTGAAGCTTCTTTGTTTTCCTCTTTAATTTATAAGATCTTCACAATATTCCCCTGCAATTACTTATATACTACTAAAACGTAAGTTCATTAAAATTAGGGTGTCTTCTGCATATTATATGAATATCAACTTTCCCTTTAACTAACTGTAGATTCTTAATGATTACCTTTTTCATTCATACTACTTATTGTACAACTACATAACTTGTTAACAGCCATTTACTGTATATTCTTCCAAACTAGACTGATCAGATTGGTTATATTTATGCCAAGAGGATGGGGTCTAGATGTTTTCGTGTGTAGGTGATGTAATTGTAGAAAGTAAAGAAATAAAGAGAAAGAAAAGTGGTAAAAGGACACGATGTGATTGTTCCTTCTAGGAACCTCTTTGTAGGGTGGGGTGAATTATTTATTTGATCTGTAAGTTGAAAATGTAAGTTTTGTTCCATGAAGACCAAGCATGGTTGGTGAACATGTACTGTGAATTTAGTATCATGGTAATTCAGATATGCTTGAGAGGTAATATAGATTCAAGCATGGTTTGTCTTCATGCTTTTGTACTCTTGTGATGACTATATAAGCTAATATAGATTCAATTCAGTTGCTTTGGCATTTGACAAAAGGTGTATACTTACCCTAGTGCCTTTGTTTTTTCCACCTTTGTGCATAAAAAAAAAGGCGTTGGCTCGATCTGAGAAGAAGAATTGTGTTGATTTTATAAGAAATGGAGTTTTCTGGAGTGCAACATGGCATTTGTATCAATATGCACATGCACCCTCGCTTGACCAGTGGATAAAAATGGGAAGGGAGAACTGTAAACTCTCCTCGGCATTGATGGTTGAGCAGTTGCGCTTCTGGAAGGTCTGCATCCAGTATGTATACTGTGTAGCCAACTTTTCAGATTTCTTTCCTGCTCTCTGCATGTGGTTGAACGTACCAACATTTGAACAACTCATTGAAAAAAATGTTCTTAGTGAATTTGCTGCCATCACTAAAGAAGCATTCCTTGTTTTGGGGGCTCTGACTAGAAGACTTCCAAACTTTTATTCCCATATGCATGCAATCAATCAAATATCTGAGGTGGCTGCTGAAGAATTGGAGTCTTGGTGTTGGGTCTATGTCAGTCCAATAGTCGATTTAGCCATAAAGTGGACAGCATTGTGGAGCCACTACTACAATAATCGTTAAGCATCACACTCCAGAAAACATAAAGATCTCACTTTTTATAAAAGTGTGATAAAGAAATCCCAGAGAAATTTATAATCTCGTTTTACCAAGTAAAGTGTGATGGTTGAGGTATTTTCCGCGCTTTTAGAAAAACAGAGTAATAGGTTGAACTTTTCAATCACGCTTTTATTTGTAACCGAGATGGAAGGTAGTGAACTTTTCAATCGCGCTTTAATTATAACCAAGATGGAAACAATTAAAGTTTATTTAAAAGCAATTTCAAGGGTGTTTGAGAGCCATTTTTCTACTTTTCATTTTCACATTTTTGAGTTTTGGATGTTTGGGAGACTTGGGTCAAAATGACTTATCATAAAATGAGTTTTCCATTTTAGACTTTAGAGAGGAGAAGTGAAAAAGGGGCGGTGAGGAGCTTTTTGACTTCTCATTTTTCACTTTTCTCATTTTCATTAACAAAAAAACCCACAAAATGTATTTTGAACATATCTCTCAAACACTACTCCTGTTACAAAATACATTCTGCACATTTCTCCCAAACACTTCTACCAAATTCAAAATACATTCTGGCTAAATCCAAAAAGTCAAAAAGCCATAAAGTTAAAAATGAAAAACTAAAAATGAGGCTCCCAAACACCCCATTCGTCTTGATACTCTTCACCACGGCTATTCACAGTTCTATGCATTAATGGAACCAATAGCCGATCAAAAGCAATTTCGTTCCTCGCTCGTTTAAGCGCCTTCGCCCTGGTTTTCTACCATTGCGATTAATGGTTCCCCCCACTGCCGATCAAAAGCAGAAGTCCCCACCTCATCTTTCTCCTCCTCCAACCTTAACCCAAACCCTAACCGTAATCCAAACTTCTGGCCCTGATCTCTCAAACCCACAACCACGACCACCAACGACGATGGCGGCGGTTGTCTTGACAATGATGTAACGTCAGTGGGAAAGGAATCGATCGAGATCCCTTGAGATTCATCTTCCACCAAATAGCGTGCGAGGTAAACAAGATTCAACTCCTTCTGTCGTCGATTGGCCATTGGAAATTATGTATTTTGCGATTAACGAGTGTAGGTAAACAAGATTCAACTCCTATTGTTTATGTCAAAGCCCTCTTTTACTTTTTAACCCTGAATCAGTAATCTTATAGGAATTGTGCTATCTCCTTGTTTAGAAAAGATGAGCGTAGGGCTAGGGTTTCGATGTTCGAAAGTGAATCGTGAACATCAAGGTTCGTTTATTGTGAATCAGTAATCTTAGGAATTGTGCGATCTCCTTGTTTATCTCAAAGCCCTCTTTTACTGTGATGTATGTGTGTTTGTGTGTTTGTGTGCAGGAACAAATATCTGCTAACATGGACCAAATTGGTTTATTTAGGTTTGTTTATTTCTAACATTCCATATCTGCTAATATGGGTTTTTCTTCTCTTCCAGTTTGGTGGAGAAAACCTATCTCTCCTATCAACTGTTTGTTGAAATACTCGACCTGAAAGTGACTTACTAATTAGAGGGCTGTTTTGTTTATGTCCTTGGATGAGAATGATTATATTTCTTACTTTACCCAATTGTATGGTTGCATTAGCTGATTGGAACTCGCAAGGTCGGTAGCAATGGATTTTTTGCACCAATAATTAGTGGTATGCCTAATTTTCTATGTTTTGATGCTAGAGCTACCCATATCAAAGATAGCAACACCAACACTTGCCCAGTTTTAAAAAAAAAAGTAAAGAAGGTAAGATGCTTACTAATCATCCAAATTCATTTGCTTCATTGTAGATTTTGATAGGGGAATTGTATTCTAATTGGAGTATTTACGTTGGTGAACCTTTTTCTTTAGGATGTTGTTTTAAAATGTAAGATGTTGCTTGTAATTTGTGGTGATTACTTGGTGGTGGGTGGGTGATGCTTGGATATAAGTGCTTTTCCATTAATCTGTTGTATATTTGTTGTTTTTCAAATATTGCAAAAAGCTTAATATCAACAGTCTATCTTAAAATAATGCTACTGTTCAAACATTATGCTTAATCCTTCTACTCCGCTGTTTTTTTCATTTGTCTGACAGGCTTTTGGCCATATTACAACTATTGCAAGAAATATGCAGAGAATTACTCACAGGAAGATGGTGCTGTTTTATTAAATCAGAAAACAAAGAGGAGCTGGGGTGACCTAGCTTATTATGCCATAGCATGGCTGAGGACGAAGTACTAACAAGAGCTGTGGTAGACAAAGCTGAGGATGACCTTTTAGAGGAGTTCTGGATAGGATAGAGACACCCAAATAGGGATGTGGCTCATGACAATCTGTTTATCGATTCTCTAAACCTAACACTACATAAGGATAAGGTAGGGTGTGGCTTATAACAATCGGTTCATCCATTCTCTAAACCTATCAGTACTCTACAAGGATAAGGTAGGGTGTGGCTCAAAACAATCGGTTTATCCATTCTCTAAACCTAATACGTATGTTCTACATTTTTTTGGTAATTAGGTAATATGTTCAGCAGTGCTTCCCTCTTCTAGATTCTAATTAGAACGCAGGTCTTAAAGTTTTTTTTTTTGTTTGATCGGCAACAAAATTTATAAAAACTCGACAAAGTCTGGTTTCCGTTTTGGGCGTTTCGGTTCGTTCTTTTGGGTTTTGTTCTTTGGTTTATTGTGGTGTAAAGGTTTGTTTTGGGTTGTGTTTTTTTGCAGTTTTGAGGCTTTAGCTTTGGAGCGGTTTGGCTTTTTGCCTTCCTGGGGATGGTTCTCAGGTGGCGTTTGTCGATGTGCCCTTGATCCTATTAATCTTTGTTCTCTACATTCAAGCACCGTGCTCGTCAGCTCGTTCTCTTTTTCCACATCGCCTGGGAAAACGTGAAGTCATCTTCCGCACGCTGAGGCAAAAAAGAACTGGCGGTGGATCTCATCTAACGTGCACAACTCGCTTGTCTGGAACTCGAAATTAGTCCATTCACACTCGGCCAATTGTGGTCCTGGCAAGTCAATGCAATTTAGTCCGACAGCCCGAGCCGTAGTTTCTCTTTTTTTGAGGGAAACACTTGTATGGCGGGCTCTTTGTATTGTCTCATCGGTTACAGTGAATCATCTCTCTGTCTTCGTCCTAGGAATACGTTCTTTTTTATGCTTAAGGAAATCATGTAGTAAATTTTTGTGTCCTTTTTTAATTGCTCGTTGGTTTGTTTATTCTCTACTTCATAGTTGTGATAATATGTTTCTTGATTGGCATGGAATGATTATATATGTGGTCACTGCAATTACGTATCAAAGATTCCATCATGTTTAAGATTCCATCATGTTTGGAAGTTTTCATTCATGTTGGCTGTTCAAAGTGTTATGAGTCTTATGACCCTTCAACCAACACTACCTTCCAAATCTCTCTCGCCCTCTCTCTCTCTCTCTCTCTCTCTCTCTCTCTCTCTCTCTCTCTCTCTCTCTCTCTCTCTCTCTCTCTCTCTCTCTCTCTCTCTCTCTCTCTCTCTCCCTCTCTCCCACGTGTTTGGAAGTTTTCATACACTTTGGCTGTTGGACCATTCCGTCACCAGGACAGACGCAGGATTTGATTTTAGCAGAGGTCCGAAGAAGAGACGATATTGTGTCATGTGCGTAGCCACCGTTTAATTTTATACACGCAACCTAAAAAATGATTGACAACTCAAAATTTTAAGAGTTCTTACTCCACAAACAAATTTGAAGATTTTTTTTTTTTCACTCAACTGACTTGGAATTGTGTAGAGTCGACCCAGGTGCCCTGCAACCCCTTGGGACCGCCCTTGTCCGGCACCCTGTTTGACTATTCCGTCTCCGCGTCCTTCACTCTTCAATACCAAAAATTAAAAACGAATTTGGTAAGGAACGAAATTACCAAGCCGGCCCGTGTTTTACACGGTTTCCTTAAAACAATTTCACCGCCCCACTTAGGGTGTTTGGGGTTTTGATCGGCGTCTGCTTCCTAGGATACAACGGCTTTCAAACGACTAACGGTAACACCTACTGGATCGCTCTGTCGAACGAACAAGTGCCTGTTCTCTCTCCCACTAGAAATCAAGAAGTGTTTTTTGGTGTGGCTGTGGTGTGTATTTCGTGTCCAAAAAAAAAAAAACAATAGAGGAAGCACCAATATATACATCCATGGGGAAACACTCCATCTGCTGGGCATTGAATGAGAGTAATTGATATCATCAATTCACCCATAAAGCAACAATAGCCGTGGCCCATTATTCTTTCAATTGATGGAAAATAATGGGAATTAAACATGGGGTATTCACCCCAAGTAACTGATGGGGAATGAAATCCTATACAACCAAACGCGTAGACTTCCCATCTACGTGTAATCCAAGCCCAATTTCAAGTCCAATTCGATTCCAAACTAACCTAGACTAGACCACATACCACAGACCTTGGACCATAGAAAATCCTGAGTCCGGCCCCGGCCCCGGCCCCGTCAAGGTGTTCGGTGATAGCGAGCTCGAACGCATCCCTTAACTTGGCTTTTCTAATTCCCACGATGAGACAATTCTCATTCATCTTAAAAAAAGAATTTTATTCATATTTAGGCTCACCAAAATATTCGAACAATTCTTTCATTTTTCCAACAGTGTAGAGGGAAGGAAGTTACTATTCTTATTTCTCTTTTTAATTATTATTCTTATTTCTCATTTGATCATTTTATTCCCCAATCATTATTCCTATTTTCAGCCATTACCCCTACAAACAAAACTAAACTCCAAAACGAAAACAGCCATTATCGTTTGGGAAAGTTTACAATACACATCTCTTAAATGTATGTACTATATGAGCATAATGTGTGGTCTAAATTGCACCACATCATAATGATTCATAACATTTAGAAACGTCTTGTAACTTTTCAGCAATTTGATTCATGGCATTTTGACTAAAATTTATAACATTTTCGCTAAAAATCATACTCCGTCCCTTTTTAAGTGATCCACTTGGAAAACGTGTATTTTTCTGGACGTTTAAAATGTACTTTCGTATATAGTTTTTAAATTTTTTTTCCCACCAAATTAAATTACTCAATGAGCACTTTAATTTGGTATAAAACAAATTAAAAAGTTATATAGAGAAATAGGTTTTTTAGGGGTTTAAAATTGCACGTATTCCTATATGGATTGTTTAAAAAGGGACAGAGGGAGCAACATATTTGTGCTGTGTCGTAACTTTTATACTAAAAACTCGTAACACTTTTGAAAGTGCTGTGTCGTCTCCCTAAAAAATCGTTGGGGTGGCTATCGCTCCACATATTGAGTTTTCTATCACTGGCGGCTATTCGATCACTTCAATCAGAAACTCTAATTGCATGACTTTTGGGTGGACTGGCCCCCAGTTTTCACGTTTCAAAATATCAATTGAAGTGATCAAAGATTCAAAAGTAGAGCCCTGACAAGGGAAGAAATATCATACAATTGATCACATAATGAATGGATACAAAAGACAAAATAAAAGGTTGTGTCCGAGCGTGGTTATCTCAAGTGGTAAGATGTAAGTTGAATTCCCTGGCAAATAATGCTAGAGAGACACTACTCCACTGTAACGCCCCCAAAATTTGGGCACGTTAATTAATATTACAGACCAAAATAAAGTTTAATCCCAAACTTTAATACAAATAATAATGTCTGCCAACACTATATAAATAATAACCGGGGTGGTTCTAGGTCTTCGTCTATCCCTGCGCCGTGTCATTCCCCACTCCGGCAGCACCTCCTGTTCCATAGGACTGGGCTCCACAGTACTGTTCCTGTCCATTTAGATAGTCTGACATAATACGTCCGAGTCGCACAGGCAACATCATGGTATTATGCCAGGGTTACACGAAATGCAACACCGTGAGCAAAGCCCAGTAGTTCACTACGCTACACGTCTAAGTAGCAATTCTAGAACAATAAGCTCATAAACAGCATAAACAACTTGTGAACAGTAAATCATGCAATAAATCATGCGTGTCAATGCGGATCAGAGTAAACATGCGCAGATAACAATATCTCGTAACAGTGTCTCGAACTGTGTCACGTGTCATTTTTCTCAAATCAATAACTCGCTCGGTTTCTCGAATTTAACTCATTTATCAACCGTTTTCTCAAAATCAACCATTTTCTCGAAAGTCATTCATAAATCTCAAATCGGTGCCTCTCGCGGCAAACTTAATCAAATCTCATTATCTGCCAAAGCTCCCATCACTCCGAAAGTTATTGGTCCGTTTACGCCTCCTTTCAGCTGACGGTTACCAATCTTTCCGCTCGAGGTTTCGGTTATCGTGCATCACCGAACTTAACAGCCTGTTTGCACGGTCCGACCACCCCGCGACTCACACGACACAGTCCCGGCCGTCTCATATCACTGAACTTAACCAGTCTGTTTATGAGGTCCGTTCACCGTGTGTTGTACAAGCTTAGCCCAACGTCCTAGTTCTCTCCGCGAACTGGAGGTGGCGCTTTCGCTGCACTACCGCAATCAATACCATTCCTCCAAATTCTCTCCGCGAATTTGAGGTGGCAACCAAACAACACATCTCATCTCATTTCATTTCATTTCCCGAAAATCTCATTTCATTTCTCATTTCAAAACTCATTTTCATTCTCATCTCTATTTCTCAATAAACGATATTCAATTTCGCGTCCGGTGACAAAACGTATCGCGTACGTGCTCGGTGTCACATGCTCAAAATAATGCTCATGCAATAATCCATGATTTTCTCTAAAAATCATATTCTTCCAAACATACATTTCTCACATAAAATCATGCAATGAAATATTTCACCTCTCTAAATAAATTGTTTCCTCTAGAAACTTTTCCACATAAAATCATACATCTTGGTACACTAACTTTCCCAACAAATAATAATTTCCAAATTCCTCAAATTAAATAAATTTCTCAACCAAAAATCCCACTTCTTTCTTGTCCTCTTTCAAAACCATTTTATTTCTCTCAAAGAAATAAAACAAACAACTTGCTCTTTCTAAAAATAATCAAACACAAACTCTTTTTCTAGAAAATCCCTTGTCATAAATTACTCTACTAATTTATGAACTTTCCAAAAATCATTTCATCTCTCTAAAAATATACTCTTTATATTTCTAGAAAACTCACCTTTTTAAATAACTCCAATAAAACATATTTTTCCTCTATCTAGAAAAATCACACTTTCTTTCTAGAAAAATTTAATCAAATCACTCACAAATATTTTGGTAAAATCTTTCTAGAAAACAACCAAGGAAAAACCTCTCTTCATATTTTGTAAATAAAACTCCATTCTTTCTCACCAAAAATAACCAATAGCCTTTCTCTCAACAAAAACAATTTCATAAAATAAATTACTCCATTTATTTAAGAACAACACTTCAACAAACAACTAATGAGTTAATCAACCAAGATTAACTAATTTTCCAAAGAAATAATCATACTAGAACTTGTCTAAGAAAATACATCTTCTAATTAACTTCTAATCACCTTTAATTTCACTAATCCACTTCCAATTTCATGAAGAACTAAATTAATTAGAACCTCATAAACATTCTTGTTCATCTTTGCACAAGAAAAACCACTTTCTAAATTACTAGGAAAACATGCTTAGTAATTAACACATGCATAAAATTAACTTAATCAACTTTAAAATCATGCTTAGAAAACTAGTAAGAACAACTTATTATAGCTAGAATTTACTAATTAGATGAGTAGTTTAGTAAACTACCTTGATTTCCGGGTGTAAACCGGAAGCCGAAAAGCTTAGCCTTTGGAGAAGAAATCCTTAAACTAACAAGATTACACACTAATTAGCCAAGTAAGTGGCTAATTAGAACTAATTTAGGGAGGCTAGAAAGGTGGTAGAATATTTGGTTTGTGGGAATCTAGGAGACAAACTAAATAGGAAAGACAAAGGTGGGCCAAATGAACCAAGTATGGGCTATTTATAGGCAAGAGAGATCCTCTTTCAATTGGAATTTTCGGTTGTGCTCTCCTCTCTCTACCGAAAATTCAAGGGGGTGGGGAGTTAATGTGGTGCTAGAATTGCACATGGCAAGTACCAAGGTGGCATAGCTAGGTGTAGATAGGTATCTAGGTAGGAATCTAGGTACTTTAGGCTAGATTCTTGCTAGGATGAACCAAATAAGGCACACATACAAGGCACCAACGTGGGAGGGTAATGGTGGGGGAAAACGCGTTCCGTTGTAGGTTTTCGCACGGTACACCTTTGTTACGGGGTGTTTTTAGGAGCTAAAATTCACCCAATATGCATGTGAATGCATTAATAGGCTAAGGGGTAGCCCTAAATAGCTAGGAATAGGTGGGAATATTCCCTCCTTAATTTAGGGAAACTTGTCCCTAGGTTACTTGGGAGCCAAGGTCTAGTTAGGGTAGGCTAAGTTGTGTAGTTTGTGCTCAAATGCATGTATTGTGTGGGTATGAGTAGGTTACTCCAAAAATAGCAAGGCTTTTTCTAACTAGTTTTGGGTACAAAACCTAGGCTTAGGAAACTTCCCTCAATTGCCCATTACTTGTGCAAGTGAACTTGCATTAAAATCATGCATGTGCAAGTGTACTAATTCATGCACACACAACACTCTCTCTCTCTCTCTCTCTACCGAGCTCTCTCTCTCTCTCTCTACCGAGCTCTCTCTCTCTCTCTCTCTCTCTCTCTCTCCCCGAGGCTCTCTCTCTCTCTCTCTCTCTCTCTCTCTCCCCGAGGCTCTCTCTCTCTCTCTCTCTCTCTCTCTCTCTCTAACTTGGTCAATATACCAAGTTCCAATGTGTGGAAGAAAGACTAGACAATGACGTACTTTGGAGTAATGGTGGTAGCTGGGTAGGTTTCGGGTATTAAGCTCGGTCTCCGGGTGCTACGGTAGTGTAACAGATGTGTTACTCGGTCTCGTACTCGCGTAGACATGGCTAGAATTTCCTTTATTCGATTTAAAAGAATAAAATAATATTTTAATAGATAAATAATCCGATAAACCGAAAATTAAAATAAATAATTAAATTATTAAACGAAATTTTTATTTACGAAAAACCGGGTCGTTACATCCACTATATCACCAATCATACACTACAACAAATTACATAATCGCCGACTAAAATTCCCGACTAGAAATTTTTAGTCTCCAATTTCTATACAATTGCCGACTAAATTAATTTTGGTTGGCCAATTGTGATTTTAATCCCCAACCAAATTAATTTAGTCGGGGAAAACACGGTTTTGCCGACTAGAATAAATTTTGGTCTGGGAAAATATGGCATGAAGGACATTTTTTAGGGGGAATTTAATTACCGACCAAATATTTGGTTGGCAATAGTTTTTTAACGAATTTAAATTTTACAATTAAAACTGGCGGGGGGTCATTTTTATTTACCGACTAAAAATCTAGTCGGGGAATTCTTGGATGATATGCCAACTAAAGTTTTAGTTGGCACAAGAAATAAAAAATTGGCGGAAAATATTTTTATTTCCCGACCAAATATTTGGTTGGCAATAATTTTTGCACGAATTTAAAATTTTACAATGAAAATTGGCGGGGGGTTATTTTTATTTCCCGACTAAAAATTTGGTCGGGAATTCTTGGATGATATTTGCCAACTAAAATTTTAGTTGGCACAAGAAATAAAAAAATTGGCCGAAAATATTTTTATTTCCCGACTAAAAATCTGGTCGGGAATTCTTGGATGATATTTGCCAACTAAATTTTTTGTTGGCACAAGAAAGATGCATGAGCCATAGTTGTTCCGCACACACGTGATCCAACCCATTGCCAAATAGAATTTTTTGTATTTTACCAATTATTTTAGGAATCAAACCGTTTGTTTCGTTATTTTTTGGATGAAAAATCAATCATTTAAATTTTCTTCTCGATCGAGTTCAAAAAACTCGTCGATCGAGACGCACTTGTTTTCTTTTAAAGGTATTTTTCGTCCGATTAAATGCCTAACGATACACGATCTTCTTAACTTTTTGT
The DNA here is from genome assembly GCA_016920895.1 of Vaccinium myrtillus. Lineage (NCBI taxonomy): Eukaryota > Viridiplantae > Streptophyta > Magnoliopsida > Ericales > Ericaceae > Vaccinium > Vaccinium myrtillus. The sequence goes on along the minus strand of CM029279.1, from coordinate 20,156,288 downwards.
ATAACTGATGGTGTCTATAATATGTAAAAGTTAAACGGTTCCGATCGCAAAAAAAAAAACTTAGGTGGAGCTTGGTTTGTCCATTATACGACTTTAAAGCTTTTGGATGCATTAAATGTGATCGGATCAAGCAGTTGCCCATATCAGATGATCTCCACTTTTGGTGACACTGATAAAATTAGCGGGGCGTGTAATTCCAACGGTTTAGATCGACTATTGTAAATATTGAATTGGTGATGCCCTTTAAATTCTATACGTTGAATGTAGTTAATAGCAAACTATGTCTTGTGCTGTAGTTGAATGTATTGTAGCCACGCAACTGTGATACAATTAATTTGATCAAGACCGTTGATTTTGTTGTTCTTATTAGTTAAATTATTGTCGTAAAACTTTGGCTGAATCGGGTTTAAAAATGTTATTGATCGGGACGTGATTTCATTAAGTAAATGAGTTCTTATGTCCGATCACGCGACCGTGATATAATTAAGATGATCGAGACCGTTGATTTTGTTGTTCTTATGAGTTAAATCATTGTTGTAAAATTTTGGCCGAATTGAGTTTAAAACGGTCATTGATCGGCGTGCAATTTCATTAAGTAAATGATTTCTTATGTCCGATCAAGTCTGTACCAAGACCCGAGTAACTTTAGTCTCGTTATAAATGATCCAATGTATTTAATGTAAAAGATCAATGTTTCCGATAACAAAAAATGCTTCAAGTGGGGTAGAAAAATTAGGAATTCAACGTCTCGGGATGCATTACAAGGCGTATCTCTAATTAGTTTTTAAATTTTAATATTTTTACTGTTGCATTATTAAAACAAATGGAAAAACAAAAAAAAAGTTTTTTAGTGTTGCCGACTAAAAGTTAGTCGGTGAATACTTGGTAATTTTGCGGGAACTTAAAAAATTGGTGAAAATATTGGCGGGTTGGGAACACCCCCAATTTCGTTCTAACTTTAACCTAGACTAGTGTTTGACTGAAACATACATCCAATCTCTTCTCCAGCCAAACCCCTCTCATGCCCACCGCCGCCCCCTCCGCTGCCGCGTCACTCTTCCTCCTCCTCCTCCTCTTCCTTCCTCTCTCTCTCTCTCCAGGTTTCCACTAAACCAGATCCAAATCGTTCAGTCTCTCGAAGAATAGGTCTCTCTCTCTCTCTCTCTCTCACACACACACACACACACACACACACACACTCGTACAGACACGCACACTTGCCTACACATCTACAACGGTAATTACAAATGGAACAAAAAAATAAAAAAACCACCTACTTCGTTTCCCAGTTAAAAGGCTGCTGGTTTTTAGTATGGATACCGTTCTGCATTGGAGTTCTGCGGAGCGGAGATTTCCGTTCCATAAATGGAACAAAAAAATCAAAAAATCCCATTTCTGGGAATAATCCAGTACGAATGCTGATGCTGCTTCTCTGCATTTATCGTTGGTTCTATATAGAGAACTAATTTTCTTCTCGTTTCCTTATTAGTTTGATTTATGTTGAATATGTGAAATAATTGACACAGGTCGGTGGTGAGATTTCTGGACCTTTCCGTCAAATGAATTGGTTTTTTTTTTTTTTTTTGCATTTGTTATATGACTGTTCCTTTGTATTGTTGTCATTTCAGGGCGTGTTCTAAGTGTTACCTGGAGTCCTGATGGAAATTCAATATATTCAGGGAGCAGCGACGGGTATGTATCTGATTTAGAAGTTGTGGAGCACGATTATAATAAAAATATTGATTGTACCTTACAATTTTTATGGGAATTATCAAATTTCCAAAGCTTCTTGTACTAAAAGTTGACTGTTCAAATAAGATGGGGCAAAAAATTTCAGGTTTATCCGATGCTGAGATGCTAAATTGGCTCATGAGATCAATAGGATAACAGTTGGTGCTGGAGGTTTAGGTAGTGGACGTGATGTTTGCATATGGTCGTTACATGCATTGAGGTAAAAATAGTTCTTTTACATGGTACTTGATGGGTATAGTTTTTGGGGTTTGCTGGCACCTTTGTTTAAAACTAATGTTATTGGTTCAGGTGTGGGACTCTTGTTAGTGGAGACAGTAATGGTAATGTTCAGTTTTGGGATGGTTAGCATGGAACCCTTTTGCAGGCACAATCTTCTCGCAAGGGCGATGTCAATGCACTGGCAGCAGCGCCTAGCCATAACAGGGTATTCTCTGCTGCTTCGGATGGCCAGGTACTGGATACTGTTTCATTTTTTAGTTCCAACTAAGATATACTGACCTAAGAAGAGCACGAACTTCTAAAAAGTTGGGGACTCTCTCAGACACGTCTACAATGCTCTCTTTTTGTGTGTGTCCATAGTTATCAATGAGATATGATAATTTTGGACACATGTGTACTTTTTTTGTTAGTTTATTGTCATATCTGCCACTGTTGTGACGGCTCTGTCTCTTCTTGGTCATTTGTATTACTAAAATGTTAAAACGCTTGACCAGGTCTTCTTGGAGACTTGCTAAGATTTGATAAATGATATTCTCAGCAAGTTCACAAAGTGAAGGGTTCATATCATTAAAACGGATTAGGCATGAGCAAATAAATCGGCGAACTGCACGCTACTGTTGAGTTACCCAACAGCCACCAAGCCATTTCCATTCCAAATGATCCTAAGATTTAGAAAATGGACCCACTTAACCCAATGGTCGCCAATCTATTCCACTGGATAGTAAAGTGATAGGACCGAAGTAGACGATCTAAGGCCCCTCCATTGGTTTATTCATTATTGCTCACACAACATTCTTCTCGACGGTCTTCGACTTTGTTAGCTTCATAATCTCTCTCTCTCTCTCTCTCACACACACACACACACACGCGCACGGGCACACACACACACACACACACACACACACACACACAGAGCGATATATAGATGAACCATTGCGAAAGCTTCACCCCTCGCAAGTCCCCACTTCATACACTCTCCAGTGACACAGTTGGATCTGGTGATGGTAATTCCTCTGCAGAAGTGATGAAGAGATGGGTCTATGTTGGTTATGTCAGAGTTCATGTGCATGATGTGAGGGCCTTGACGGTTGCAGTGCCAATAAGTCAAGAAGGTTTTTCAATGACTAATGTTAGATATTGTATTTGTCAAAAAGAAAAAGAAAAATGAGACTAACTAGATATGTTTTAAGTTATGTCGTTCCTAGTTATTGCTTTTATTTTCCTTTGATGTACTTCACTTTGTCGATAAAATAAGAAACTTTTGTTCGTTAACACCGTTCTTTTCATTGGCAGAACTGTTGCCTAAAGAAAAGGTTAAAAGGGTTCGTGGTAGGGAGAAGCCTATTGATCTTGGTTACCACAAGTGGGCCCAGCTGGGTGTTCCCATGCTTATCTCAGCCGGTGATGACACTAAGCTCTTTGCTTACTCTGTGAAGGAGTTCACCAAGTTCTCTCCACATGATATCTGTCCTGCACCACAGAGGGTTCCCATTCAACTGGCGCTGAATACTGGCTTTGATCAATCACCTTTGCTCCTAGTATAGGCTTTGAAATTTTTAGTATTTTATGGTGTAGGGGTTTGGATACATTTTGTTACTAGAATTGGATATTTTATTTTCCCCTTGTTACGCTTAGATGTATTGTTATTCACTTTAGGAATTTGGATTCAAGTTGTTTTCTAAGTATTTGGTGGACACCTCCATTTATTAAAGTTTGGATTTATTTCTGCAAATTTATTTATTTAGAAGTATTAATTACGGTAGGATTGCAAGAAATCAAATGGGAAAAAAATTATTGCCAATTCTGGGTAAATATTTAGTTGGTGGCAGTCCATGCTTTCCCGGACTAAACAGTTAGTTGGTGATAGTCCATGCATTTCCCGACTAAAAATTGGTTGGTGATAAGTCCATGCATTTCCCGACTAAAAATTTAGTTGGCGAATGTCTACACATTTTCCGACCACATATTTAGTTGGGGAATACCTATACATTTTCCGACTAAAAAGGAAATTCCGACTAAGATTTTGGTCGGGAATAGTAGTCGGCAAAAGATCTACCGAAGCCGACAAAATATTTTCTAGTCGGGAAATACCTTTGCCGACAATCATTACCCGACAAAACTTACCGACTAAAAATTTGGTCGGCAAAACCTTTTGCCGACTAAAATGGTAACCTTAGCCGACCAAACAGTTAGTCGGGAATTGTGAAATTTCTTGTAGTGATACAAGCTTATGTGACTTTGTACGATTGGCAACGAGAGAACAAGCACTTAATTTGAAACTAATTTACAACCACCAATCATGTTGTGCCACAGAGTTGTGTGGTTGGTGTTGTGGTGAAGTGGTGCGTCCCTACCATTATTGTTCTCTGGTTGCCCTTAACCGACTATGACATCCTTGGCCAACTGTTGCCTAATGATTTTCTAATTCTCGAGATGAAGAGAGACACGTGAAGATAGTGACCACCACAGTTTTAAATACCAACCATTACGTAATAGTTTTTGGGCTCTCAAATATCGTTACTTCTCAGTATATCAACGAGAGTAAAAATTGCATGCATATCGGCCGGTTCTCATTTTGGATTAGTTCGTATCCAATTCACGGCCGTTACGGTCGATATTCTACTGTTACGGGTTATTTAAGCAATTTAAAATAATTTTTAAAAATTTATGACCGGTTCACCCGATTCCTGTTATGTAATGTGCGGGACTACCGAAACAGTTAACTCAGACCATTACCTCTATTTGAAACTTTGCTAACCACGGAACTTTACTATCCACGATGGTAACATTTTACAAGGATACGGTAGGGTGTGGCTCATGACAATCTGTTCATCGATTCTCTAAACGTAACACTATACAAGGATAAGGTTAGGGTGAGGCTCATAACAATCGGTTCATCCATTTTCTAAACCTATCAGTACTATACGAGGATAAGGTAAGGTGTGGCTCAAAACAATCGGTTTATCCATTCTCTAAACCTAATACGTATGTTCTACATTTTTTTGGTAATTAGGTAATATGTTCAGCAGTGCTTCCCTCTTCTAGATTCTAATTAGAACGCGGGTCTTCAAGTTTTTTATTTTTTTTTATTTTTATCTGCAACAAAATTTATAAAAACTCGACAAAGTCTGGTTTCCGTTTTGGGCATTTCGGTTTGTTCTTTGGTTTATTGTGGTGTTAAGGTTTGTTTTGGGTTGTGTTTTTTTTTTTTTAAAGCAATTTTGGGCCTTCAGCTTTGGAGCAGTTTGGCTTTTTGCCTTCCTGAGGATGGTTCTCAGGTGGCGTTTGTCGATGTGCCCTTGATCCTATTAATCTTTGTATCTCTTTTAAAAGTTAATGAAATCATATTTGATGATCACAAAAAAAAAGAACAAAAAAAAGAAGGGAGGTAGGTAGCGCGCTTTGGCCTAGCAAGTACAAAAAAGCCAAAATCAGAGCCTAACATTCTAGTTGGGATTATGTAGAGGTGGCAATTGGCAACCCAACCCATGAAACACTTGTATGGCGGGCTCTTTGTATTGTCTCATCGGTTACAGTGAATCATCTCTCGGTCTTTGTCCATGGTGTACGTTCTTTTTTATGCTTAAGGAAATCATGTAGTAAATTTTTGTGTCCTTTTTTAATTGCTCGTTGGTTAATTTGTTTATTCACTACTTCAAAGTTGTGATAACATGTTTCTTGACTGGCATGGAATGATTATATATGTGGTCACTGCAATTACGTATCAAAGATTCCATCATGTTTGGAAGTTTTCATTGATCATGTTGGCTGTTCAAAGTGTTATGACCCGTCAACCAACACTACCTTCCAAATCTCTCTCGCCCTTTCTCTCTCTCTCTCTCTCTCTCTCTCTCCCACGTGTTTGGAAGTTTTCATACACTTTGGCTGTAGGACCATTCCGTCACCAGGACAGACGCAGGATTTGATTTTAGCAGAGGCCCGGAGAAGAGACGATATTGTGTCATTTGCGTAGCCACCGTTTAATTTTATACACGCAACCTAAAAAATGATTGATAACTCAAAATTTTAAGAGTTCTATCTTTCTCTCTCTCTCTCTCTATGTCTCTCTGTTTATATTTACTAGGAGGTATCGTATCAGATGCCCTCTTCATAGCGAACACTCCCAAAAAAGCCTCTTTGGCATCATTTATTTAATCTCATCGTTGTCCAAATTTCTTAGTTCATTAAGCCCAATTACAGAGTATATAACTGATCATGAAGTCCTCATACTCAAGTAGTACTGTTACTGATGGTCAGAAATACGACTCAGCTAATCCTCCGCCACCAAGCTCCGAGCAAACTCCACCAGGAACTGAGGTCCCGTGGTCCACCGGCCTATGCAGCTGCTTTGATGATGTTCCCAGCTGTATGTTCCTCTTCCCCCTCTATTAATAAACCTTGGAAACTTATACATCCAACGCAATTATTTGCTAGTTGAGTTGCCACTTAACCTCTATTTGAACAAACAATTTTCTGAAATAATAATTGATGTCGCTATAGGTTGGAAACCTCACTCCTTTGGGGCCATTTCATAAGGAAGGGAATTTGCTCTGGGCCTCTGGCTTTAAACGGGCCCCCTTCTAATGGACAGTAAGATTGGTACCCTATATTAGTCGAGATGCACGTAAGTTGGTTTTGACATTTAGTCATATAAAAAAAATTAAGAGCTGTAAGCGCACCAAAGTTGGGCTATTATACTGCATGAGGATTAGGAAGACAATTTTGTTTCAAATTTCTACTCCTTTCTTCCCAAATTGCTTGTCCCTTTTGGAGAATTCAATTTTTTAAGGAGATAAAATTATTGTCTTAAAGTTCCAAATTATCCTTCAAAACTATAAAGTTTATTAAATGGGTTTAAATTGTTTATATTTTTCAATATGGATTTCAAAAAATACGCAATATAGATCTTGTTTGATAGATCTTAATTAGTTGTTTTATACAAAGTTTTAAAATTCATGAAAAATATTATCAACTAAAAGATATAATCGATTTAGAAATGACCCGAATTTCAAAAACTGTGAAATAAATTAGGAGGAAAATAGTACTTTTAAGGGTAAAATTGGAAATCTGACATATTTTAATACTAGTTTTTTTAGAAATAGGAGAAATATTTTGGGACATCCCAAAATAGATAGAAGGGCCAGTAATTTGCGATGGAGGAATAATTGGCAGTTGGTTGATGCCAAATTGATCCACTACATAGTAAGTAGAGCACTTTCTATTAATACATAGGTGACAAATGACATGGTATATATCGAAAACAAGGCCGGTCACTTAATCTCTTCACCGAAGTGTTTTTGGTACTTTAATAAATCACGAACTTGCGGTGGCAAATGCTTTTTTGCGCCGCCTAAACAAGCTTTGAGTCAAGAATTTCATTGACTACTTTGATTCTATTACAGGTCTCCTTGCATCCTTTTGTCCGAGAATTACTTCAGCACGGATTGCGGCGATTGTTGACAAAAAAGAAATATGTAAGTGCGTGCTATTAAAGAAACCACTTGTGCATAACGAAGGAAACATGAATTTCTGGCTTGTCCTCCGATGACTTTTTAATCACCTACACGTATGAAAATCGCATGCAGTGAGAAATTTATCTACAACAATGCTATGGTAAACATATTTGGTGACTACTTTTTGAGAACAATACGATGTGCCGCGATTACATAGCGAATGAAATTTGTTCCATCAATTCTTGATGACATATCTCCTAATAACTAAAATTATATATGATATTTTCGCCATACGCTTTAGGAAATTAAATGGACTTGTTGGACAGGCCTAGGAAATTACTAAAACTTTAATCAGATTGCGCTTGGACATATATAAAATGAAGTCCGATTATTAATGACCGAGCTTGGGCTAACATAAGTCTCTTTATTATCTAGTATAAGCCCCCGCCTAAACCCGGCCCAGCCCTGTGTATATGCACCCCTACCTGGATCCACTCCCTTTTAGAATAAGAATTTTTGTTTAAAAAGGGGAAAAAGAAAGAGAATTAAGAGATTGCGTGTATTGTTAAACGTATGGTACATTTCATTATATCATTAGTTAGGAACATGTATTGATTTTGATTACAAACATAATTTGGGTGAGTAATAATGCAGCTTGTTTCTGTCATTGTGACCAACTAAACTGGTTCCGCTATCGGACCAAGATGAGGGAGCAATATTCCTTGAAGGAAGATCCTTGTAATGATCACAGCGTCCATTCCTGGTGCCCGTATTGCGCCTTGTGCCAAGAGTACCGTGAACTCAAACACCGTGGCTTCGACATGTCCATTGGTATGATTAATTAACTTATTCCTTTTTCATTATAGACATACATAAAATAATTAACTTAAATATTTACATTCGTTATGTTGTTAGCCAAAATGTTTCAATTTTTTGGCTCTCTGATTTTGTCACACCCAACTGATATGGTGTGTATGCCTCGAGAAATTAATTCGTCGACTATTTAGTACCAAAATTCGTCTACACTTAGACAAAGCCAACACTTGACCATTATTACCAATTCAACGGCTACAAATTAAAGAAATTTTTTTCCCACCATGTTTAACGACCACAAATATTGCTATTTTTTAAAAGTTTGACTGGGTCATCGACTCATCGCCATTATCGGAGGATTGGTTGACAGTTTTTTATTCCCAACCCACCCACCCACCCACCCTTAAAACCAGAAACCAACAAATCACTTGATTTTCAACGGTTGAAGCCGATTAGGCTGGTTGGAAAAAACTTCAATATTTTAGTCTTTTTAGAAATTCCTTTGTTTAGAATTAGCTCAGCAAATACAAACTATTAATATGATAGTATAATATTTGCTGTAATTTAACATATATAAGTATAGAGGGTTGGGTCGAGGTAGACCGACTCGCTACCTCAGCCTACTAATGACTTCAATCTAGGATTATCCGCATGGACTGGATTGGTCCGGTTTTATGCTAAACCAAGAATCAAACCATTACTTACAGATTATGAATTTGGAAAATCAAACCAACCCATAAAATTAATACAACCCAAACAATCCATACCATTAAAGTATGGTTCCGTTTCGGTCTTGAATCACGGTTCTTTTGAAATTGAGATTTCATCTTCGTAAATTATTTAAAGTAATTAAAATATCATGCATAAATTGAGATTGACGGTTGTTTTTGTTCACCCCTAGTTTTTGCACATCCTTATTTGTCATTATTTTTTTCAAATAGTGAGTCCATAACACGTAATTACGAGTGTTGTACGTAACACTAGTACAATACTCGTTGAGACTTCGGTGTTATGGTCGCAAATTTTTAAAAGCATTAGATTGGAAAGAGCTAAAAGAGCAATTGAATCGGTCGCAGCAGTCAATAATTGGTCGAGCGAAACGCACGTAATTTTCGTTCACTGATATATATATTGGTACAACATGTAATGTTACGTTTTTACTTTAAACACGAAATAGACAATGAAGTCTGAAATGTATACCAATATATGCGTTAATAGTGATGGTACTTGATTTGGACTTCTGTAAAATTTACAGGATGGCAAGGAAATGTGGAGAAACAGCAAGTTGAGTTGGCAAAGGCGCCGGTTGTTGTAGAAGGGATGACGAGATAAACGAAGTGGGAATGAGATGGAATTTGGCTGGTCGTTGAACTTCAGTTATATGGAATTTGTAAACGTTTGTATTTACGTCAATTATCAATATTGTTTGTTCCATGTACAATACGCCATGTATTATTAAGAAAATAAGGGTGATGTTGATGCTTTATTAATGTGTATCTTGCAACTTGAACAATATTAATACTCGGAAATAAGTATTGCATGTATCATCTAGCATATCTTTTGTTATATACTACGAATGGTTTTATTCGTTTAATTAGGATTGGACATCGTGTTGTCTAATACCATGTTTGTATCTATTAACATAAAAGTGTCAAATATATTAACGCTAACCCAACTTGCATAAAACCGTATCATGTTCGGATTGATATTGTTGAGACCCTTAGTTTTTTTTTTTAATATGCATTTATAAAATTATACAGCTAACGTTTACGGGCACAAACAATTTAGTTAATCAAATTTTAAAAATAAAGATAAATTTTTTTTGATACAAAAAAATAAGGATATTTGCAATACCATCATATCCAGGACCTGAGAAGGCCCTATAAAGAGGCTTGTCTCGAATTGGAACCGCTCGCCCCTTTTGTCCAATTTGGACACATTTGACCCTCGATTGGAAATTGCCCTGTTGGTTTTGATGTGGTTTTGGGTTTCGGCCGTGGGTGCTTTAGTCATTTTGGGCGGTTTTCGCGATTTTCCAAATGAGAGCTGCTAGGGGTACCCCATCCTTTTGCACCGAAAATGCACCCCACGCCTTCGGGGACTCGCTTTTGGGTCCCACACGAGTGATCCGAACCGTTCATTGTTCTTAAAACATTTTTCCGAGGGGGCCCACAAAAAATCAACTCAATCGGACGGTTAGAAGTGCTTGAACCAAAGTCTCACCGTTTCAAATTAAAACTTTTAATAGAAAAACGGTGAGACTTTGGTTCAAGCACTTCTAACCGTCCGATTGAGCTGATTTTTGGTGGGCCCCCTCGAAAAAATGTTTTAAGAACAATGAACAGTTCGGATCACTCGTGTGGGACCCAAAAGCTGGTCCCCGATGGCGTGGGGTGCATTTTCGGTGCAAAAAATGGGGTACCCCCAGGTTTTCCGTTTCCAAATTACTTTTGATGGGTTTTCTGACCGTACCGAAATTTCCCTTTGTGGCCTTTTTTGCATGCTATTTTGTTTGTTTGTGAAAGGTTGTGTTGGTCTTTTTACGTTACCGCTGTCCCCACTATCTCTGTTTGTGCAGGCGAGAGATTATTTCTCCCCTTCTCTCTCTTACTTTACGCCTTCTTCTTCTTCTAGAGTCTCGTTCTCTCTCTTCTCAACCCCTTCCTTCCATCTCTTGAATCTGGAGCGTATGGCCACCGTTGGTTCTTCTCCCTCTTCAGGGTTAGAGTTTTGTGCTCTTCGCGATGCAGCAGAGACCCAGGCGCAGGTGCTCTTCGCATGAACGGAAGCCGTCGTTGCTCGGTCATCGTCAGCCCACCTGCTCGCATCTGGGTTTGAGGTAAACAATCAGATTCCCAGCACTGTTCATCTTCTCCTTCGCCGCCTTCTTCACTTTGGCTTCACCGAGTTCGTCTTTCATTTCGGGCTCTATTTTCAGTCGCGTTGTTAAGTTATTCCAACGAGTTTGTTACATTTTGTTTCTATATCAGTATTCAGTAGTTCTCTTCTTTGGATATCCTTAAATGGATTTGGGTATCAAGAATTTTTTCCGCGTGTTGTAAAAATGGCTACTGTATTTCCTAGATTCTGGTTATAAAACTTCAGTAAAAATGACAGATTCTGGAAAATTTTGATTTTTTTAAGATCCTTTGTCATAATTTGGGGATCTATTATAGAGTTAAGAATGCTTGATACTCAAAATCAAAACTCTTTGTGACTGATTTCTGGGCGGAATATGAATTGCTCGAGAATTTTGTGGCCATTTGCTGCTGCGATTCCTAACAAAATTTGAATTTCTTGTGGCTCAGTTCATGTAATGAAGCTATGTGTATTGTGATTTTTTATATTGTGCTTCTATTTCCAAATAATAAATGCACAAATACAAACATGAATTGATGTTGGAATTTCATGAATTCAGTGGTAGCCCATGAATTGACGTTGGAATTCGTTTTGTATATTTTTATATGAATGGTTTGTAACACTATGTTTTCTTTTCGCTTGCTGAATGCCGAAAAAAAGTTAGAACCAAGATAATAGGATAATAGGAAGGCCGTATATAGGAAGGCCCTATATAGAGCGTAGTCTTAATTTCGGACGCTCGCCCCTTTTGTCTAATTTGAATGCATTTGACCCTCGATTGGAAATTGCCCTGTTGGTTTTGTTGTGGTTTTGGGTTCCGGGCCTTCCGGCCGTGCATGCTTTGGTCATTTTGGGCAGTTTTTCCGAATTTCCAAATTACTTTTGATGGGTTTTCTGACCGTACCGAAATTTCCATCTGTGTCCTTTTTTACATGCTATTTTGTTTGTTTCTATGAGCCCGTCTAGGTCTTTTCGCATTGGGTAGGTGTACAGGTGTCCCCAGTATTTCAGGTTGTGCACGGGGTCTCTTTTTCTCCCTCGTCTTTTTTGTCTTCGTGTTCTTTTAGGTTTTATATGTGTTCGATGTGTAGCAGTATATCGTTTCTTTCTTTTCAGGGTTGTAGGTAAATGCTTATTATTTGAACTTAGCATAAGAGGAAAATGCTTATTATTTTGTTACCATTTTCCAAATTATTTGAACTTAGCATAAGAGAATCCTTTTTCTTTTATTAATTTCTTGGTTGTTCCTCACTAAATCAATTTGACAAAATGACAAAACCAAATGTCTCAAAATAACAAGTCAAGGCACCAATAGGGAATGTTTTTAATGGGATTTTGTTTGTATCATAATTGTTCCAGTATCGTTTAGGTAACAGATCTTGTGGTTTAATTTTAAGGATATCTTCAATTTCATGTTACATTCTTTGCCAAAAATATAGGAAATACATAGTTTGTATAAAGATTTAGGAAAGTACAACTGTTTTTAATGGGATTTTGTTTGTATCATAATTGTTCCAGTATCGTTTAGGTAACAGATCTTGTGGTTTAATTTTAAGGATATCTTCAATTTCATGTTACATTCTTTGCCAAAAATATAGGAAATACATAGTTTGTATAAAGATTTAGGAAAGTACAACTTATATGTCTCTTTTGATCAGCGTTTTCAGTAATATTTTGGTAATGTTTTTAGATTGATATAATAGTTCTTAAAAATTCAGATTGGAGTAGATATTATTTTGCTTTTCAATGGAGTGCAAATATAAAATCAAGGCAAGACTTAGATACCGCAGACTCATTTGTTAGATAGCTAGATTTTAGCATAGAGCAACAAATGGCTGCAAAGTTCTCAAGCAATTTAGATTCTGCCCCGAAATTAGTCACAGAGATTTTTGATTTTGAGTATGAAGGATCGCTAGCTGTACAGTAGATCGACAAATTATGAGAAGGAATCTTAAAAATATCAAATCCATTTCAATATATTTCAAGAAGAGAACTACTGAATACTGATATAGAAAGAAAATGTAATAAACTTCTTGGAATAACCGAACAACGTGATAAAAAATAGACTTCGAAATGAAAGGCAAAGTCGGTGAAGCCAGAGTGACGAAGAAGATGAGGAGAAGATCAAGAGTCCTAGGAATCTGATCGTTTACTACAAACGCAGATGTGAGCAGGTGGGCTAACAACAACCGAGCAACAATGGGCTTAATAAGTTTATACAAAACCAGAAAAAGAATGTTCAGTTGTTGATTTGGTAATTCTTCCTGATATGTATAATGATTTGATGTATAATATGTTTCTTTACTAGCTGCGAATAGGAATGAGTACTGCTTGACCGATATCCTATACCTAATTTAATGGGTTGCCCCAAGCGTAGGGCGGAGACCGGTGTAGCACAATACCCGGTAAGACCGGAATCGAATCTACAGAGAAGGTGAAAAGTGCTTACTAAAAACTCGGGTTGCTCGCGTTGACACGGCTCTTAGGTAGCCACCCTTTATAGTTTGATTGGTGAATTAACTAAACTAAGAGAAAAACTGATTTTGATTAAATTAATTAAAAGGAAGTACGGTCGTAGGGTTCATAACACGGTGACCAGGTCCGGATATTTCCTGCTCCATTTGTTGTTTCCGAGAAAACGGTTGATTTTAGAGAGAAAAAGATACCCCGAAAGATGCGAATCCTTGTGGTCGCCGTTTACCCATGTACAGCGAAGAACGAGTTTTGGTCCCCCATACCTCGCGTTACATGGGCGCCGACAATGCCCGGATTCGTCCATCGGAAGTTCTTTAATATCCTAAAATTGCTTGTATCGTTATTAATTGTGAAAATCGGAGCAAGAACAAACCCTTCCCTGGCCACGACGTGTTGATCACCCCGCGACCATACTTATGAATCTACTCACTCATATTCGCTAGAACGAACAACAAAATTCTGAAATTAAACATGCTATTAAACTTGAATATTAATTAAAACAAAGAATTGAATCTCGGATCACGGACAAACTCCCGCGAATTGAGATTAAAGTAAATAAATAGAACGTTACCGAAGCAAAGCGAGAATCCGCGAATAAAACTTCAATCGAACAAGCTCCGGAAAGTAACAACTCCAAAAGAAAAACGGCTGCGAAAAACTAACAAAAACCTAGCAAAGTTCGAACCCTAATTCGGCCCTAAAACGAGGTATTTATATCCCTCGAAGTCAACACACGTGGCAAGGTCAAAACGGCAGATTTAATGCTCTCGGTATCGATACAGGAGAAGTCCTGTATCGATACCCAGACGTTCTGTTCCCAAATTGGCACACGGGTATCGATACAGGAGAAGTCCTGTATCGATACCGAGACTGCTAAAATGAAATTCCAGCTGTTTGGTCGTCCTTGCTTGGGTCCCACCGGTTCCCAACATGCCCGGTTGCCGTGTGTCCACTTTAAGTGCTCCTCCGGCCCGTTTCCTACAAAACAAACACAACAATACCAAAATACAAGACAACACCGCATCAAGTGGAAAATGGAATAAATCGCGCATCGAATGCGCTAATTCGCCCTACTTAGGCGCTTATATCTTGAGATATTGCGCGCCTATCAAGTACCGTTAGAAAAAAAAAAAAATTAATGCCAATGGAACAAAAGCTTATATAAGCCATACAAAGTATCATTACAAGTATAACACTTATATAAGCATCATATTTATATAAGCTCTTCTGAGGGAGCAAGGGTTTATAAACACGTGTACTCCTATTTTCATTTCTAATTTCTTCGTCAATTATTACTCATTAGTTTTAATTTATTATGTTTTCTGCAGCTTTAAAACCCAATTTCTAGATTTGCTACTTTTGCATCAACATTATCCAATTTCTAGATTTATCTCATCCAGACAAATCCAAACTCTATAAAATTAATAGTTTTTTAAGTAAAACAAAAAAAAAATCAAAATAACCAAATTTTCTAAACTTAAACTTTCACTAACAATTTTAAACCTTTTATCAAACAACCCAATCCATTAACGGGCGGGCAACACGTGCAACGCACGTGTCGCAGCACCTAGTTTATATAAATGATCAAAGTAACAAAAAACTAGTAAACAATAACCAATAAATCAAATCTTGACAGTAAAATTGCCTAAAGCCAAAACTAGCCTAAACGAATTTTATTAAATTTACACTTTTTTAGCATGGAAATACAGTGATTAGGAAATTTTATATTCGGTTAATTTTGATCTGGAAACAAAGTATTGCTAAAGATTGTATAATAATATGCATATATTGCTTTTCTATAATTATATTTATATTTTCTTATAGAAATTGATCAAGCATAATTTGATAAAATAAAATCTTTTTTGATTATGAAGTTCAAAAGGATCAAAACTGATCTTTAAGAAAACACGAGTACGGACGATGTGTAATGCCCCGAAAATTGGGTACGTTAATAAATGAGTTTTTACAATTTATTTAAAAAGTAATTCCAAGTTCATTAAAAATTTAAAGAGAATTTTTTTTCAAATAATAAGCAAAAATTTAACTAACTGATTACAATTTAAAAGAGAAACTTAACGATTGTCTAGACTTGAAAATGTGCTAAATGTTAAACTTAAATAAAATACAGAGTCATCTAAAGAATCGAGCTACTGGTAAAGCCACGGCTCCGCCACTTCATATCTGTCTTGCAGTTCCATCGCCTCGTAATCAACAGACGACTTTTCCTCTCCTTCTGTACCTAGCGCTGTGGATGCCAGGACAACAAAAGTAGCATCGTGAGTGATAAAATTATACTCAATAAGACACCCAAAACTATCCCTTTACAAAAACATACTAATGCAACATTTAAAGTATAGTAATATCAATGAGCGATAAATAATAGAATTAAAGCAACACTCTTCAAAACAGAAGGTCTTCTCAGTCACCATTCACAGTATTATCTTTTAGCAACCTCTTCCAAATTTTCAAGGGGGGTTCATCACTGTTATTCAACCCATGTATAAGGCAATGCCACAACACTTGAATATACTCCACGGTTTCAATTTCCAACCAAACACCACGATAATCGGCATCAGTTCCTATCCACAATATATTCTAGTTCGTTAGGTTTTCCCCCATACACAAATCCCATTCACGGCGCAAAATCTCTGGAAATATATTGCACTTGGCTCAAGACCCATACCGATTAGAAACGTCCCAACCCACAATTCCATCAACAACTGCATTTTTTTTATCACGTACTCACACGATTCATACATAATATTTAACACGCCAAAATCTTGGGTTTATGCATCTCATGGCCCAACAATGACATTAGTCCAATCTATATTACAATGGAGAGCCAAAAATGAAAATTTCTCATCATTTATTCTTAGAAGAATTCTTACATGTGCACTTCTTCTTCTCTCTTTTGTTGTTTGAGCACAATCAGTCAAGTAAAATAAACTGTGCTTTATTATTTGGAGGTCCCTAGGGCAAAAAAATTGATCAAGTCTCTGTACAGGTTAATGAAAGAGTCTTGGAGGCTTACTTGAAGTCAGGGGCGGAGCCAGAACTAAATGTCAGTGGGGTCAAATTCTTAAATCAGAATAATAGAAGGAAAAAAAAACTCCAAAATCCGAAATAGAAAGGAGTTAAAGTAGATATCTACTAATAATATATAATTTCATTTACAATTGATCTCCCAAAAGAAACACTAAAATGCCCAACAAAAATTAGCTTAGATATACAACCTATAACCGCGTCCATAACCGACCACAAAAAGATACATTTGAATGCCAACAAAAAGTAGCTAAGTAGGCATCGATTTAAAACCTATAACAGCGTTTTACAAGTGACCCCGAAGATTTTTCATATTTCGAAATCGTAGCTTAATAGTCGCATTTGTGATACTATTAAAAATCTCTCTTAATATACACAATCAAGCTATCATGCAACCATTGATCATCGATTCAATTACGAAGTTAATTCTTCACAATCTTCATGGCAGAAAATGCACTTCTACTGTAGCTGTCGCAACAGGTAAAATTAGAGCCAAAGTCAAAAGCCTGAAAACCAATGGATATCCTATATCTTTTCGGGTCTTAACAATCTTTTGAGAAACATCACCAATTCCTTTCAAGTTTGAAAACTTGATACTACATCGCACATCAATGATGAAATTCTCAAGTTGATCCGAAAGTGCCAAAAGCTCAGTACCGAAGAAGTCTTTAGGATAAAATCGGCCAAGCGGTTTAACTTTTGCTTGTCAAAACTTGCAATTGAGTTGGATGGACTTAGACATGCAACACAAAGAAGCAACTCCGTGTTTACCTCATTAAAGTGATTATTTAGCTCTTGGAGTTGACAGTATACAACAACTCGATGCAATTGGGTGTGGTAAGGAGGGCAAGTAGTGGTGAAGAGAATTAGAGACTTACAAGGAAAATTATTTGGTGTGGTCAATTGTAAGGAGGAGGGCAAGTAGTTAGGCAAAAAATACAGTATACAAGGGGCAAAAATACAAAATTCTAAAAAATATTATACCTATCCTATTAAAATTTGATATCTCAGTGGGGTCAAGTGACCCCGCTTGACCCCCCTTGGGTCCGCCCCTGCTTGAAGTCATGGGTTTCTGGTGCCCTTGACCGAGCTTCAACTCGAGGGTCAATGGCTTTTACACTGGTTTTGCACCATCTTTCTTCTTTCATCTTTTTCTGTTCCGCTGGTGAACAATTGCATGTCGTTCCGAAATAAGCTTGTCAAGTCTCTCTTGCGTGATTATTCGCGTAAACCGCAACATGAGGTATGCATTTTACTATTTGAGAACTATTGAACTTCATATGCTTCCGAACACATGGATGGGCGAACTTTTCATCATGTGCATTATAACTTACCAACCCTGAAAATATATTGGCAAACTTCTGTAAATATATTCTGTGAGTTGAATTAATTTCTGCACTCACTTGTACGCTCTTTTTTCTGGGCTTATTCACTTGGGGAAATATGTGGCCTTAATCAGCAATTGCCAAAGCTGCTCTTCGCGACATATATTCTAGTTCTTCTTTTATGAATCCTCACTCCTCCCAAAGCTATAATGGGGGCGAAATGGTAATTAAAGTACGTAACTGACATATTAATCTTCGATTCTTCATTTTATGATCATATGAACTAAGCCGAGTTATATCAGAAGGGGAAACGGAAGTTCTGATAATGGGCAACCGGTCATGAAAATGATATCTATTTTGTTGCATAATTCTCATTGTTATTCTCATATTTCTCCTGTTCTGCCTTGTTTTTAAAGAGCTCCATAGTGTTGATTGAGCCTCATATTTATGCTTTTCCCTTGGATGCAATTATAGGGCATGATGTTGGATTTTGTTCATTACCAAAAGCCTGAACAAAAAGAAGGTTCATCGATGCAAATGCACGAAGTCGATAGAAGGTTCAATATATTAACAGAAGCTTGCGAAGGAAATTCCTCACTTTTGCGTGATGTAGAGAGACTTAAATTGTCCTTCCTGAGAAAATTGTGAAGTTGTTAACTCTGTCAAGTTCATCTGTATATGTATTTTGATCGTTGAGAAATATTTCGGTTAGGTAGGGTTTAACATCTGTACACTTGGTCAAAGGTATGTCGTGTTATGCTTCAAAAGTTGAAGCCCAATCCCGACCACAGGCTTAGACCCATTGGATGGCCGGGCGGGTTGAGTTTTTTGAGGACTTTTTATTCAAGTTTGTGTAGTGCAATTGTTAAAATGAAAAGAAAAAGTCTTGCAAGTGCCATAGTTGATAAATCAACTATTTTGAACTTACAAAGTCCACTTTATAGGACCAACGATCCAAAAACTATCATTAAATAAATAAAACAAAACTGCTAGTGTATGTCAATCGCACTCACAACAGGGAAAAAAAAAAAACAGAACTATTGTTTTTTTTTTCTGTTTTTGAAAGTAAAAAGATTTTATTAATCTTTGAAAACGAATTACAAAGATTAAAGGGATCCGAGGCGAGAAAGACACAACGGGGCAGGAACATGCCAACCGGGCACCCCCAAATCACCACTGATCCAAGCCGACTGGACCCGAAAAGGGAGAAGAAAACAAACACCCAAGATTGGTAAGACACCAACCAATACCCCAAAAGAACGCTCCGATCAGCACTGACCTACAACACCCGAAATAACACCCACCTACAACACCCAACAAACCTTGCCCACAAATCAAACTTCAAGCCTAGGAGCCTGATTATTATATCTTTCTTCATCCTCTGCTTCCATTCTCATGATTTTGCTCAACACTTCATCGTCATCACCCAAATAGTTTTCTCCCATGATTTTCCTAATAGCCATAACAGTCTTAGCCTCGTTAAGGTGAATCAATTTCCTACTGTTAGTGCTTTCGGAAGAAAAGGCAGTTGCAGCCACTGCCGATCTAAGAGTAACACAGCTTTGCTTCTTCCTCTTCCCCCCTTTCTTAGATTTAGGAAAGCCCAACAGCTCTTCAATAGATTTGTTTGAGTGACTAACAGAAAAATAAAACAAAACTGCACGCTCACACAACCATTAAATAAATGAAATATTTTATTAATTGAGACATCACAAAAAAAAAAGAAAAAAAGAAAAAAATGATAACTAGAAATTTGCTAGGGTATGTTAATCGCACAATCACAATCATTCGTTTTATCCTTTAACTTTGCCATATGATTGTTAGATAGCAAAAATAATCCAAAAAAAAAATATTTTGCCAATAAAAAGTATGAACATTTATTATCTATTTCCTGAGCTAGATAGCGCGGGCTTGCGAATGAAAAGCAAGCCCGACCATTTGGCGGGCTCAAGGCAAGCGGGCATTCACTACAAGAAAAAACATGTTTGGTGACACAAACAATTGTCACCGAAGGACCAATATTTGTCACTGATTATCATCGGTGACACAGTATGTGGGTGTCATTGTATCCGTGACACTGAAAGTCAAGGGTGACAAAAATTGTGCACTTGTCACGGTCAGTGACAGAAATATGGTGTCACGAAAGAGAGATTTTCGGTGACACAGTAAGGTGTCACTGAAAGCAATGGTGACAACAATATAGTTGTCATAGAAAAGAGCTCTTCGGTGACAAGAATTGTCACTGAAAATATTTACCTTGACAACTAACGCGTGTCACTAATAATATTACCAAGTGGGCACACAAAGGTGACAACCTCTTTTTGAACTCTTTTTGTCACAAAAAACACAATCAACATAATTGTGCCGCCCAAAATATCATTTCACACGTGCTTACAAAGTTTCAAATATTTATATCTAGATACACCCATTAGCAAAACTTATACCGCAATGATGCAAAATATCATTGAAATCAAATATCCAACAAGTCAACATTCTATCATCTAAGTTCACAACCCTTCAAAATATTTATCCGTCAACAATAAACACTTTGAACTTAATAGCATTAGCATAACTACGAAAGATCCGTACACGGTGTGTCGTGTCGAATGACAAAAACAACTCCAAACAAAAGTTCCAATTAACTACCAAAAAGCCTTCAACTCCATCTTTGTTAACCACCAAAAAATAACTTCATCTCGCGATAGTCACCTGCCTGTATAAAATCACAACAAAAAATTGCAATTATTTAACATGTTATTAAGCACACAACTCAAAATAAATGAGGCATCACAACGAGAGGGAAAGATCCCAACTAGGTTGACACCTAACCCTCACGACAATCATATGCACCAATTATAACTTAAGAGTCTCATACAAACCTCAACAAAGCCTAAACATAAGATA
The DNA here is from genome assembly GCA_016920895.1 of Vaccinium myrtillus. Taxonomy (NCBI): domain Eukaryota; kingdom Viridiplantae; phylum Streptophyta; class Magnoliopsida; order Ericales; family Ericaceae; genus Vaccinium; species Vaccinium myrtillus. Next base: position 20,135,446 of record CM029279.1, on the reverse strand, counting down.
CACTATTACATCACAAAGGAGCAAGATAATGAAATAGTGACAAGAGATCTCCATAGACAAATCTTTAAGCCATCAATTTTCAGTTGAAATCCTAAGATGAGAATATCCTAGGTTACCATAATCTGGAACTAGTAGCTACAAGTGCAGTAGAGTATAATGAGCTTGATACAAGAATAGCAACAATAAAGCTAGCAGCTATAATCCTTAACACTTACAACGGAAATGAGACAAACAATACCAAGCCTTGATGCATTCACAATCCAGCATAAATCATGTATGCTCATGGAAGCAATCAGACACAGAACCATGAGTATTTCAGCAAAAGCATACATAGATCCATTTAACGTCTATTTGGATAGTCCGTGTGGTGATGCTGCCGATAATGGTCTGTAACTAGAACTTCTGAAATGTTTGTTTATTGAGATTACATACAGAATTCTGCTACAGCTTGTGATTATTTTTGCTATCTTGTCGTAGTTGTATAACTACGGTTGCTGGTGCAATTGTCAGCCTGCATTGAACGCAAGCTTACTGTGTAAATCACTTTAGGGAGGCAGAGGGTCGAGGCCAAGGTATGGACCTGGGATAGAAACCACTTAGTTAGTCGCGTAATACAGAGTTTGCATATGCGTGGGCAGCAGGGCGGAGGGCTAAGGTATGGAGCTACAAGCGCAAGTACCTAGTTGGACTCACTGAGGGAAAATTTCTTTCGAACACCTTCCTCGCGAGGTTTCACTCGCTTGAAATAGCTGTGGAAGAGGTCTCTAGTTTAGGACTAAAAGTACCCAGGTGACTAAAATTAAGACGCGTCCCAAGCGTAGGACTCTCGATCAGTGTAGCACAATATCCGGAAGTACCGGAGTCGAACCACAGAGACGACAAACAGTGTTGACTCAAAAGTGTGAAATTGTAGTTTAACTGGCTCTTAGGTAACCACCCCTTGATTTGATGAAATTGATTAACTAATTACTAAGCTAATTTAGTTGAATGCGAAATAATAAAGAGAGCACAGCTAAGGGAACCCGGCGTCCGTAACTAGTCTAACCGATATTTACTCGGGCCACAATTCCTCTTTTTACTGATTTTAGAATTCCAGAAAGGTTTCCCAACAAATGCGCACCACCTGTCACCAGATTCCGTGCGCATTCGAATTCTGGTAATGCCTGGGTTGGTTTGTTAGAAAAAGTTACTTGATCCCAAAATTGCTTGAAAGTTGAGTTAATTCAGCCCCGAGGTGAAATATTGATTAGTCCAGACGTGGGCGCCTTCGCCCCGCAGCCGCACTCAAGGCGACTACTCACTCATAATTCTAGTAATAACAGAAATCAAGTTAAACCTAGATTTAAACATGCTTGAAGAATAGAATATGAAAACGATAGAAAAACGATACCGTAGATTGCAAGGGAAAAACAAACTTGATTATCAATACGCAAAAATCAATCCAAACGCTGCAACTCTGAAAATAAACTTGAATCCGAAATCGCTGAATGAAGAAAGCTCTGAAAACTGTAGCCGCCAAACTCCAAAGTGCAGAAAATTATCAAAAGATTCGAACCCTAATGAATGATAACAAAAACGTTTTTATAGTAATCGCCCAATAAACACATCAAAACGACACTATTTAGCTTTGCCCGTAACCATTCGGTATCGATACGGCTAAGAGGGGTATCGATACCAAACCCCTTTGACTGACTTGTTGACTACGTAAGACGTAGGTATCGATACAGCTGTGAGCTGTATCGATACTAAACCTTCTAGAATGAAAATTGCTCCCTTATAACCAATTGGTATCGATACGGCTGTGAGGGGTATCGATACCGAGCTCCTTCGGCCTAACATTTCAAAATCCATCTTCCAAGTCTCGTTTCCCGCGTCTCCACTTCAAGCCATGCACACACACACAAGCCAGACGCTATTATACCTGGAAACTCACAGAAATACCGAGAACACCACTGTGCACGCCTTAAACGGAAAATAACCATTAAACCGCACGTCTAACGCGCTAACTCCCCCTACTTAGGCGCTTATATTTACAATATTGCGCGCCTATCACTCACCCTCTCCTTTCCTCTCTCACTTCTGGTGCCATCCAAACGGGGGAGAGGAAGCAGTTTCCGTCGAAATCGTTTCTTTTCTCACGAAACCCCTCAATCCAAAGGAGCTGTAAGCTCCTACTCAAGTAGTACCGTTACTGATGACCAGAAACACGACTCAGCTAATCTTCCGCCACCAAGCTCCTACTCAAGTAGTACCATTATTGATGACCAGAAACACGACTCAACTTATCCTCAGCCACCAAGCTCCTACTCAAGTAGTACCATTATTGATGACCAGAAACATGACTCAGCTAATCCTCCGCCACCAAGCTCCTACTCAAGTAGTACCATTATTGATGACCAGAAACACGACTCAACTTATCCTCAGCCACCAAGCTCCTACTCAAGTAGTACCATTATTGATGACCAGAAACACGACTCAGCTAATCCTCCGCCACCAAGCTCCGAGCAAACTCCACCAGGAACCGAGGTCCCATGGTCCACCGACCTATTCAGCTGCTTTGATGATGGTCCCAACTGTATGTTCCTCTTCCCCCCTCTGTTTAGAATAAATAATTTTCTGAAATAGTAATTGACATCGCGATAGGTTCGAATCCTCTACTCCTTTCAGGCCATTTTATAAGGGAATTTGCTCTGGTTTTAAATGGCGCACCCTTTAGTAGACAGTAGGATTGGTACCCCATATTAATTGAGGTGCGCACAAGCTGATTCACACGTTTAGTAATATAAAAAATTTAAGAGCCCCCAGGGTGTTTACGAATCTATGCCAAAATTATGAATAACTCTACTCTTTCTTTTTCTGTAAGCGCACCAAAGGTGGGCGTATTATACTGCATGCATGAGGATTAGGTAGACATTTTCAAATTTATACAATTGGCAGTTGGTTGATGCCAAATATGACAAAATATTACTTCGGATTTCCATAATAAGAACGTGGTGTTTGATCTTCTTTGCGGTGATAAAAGATGACGACGACAGCAAACTTTCACTTTGCAAATAAAAAAGAATTGGAAGAACAAATGAATTTGGAAGAAAACCCTGACCAGCTAGTCCAATCGCTGTCTTTAAAATTTATTGGGCTCTAGCGTAACTTTGTATTTTCTGGGGGCCAAAAGTGTAAAAAACCATCTAAAACCTTAATTGATTCACGTGTGATCCCTTTGAATTTTTTTTTAATCGACGAAAGAGAATTTATTAATCTTTGAAAAAAAATTGCAAAGATTAAAAAGACCCTATGCACTAGGCATTACAACAAAAAGATCGTTTGAATTATGGTGGGTCCATAATGAATGACTCCACTTCTATGATTGCCTTACACATTTGTGTGGTTCAGATTATTGCCCAACTTTACTTCAGGACATTGAATAACTCCTCGTGATTGACGCATACTGTCTTTTTTTTTTATCGGCAAAAAGAAATTTATTAATCTTTAGAAATGCATGTGTTACGAAGGTTAAAAGGAACATAGCTAAGAAAATGACATTCCAACGAGAAAATGAGCATCCCAATAATCTTGGCACTATCACAACCTGACAATCATATGCCACTTAGGGTCCTAAAGGGAAAGACCAACACAGTAAAAAAGATTGGCAAGTTACCAATTAACCTAACAAAATATAAAACATAAAAGCTGAGATACAAAGATTCCAGGAACAAAAAGGCAAACCATCTGATTTCAGCTTCCTAAATGGTGTGGTCTTGGGGGCTATAGTAGAAGCATATTTGCTGTCCAAATTTTGTTTGATGGAAGTTATGTTTGGTCTTTGGTATGTTAGTATTTGGAAGCCTATGGTAAGTCGGGTCCAAAGTATGGTTTGGGGTGTTTGTTTGCTTATGGAGTTTTTGAAGTATGGCAGTTTGGATGCAGCTTTGGTTGCAGGTTTGGGATTTATGCTGTTGTTCTTGGGGACCGTGAATGGTTCTTTCTGTAATCTGTAATCTTGTTGTTCTTTAGTTGGCTCCTTGCTAACTATGGTTATTTCCCTTTTGGTCCTTGCTTGGTGTTGATTCATTTCCGGGGATGCCAACCTTGTTGGGATGTCCGTTATGCTTCTCGCCTTTACTTGGTTCCTTTTAATCATTGTAATTGGTTTTCAATGGTTAATAAAATTTCTCTTTTGCCGATCAAAAAAAAAAAAAAACCCCAAATCCTTTCGATTGACCCTACTGTCTCCAGTCTCCGGTTTTATAATACTCCTATTTAGGTCCGATTTCGTATTTTTTTAGTGTTAGAAAAAAACTGAATAAACACAACTCGATAAAGGTACATCATAGAAAATAGGATAAGGAAAAACACAAGGATCATGACGTTTGATGATTTTGTTACAGGTTGTATAACATGCTGCTGTCCATGCATCACATTTGGGCAAATTTCCGAAATCGTAGACGAAGGAGCGACCAGTAAGTAGTAGAAAAAACAAGATATATTAGATATGTGTCCCATTTTTTTATTTTACCGTAGATGTGTGATATTGAGTTGGGTATTTTGGATGAACGTAGCTTGTGGAGCAAATGCAGCAATGTACGCACTGATTATATATTTCACGGGGTGTTTTGGCTGTTGTTTCTCTTGCTTCTATCGTACAAAGATGAGGAAGCAGTACATGTTGAGTGAAAGCCCCTGTCCCGATTGTTGTGTTCATTAATTGGTTTTGCGAGCCATGCGCCTTATGTAAAGAGTATCGTGAGCTCAAGAACCGTGGATTCGACATGAGCAAAGGTAATACTCCTCTATCCTTCTCTCCTACTCCTCCTCCTCTTTGTATGGGGTTCATAGATTTGGTGGTAAAGATAAGGATATATAAAACATAGAGGTGTGGTACCGAGCCTGAGTAAAGACGAAGAAGTTTTTAGCATTGGGTTGTAAAATTAATATTGGCTAATAAGAGTGGTAAAAAAATATTGATTAAAAATGAGTCCACAGAATTATACAGAATAAATTGATCCCCAGGCCCAGATGGATTTAATCTCACTTTTGTTAAGTCTTGCTGGAAGGTTTTAAAGAGTGATATCATTCAATTTTTTTCGGAGTTCCATGGTAATGCGAAGATTGCAAAGGGGATTAACAAATCGTTCATTGCCCTCATTCCTAAGGTTGATGGTCCTGAAGGTTTGAATGAATTTAGACCTATTAGCCTTATCGGGTGCGTCTATAAGATTTTGGCGAAAGTTTTGGCTGACAGGCTGAAGAAAGTGCTTCCCTCCCTTGTTTCTGAAGTGCAATCAGCATTTATAGGGGGCAGAAATATCCAAGATGGAATCCTTATTGCCAATGAGGTGGTGGATTTGTGGAAGAAGAAGAAGCAAAAAGGGGGTATTCTTAAGTTGGATTTCCAGAGAGCATACGATAATCTTAGCTGGAAATTTCTGTTTGATATCTTACTTAGCTTTGGTTTTCCATCAAAATGGATTGCTTGGATTAAGGAGTGTCTGTCCTCAAATTCTGTTTCTGTATTGGTTAATGGCTCACCTACGGGAGAATTCAGAATGGAGAAAGGGTTAAGACAGGGGGATCCTCTTTCCCCCTTTCTTTTCATCCTTGCCGTGGAAGGGCTCAACTTGATTTTTGAACGGGCCAAAGAACAGGGGATCATTAATGGTATTTCAGTGGCTACCAATGGTCCAGTTTTGACTCACCTTCAATTTGCGGACGACACTATTGTATTCTGTAAAGCTTCTGTGGAGGAACTTGTGAATGTGAGAAAACTCCTAGTATTTTTTGAAGCAGTATCTGGATTGAAGATTAATTTTCAGAAGAGTGTACTCAGTGGGGTGGGTCTTTCTCAGGAGGAAATGGAGTACTTTGCTAACTGTTTGGGATGTAAATCGCAGCCACTGCCCATGAAATACTTGGGCTTACCTTTGGGCGTTAGTCCAAGGAAGAAATCTACTTGGACATCAGTCATTCAAAGTTTTCAGAGGAAATTGGCTTCATGGAAGAGGAGACACATCTCATTTGGAGGTAGAATCTCTCTCATAAAGTCTATTCTGGGCAATTTGCCAATCTACTATCTATCTTTGTACAAAATGCCTGATTGTGTAATGAAAGAACTAGTGAGAATCCAGAGTAGATTTTTATGGGGTGGGGGTGATTTAAAGAAAAAGATGAACCTGGTGAGTTGGGAAAAAATATCTAAAAATAAGGATTTGGGAGGGTTAGGTATAAAAAATCTGAAACTCATGAATGAAAGTCTTTTACTTAAATGGTGGTGGAGATTTGGTGTGGAAAAGGAGGCTTTATGGAGAAAGGTGATTTGCAATAAGTATAAGTTGGATAATTTGTTGTGGTTGCCATCTTTGGAACCCAATAGGTTGTTCTCTACTGTTTGGAAGGACATTGCGCTTGTGGGCCAAAGAGATGTGAATCTGTTTAGATTATTTATGTCCAATGTCAAAATTCAGGTAGGGGATGGTTGTAAAGTGAGGTTTTGGCTTGATGTATGGGTGGGGGATGCTCCTCTTAGTACGTTATTCCCAAGGATCTTTAATGTATGCTCTCAGAAATTGGTAGTAGTGGCAGATGCTTGTCATAGCAATGGGCCTAATCTAGACCTTCATTTGGATCTTAGAAGAAATATTTTACCCTGGGAGCTTGAGGATTGGAATAATCTTTTGAACATGGTGAATTCGGTGGCATTACAACCACACAAATCTGATTGTTTGTGTTGGAAGGCAGATTCTTCAGGAGTTTTTTTGGTTAGTTCCCTTTATAAATGTAGAGAAGCAGAGCTGGGGCATCCTAGAAGGGAATTACAGTTGTTGTGGAAAAATCATGCTCCTCCTAAAGCTCAGTTTTTGGGATGGTTAGCAGTTCTAGAGAGGGTTAAAACGTCAGAGTTGCTGCTCTCTTTAGGTGTGCTAACTAATCTGAATGACTGTTTATGTAAGTTTTGTGGTGATGCTCTGGAAACTGCTAATCATTTGTTCTTACATTGTAAATTTGTGTGGTCTGTGTGGTGTATGGTTGTGAAGTGGTGGGGTATTATTTGGGTGGTTCCATCGTCTATCAAGAGCTTGTTTATTTGGTGGCAAAGTTGGAGATTCAAGAAGGCGAAAAAAGTGTTATGGGAGCTTGTTAGTTTTGCGATTATCTGGAGTATATGGAAGTTAAGGAATGATCTTATTTTTCAAGGAGTAGTCCCGAGATGGGTGGATATGGGGGATATTATCAAATTCAAAGTGGCGAATTGGTTCAAAGCTTACCAAGGTTCGAGGGTCTTTTCTACCAATGATATTCTTCTGAGATTTCTGGCCTTAATTCAGTCTCTGAGATAGGTGTATTCTTGGATGTTATTAGCTGGCTTTCTTTGCTTTTCTTGAAGTTGAATTCTTTTCAACTTTTGTTGTTTTTTTCCGTTCTGGGTTTGCGTTGGGCTTGCCGTTGGTGGTCCTTGTTTGGATTCACTTTCCATCCCTTTGCATCCTTGAATTGTATTTTTTTGCTTCCTCTCCTTCATCTATATTATTCTTTTTTGCTGATCAAAAAAAAAAAAAAAATTAGTACTTAACTTTATCTCTTGAAATGTAAAAGGAAAATCATCTTTAAGATACTTTTTCTGGTAAACTTAAGAGGATATTTAGAATTTGAGTAATCATAATCAGTGGACTCTTGTCGACATGCTTCTATTCTTCAATTTTCTTTGGTTGTGCCAAACCATTCTCGACGCTCAGAATTTCGAATTCTTTTTTTGGCTCAGCCAAGAAAGAAAACTTCTTGTATTGAGTCACACTCACACATATTTTTTCTCTCTTTTTTCGAATTCTGTGATTATGAATATTTTCATAATTTTATCTTTTTGAACAGTAATAATTTGCATTTTGAAAAAAGAGAGAAATAATTTTCTTTTTGAAAGAAGTAGACGAAATAGTTTGCCTTTTGAATTTAACTTATCCTTTGATCATTTTGCTTGTGAAGTACATAAAGTGCCTCATTATTTTATGTTTGACGGCCTGCATAATGCAAGGACTAGTCTTGTAGAGGTGAAAACAGTAACCCAGACCGATTGACCATCCAGTACTTTTTTTTTTTTTTGCAAGGCAAAAGAACTTTTATTAATCTTTGAAAACGCATTACAAAGATTAAAAGGAGCCGAGACAAGACAAAAAAATGTCGACTCGGACCAGAGGGGAAATAACAACAGGATAACAAGGAGTCAACCCGAAACAAGACAACCAAGGAGGAAAGCAACCCCCAAAACCGCAAAAACCCCCGAGGAGAAACAAAAACAAATATAGGCCTACAACAAACACCTCCCAAGAGCTTTCAGAAACAACAACAACAGGCGCAGCTAGCAGCCTCCCAAGAGAACAAACCATCAGATTATCTTCAGAAACTTCAAAAAATGACCATAGCCACAATAAACCCCTATAGATCCATGACATCACAGCACCAACTTCCTCCGAAACCCCTCGATTCAACATTTTCTACTAAAAGTTTCTTCAAACAGCTCCACTTCCTACCATGACTCCTCAATAAAAGACAAGAAAAACTCAGACCCATCAGAGCTTTCCATCAACTCTCTCCTTTTTTTTGGCCTCCATTTCAGCAATCATGCTAATAACTTCTTCTTCATCACCATCATAACCAATCCCATGCATTTTGTTGATTTCCCAGATTGTTCTAGCTTCATCCAATAGAATTCTGTTTCTATTGTTGATACCATCTGTAGAGATTGATGCGGATAGAGCAACAGCTGCTACTGCAGACCTCAAAACTACACACTTGTTCTTGGATCTTCTTCCTTTCAGATTACCCGTATTAACTTTAGATAAGCCAAGAATTTCATTGATTGTTTTCCTCTTCTTTTTCCCTTGTAATCCTTTCATTGCAGATTTAATAGGGACATGATTGTCGTCTTCTTCAGTGTTAACAAAATGGGTTTCTTCTTCATAATGGGCTTCTGTATTCCTTTCCTCTGATTCCTTATCTGTTTTGTGACCACCAACCAATATAAATCCTCCAGAAATATCCTCCACTAAGGACTCTAGCCCATGAGAAAATTTTGAATTGTTTAGGTCTGTGGGTTCAGCCGTCTTTGAATTTGCTGGAGAATTGATTGCACCCGCTTGATTACCTAACCCATCATGCTCAACATCATGGTTCTCTTTAATGTTAATATCCTACTGTACTGAACTATCTAGCTGTGTGTCTTCAGCTATCTCGTTTGAAATTTCTCTTAAATGCTCAGCCGTCTTAGAATTCTCAACCATCTCCTTAGCTTCCCCAGAATTTTCAACCACTTTTTCTGTCTTCTCCGAATAATTGTTTGGAACTCTATAATGACCCTCCTGAACTTTTAAAGGTATCCCTTCAGGCCCCTTCTCTTTATTGTTTTTATCCTTAGGTCCTTCATTTTCCACTGATTTATTCTCCATCCCAAAATTCCTTCCTTCCAATTGCTTATTATGAATTTTGGCCCGAGATTCTCCATTGACCCCGTCATTTGAATCGGAGTGCGTTGAATGAAACATGGCTTGATTGGTACCCTTAACATCTAATGGATCATTACATTCCTCCTCCCACACTTGCACGCTGTAAATTCTGCCTTTCACTATTATATTGATCCATTGATCAATCTTGGAATTGTAATTCGTCACCATGAGCATTCTCCCAATATCATAAGATTCCTCCATCACTGTTTCTTCATCAAGAGTAATAAACTCACCCCAGTTTTCACAAATTCTTTGGAATGACTTTAAGTTCCAAACATTCAGTGGCATTCCCCTGACTTTTAACCATACCAGTCTTGAAAGACTTGCTCCATCACCATTCCAATGTTTAAAAGTCTTAAACCAATCCTTGACTAATTGGTTTGATACGGCTTTGTTTCTTTCTGCTTTAGTTTGAAATGTAACAATCATAAACATACCGCCCAGAGATCTCACTCTCACATTCTTGAAATGGACCTTTGAAAAAGCTTCCTGAATAACCAGTGGAGAGGAAATGGCTTTCAGCTCAGCGATTGCGCTCCTCCACAGCCACTCCGACGCTGTAGGTTGAAGATTGATTGTAATTCTTTTCTCTAAAACTTTCGTCGCAGCCACATCCCGCTGTTTATTACTGGTACAACCCATCTCCGCATATGATTTTTGTAAGTTGAACAAGGGGGAAAATCGGTTGTCACCAGAATTGAAATGGTAATTATCCTTAGTTATGGACCTTTTATCAACCGTCCGAGGGTGAGGAAGAATCAAGTTCTTCTAGCAAACATCCGGGGTGTTCTAGCTCTCGGGTTAATAAGGTGATATGTGTGTAGTTGTCTAATGAGTCAACCACGAAAGAAGAAAAAATGTTGGGCTGCTGGCCCTATGACTAGTGCATCACAGTCACCTCCAACGGCTGGTCAATCAGAGCACTATGCATTTGAACAACCACCTTGTAAGTCAAGCATCACGGCTTGATAAAATATGTTTTTTTCATGGAAAGCTGATTGGGTTATGTTCACACTAATTTAAATGTATGAATTCCTTTCTTGTACCAATTTGTAGGTGACACAACAGTAAATGATCAGAGACCAAACATGCAGTCCACTATGCAGTAGCATGTGCATCAAACACCAAGTTGTGGGACCAGTGAACAACAGCAGGGCAAGCCACCACAGAAAAAAATACGGTGTCCGGCTGGTCCTATGACTACGGCATCACAATCACTTCCAATGGCTAGTGAGATGCAGCCACAACTGCAGCAAAATCAGCGGATCACCACCAACAATCAAACTATAAACTTCAGCTCTTGTAGACAAGCTACTCAAGGGATTGCTCCATCATCTGTTCCAGGTAGTTTCAGTGTCCACTACAAAAAAAATCATTTTTCGTAGTTGATATAAGCAAGTAATGAAGATCATTTATACAAGAAACAGTAAATGAAAGGGATCATTATGACGGGAAATAAGAGAAAAATAATTTCATACTCAAACACTACTCTTTGTATTAAATCACAAAATTGCATAGCATTTATATCTCCAATACTCAAACACTACTCTATTTCTGATGAGTGGTTTGTGTGGCAAATAACAGTCTCGTATCAAGGAGAAATTGTCTCAGCTCCCTGAGTCCTTACAGTCTGATCCAAATGTTCGTGAGGAGATATTCACTGATGTTTTAGGACGAGACAAACATGGTCGTGTATGGACATATGGGTTGGGTCCTTGCCCGTCTCAGGTGTTTGGGAGATATGCAAGATCTCACGACCAAGTTGGTAATAAAGATACATTGTGTGTAGAGGTACGACAAGAGTTACTAGCGGAGTTTGGTGGCATGTTAAGTCGCCTAGAGGCAGATTATAAAAAAAGGTTAACCCGCGTAGAGCATAAATGTGCAAGAATGCAATCTTACATGGAGTCTTTGGGAGTTGGCTACCTCTTTGTACTACTGAACCTTTGAAAGTTAATTGAACTAGTTGTTTGTTTTCACAGTAATACGTGGAGTTGCTGGTGTTTGAAGGTTTATCTATTTGTGGATCTTTGAGGATTGGGAATTAGTCGAATTCCCTGTTAAGATATGGTGTAAGCCTTACTTGACTTATGAGATTTAATGTAACGACCCACACCAAGAGAAATGACATGACCTGTAAAACTAGAGATTAGGTAGCATCTGTATTAAGATTTTGTCCGCAAGTAGAAAACAAAGTCGGCTAAGTAGTTCCTAATCAGCTCCTAAGACAAAATAAGCAAAAGAGAAGCTATACAAGACGAGTTGCTTTAGTTCAGGACCTAAATAATGCATCTCAATACTCCAAAGATGACTCAAAGTAATTAGATACCAGAATTTATAGGAAACTGGACTTTAGTCGCTTTAGTTCAGGACCTAGGCGCACTGTTCTGACCATAACTGAAAGAATAACGTAAATTTAATAATAAAACTTAAACCATTGGAAAGTAACCTTCTTCCTCTTCGAATCGATAGGTCATACATAAAAAATGGAGTTCGATTAACCTTGCTATGGCCGCGCGATTATAATTACTCATAACAGGAAAACCGCTGCAGGAACAAATTTTTGGGTCATCTTTAAAGCCAAATCTGCTATCACTCCGACATAATCAGGGTGCGTGGGATGTATTGTTGGAAATCTCTGTGTCTAGTTTCTAATTTCTAACAAAGAAAACGGTGCATGATTTCGAGTCTCGAGCTAGGAGTTATGGCTGTTTTACCAAAGTCTGTCAGTGCTGTCTGATTCTACACGGGAATAAACACGTTCGCTGGATTTCTTTATTTTGAATTCCAGAGGAATTTCTTATTCCTTTGGGTTGGGTTGCAATCATCAATGATTTGTCTAAATCGATGGATATTAAAGCGTCATGGACGTATATTGTATATATGTAGGGAATGTACAATACGGCAGGTTATCAAATTGATTTATTTGATACGGATGACACATGGGGACACGTGGAATTAGGGATAACAAAAGCATGTATTACCATTATGAAGACACAAAAACAACAGTCCCTGAATTGGTATTCAAGACCCAAGCAATTTTGCTGATGCCCCAACTCCTTAGAACTGGATTTTCATTGGACTTTGAGAAAGGACTGAGTATATGAACTTTGTTTGAGTTGTTTTGATTATCTGGATAGTTAATTAGAATTTGAGTTGGTCGTATCAGTTAGCATTGTTAGCATCCATAATGGTCACAATTTATGTTGGTCTTATTAATTTGAGTACCGTTGATGGTGAACGCCTGTTCTTTCTTAGTGTGGAATGACTGTCACTTGCCAGTGATTCGGTAAGTGCATTTTTGTCTTGGGCATTTTTACCTTTGACCATCTTTGGTTTGGTTTGCCTAGTTTGATGCTGAATAATATTTCCTTGGACGCATGTTTGGGCAACAACACCTTTTTGGTTTTGTATGATGTTTGGTTGGTTAAAAGAAGTAATGAGAACGTAGGGAAGCAAATCTTGTATATAGAAAACTAAATGTAGGTAAAATATCATCAAGATAGGAGTTGGAGCAGACAGGTGTTTATCTAACTATCAAATAGTAGTATAGGGGAAAGACCCTTGGTAACTATGAAACTAACGTGTTTCCAGCATTCTCAAGAAACAAAAGTGTAATTGAAAGTTTGGGCACATTCAGGCATATGAAATAGTTTGCTGCTTATTTTGTTTTAAGTTACCTTTGTTATGAAATTGATATTTGACTTTTATTCTAATAGGCTAATGAGACACGAATATTCAATGTGCACCGGATGGCTCCAATTCTGTCGAGGAGAATGGAGATTGGGAGGACGACTTCGGGGCTTGATGTTTGGGACATCTTATTTGAGTGTGTAGATGGCTTTTGGGCATGACAGTAAGAATATTGGGTCAACTTTTGGGCATAACTTTAGAGACCTAGCTAGATGAACTGAACTGAACTTATATTGCGTCATGGAGACGCGTTTTGGTATATATTTTGTAGTTATGTAAATGCTACGTACTTCTATCCTTTTGACACTTGAAACTTCAATATTTAGACATGTAGATCGATGATGCATTTTGGGCATTAAGTGAAACTTGATTCGATCTAATGAAACTTTATTTTGTATGACATGTTGGTACGAGCATAGTTATTTGTTGAATTCATTGAAAAATGTGTTGTGATCGAAAAATTTGATGCTACAGGGACGATATGGGTGATAAGCCCTCAGGCCGGCATTGTTTCCGAATGGATCTTTGCCGATGCTTATATCTAGCCACTATTAGTTTAAAAATCACGTCCATTTTCGGCGCTTAAAAACTGCCGTTATTGCTTATTTTTGCCGGTGCTTATTGCAAAGTGTTGTTTTAACCATTTGGACATCAAAATTATTACCGGCACTTTATAAGAGCCGCAAAAAGCGCCGTATTTTATTACCGGCACTTATCTAGCGCTGTTTTTTTTTTAAACAACACTGGCATAGACTATACTTTTTACTTTTGTCGTAAAAGTGCCGCAAAAAGGCAACATTTGGCGTAGTGGGAAGCTATCCTGGAAAAATTGTTGTTATGGTTGGCAGGTAGCCAGATGGTGAATTTAAAATGATTAGCAGTCAGTCAGAAATTGATTAAGATTCGGAACCTTAGAAATAGCGTTGCGTGATCACTCCTCACGAATATGGTTACTGAATGATTGGCAGTCAGCCAAATTTATAATGCATTATAGACCCAAGATAAGGGCTATATACTCCAAGGGTTGCAGTCAGTACCTTGTGGGCCCAGTGGTACAGTGAGTCCCTGGGGGATTCATCCTTGTGGGTCTAGTAGTACAGTCAGTCCCTGGGGGATTCATCCTTGTGGGTCCAGTGGTACAGTCAGTCCCTGGGGGATTCATCCTTGTGAGGCGGTTGATGATTTTGACTAAATACATAATTTAGTCCTTGTCATCTGGGCTCCCAGGTAGGGTAAGCAAGGAGGGAGTGGAATCACGAATGACTATGTTCTAAGAGGTTCACTTGGGAGTATTGATTCTCTAGGAAGAGAATCACAGATATCACATAGATTCAAGATTAGTACTGAATAAATGGATTGTTGTTCTGTTTCTCATTGTTTTGTTATATTATGCTATACATGCTTTGTTGTGTATTGTAAGAGTTCGTGGGTAAGAGTTATCTATTGAGTGAATCTCATCACTCACGGTATGGTGTACCCTGGCTTCTGTGCCAGATTTTGCAGAGAATCAACAGGGTGAGTAGTACCCTAATGAGGCAAGAGGAGATGAGTAGAATCTCCTAGAGGTGAACCTCGTTGCTGAAGGAGGGGAAACAGAAGAAGCTTGGAACCCCTCTTATTATTAGAGCTATGTCCCCTTATTTTTATGTTGAATAAATGTGATCTGATTTTTCTATAAAGTACGTTGTCTTATTGTAACAAACCCAAGATCACTCGACTATTTTTTATTTCTGTTTGATTCAGTACTAATCTTTAATAAATGAATCTTTTTAATAAATGTTTTAAATAATGCTTTCGAAAAATCGGGGCGTTACACCGTCGAGTTCAAAGGACTTGGCTGTATAACTGTGTCTCCGTCATCAAAAAAAAAATAAAAAAACAAAATAAAAAAAATAAATAATCACCATTGTATTATGCATCTTAATGTAAGCCCAACTTGATTGACCTAAACTTCAAAAAGAAATAATTGATGCAGTAAATGAAATTGATTATTCTATTCGACGGCAAGTATTGATCCCTTTTGCACGGTATGTATCAAATTCGTAAAATCGGAATCAAATATCATGAAAGCGTTGTTGAAAGTTTCATAGATTCTTTTTACGGATAATACCTAGTTTGAGTTTTCAAACATAATGTTTGACGTTGTCGATACCTTGAATTAGCCAGGTTAAACAATTAACAGTCCCGATCATTGGTGTCATAACTTGAATTAGGTTATCTAATTGCATAACGCCTAACCGTGCCGCAGAACTCTCGACTACAGGTGCATCAGTCACTTGGTTTGTATCAGACAGTTTCTGCTAGGAAACTATCTTCGTCATTCGTGGAGCTACCATGCATTTATAGGGTATATTGATCACGGACATATGACGGCCGAAGCAAGCTCTCGCCGGATTTATATCTTTCATTTGTTTTGGTTCTGTTGTATGTTCTTCTCGCATATATGCTGTTATATTTCTGTTGACTTTTTTTTTAGGGTAGTTTGTAACTGCACTTACCTTTAAATGAAATTCTATCTCTCTACAAAAAAAAATAATCAGTCCCGATCATAGACTATGAAACCTCAACGAGCTCGAATATAAATCATAAACAGCTACCCCATGCTCTCTTTCGAATTAATTAATGGAACTATGAAGAGGTTCTATTTAGTCATCTAGTTAGGGGAGGAAAATTACTTTTCCAATTCTTCTTTACTGAAGAAATCTAAAGGCTAAAAACAGTAATTCATAAGTTTGAAAAGCATAATAAAACCGATAACGCTTAAGGGTAAATACTCTAGCACTTAATTTTGATACAACTTTAGGGTAAATACGCTAAAGTATGTTCCTTCGTCAAATATGATTGCCGTCTAATTTTAATTTTAGTTACTTCAAATTCAAGAAAAACCAAACGATTTTTTTTTAATAGTAAATGCAAGAAACCTAATCTATCCTATCTAGCCTAGAAGGTGGGGAGTAGTAAGTGGGGGGCCATGACTGGTGTGGGCGCTGTAGTTCCCCCGGAGGTTTGGGTCATGCAGTTGGGTCAGTGGCCTAGATGTGGGGCTATTCAAAAAACAGAAATAATGCTATTAGCGAAGCCAAAAAAAATGGAACGCACCAAATGTTATTCAACAATGATACATGTACAACAAAAGTCTCCAACATGACTCCAACACACTGACATGGTGTGTAGACTGTAGAGCCCACACACACTTGAGTGTGAAGTGTGTGTACGCTCCACACATCATGTGAGTGTGTTGGAGATATGTTGGAACTGAGTTGTTGTACATTTATCATTTTTGAATGTTATTGTGTAAGTTACTTGATTTAAGAAATGGTTACACAGGAGATCAACCCATAAGGATAAAATCATGCACCGAAAGCTTTTTGAGGGATTGATGTGCCATCCTGCCAAGAATCGGTAAACAGATTTATAATTCTACTAGGCCCTATTTTGGGATACACTATTTCGAATCTCTCCTTGATTTTCTATCAAATTACTTATGCACTGAGATACACTATTTCGATCACATTTTCATATTCTTTTTTTTTTCTCATTCGTCAGTCTTAATTTATTACATGGGAGAAGGGGAATGACACTCGATCTCGTGATGCAGTGTGGAGCATCCAAGAACTCTATCGCATGATCTAGCCACCACTTGCTCACATTTTCACATTCAGAAGGCCTATTTAGTGTTAAGAATCTTTTGTGTGGCCTCGATTTCTGGATGGAGACTGGAGAAGATCCGAATGAGTCGAAAGCTAAAATATTGTTACCGATAAAAAAAAAAAAATCTAAGCCAAGCGATTTTTTTTTTCTTTCTCAACTTAGATAAAATTTTCCGAGGACGAGTCAAACTTTTTTAAACAATCATACTTAGGGATAGTTTGGCTTAATTTTTTTATTCTGAGTTATTTTTTATTTCGTTTGACCTTTAATATTTATAGATTAATTTTTTTTGAATTATCTTTCATCCGAAAGAGAAGAAGTGATAAATAGTTAAAAAAAAAAAATACAATCACAAGTTCAAAAAATTCACCAAAACAAAAATAAGATAAAGAATTGAAACAAATTTGAGTTGTGTACTTAATAAATTACAAAAAACATTCTTTTCATTGCAGGCGGAAACAAATGTTTCCTCCAAATCAATCACAGCAGTCTGGTGTAATAGTACACCATTGCGCGGACTGTTGTGATTGATTTGGAAGAATCATTTGTCCTATGCACTAGAGATTCTTAGGAAGAACTTTTTGTCCCTTAGGACGTTATATTTTGGTCATATCTTTACAACAAAAACATAGCTACTCTTTCGCTCTCCCAATCTTCTATACTTCTTACAATCTCAACATAAATTTTCAAATAATTACAGGACTCGAAAGTAATCTGTCTATCGAAAACATGCCAAAATAATGATAGTAAATGATGCAGGGCACCCTCCTTTTACGAAATTAATTTCCAAAAAGTACACACGAACAAGTTTGAGCCAGAGATACACCCTCTTTGAACAAACAATTTTGAGAATAATCTCGATTTTGTTTATTCGTAAACAACCAAATTCTGCCATAAGGCTTACAATGATACTTATAGCATCAAAGCAACCTTACACCAACTAGGAAACAAATAATAAAAAGATTTGTCTTACTAATCAAGCAGAAATCAAAGAAATTACCAAAAATGGAAATTCGGAAATAATTGGTAGAATAAAGAACTAGAAACAAATATAAGGCCGAAATAGACGGCAACAAAAAAAGAATTTCCTACTAAAAGTTACTTAGCAAATCTATTATTTCCTAAAACGGCAAATTCTCCCTTTAATTTGAAGGCCTAGACGACATCAAATAGAGTGTCGCACAGTGTTTTTTCCTAGACTCGGGAGGCCTCACCCCTATTGTGAGCATCTTGACGTTTAAAAGTGTTTTGAACGGTTCAGATTTTAAATAAAACTATTCCGTAGAAGAAGACCAAGGATTGCCGAACGAACAGTTATGATTGCTCACTACAGACGAGTAGTATAAATAACAATCAATTTTTAGATACACTTATGTTTTTAACTATCTTAAAATCTAATTGGTGTAAACAATATTAATATATGTTTAGACATGTCTAATGTTTTTAACTTAATTACATATATCATGATAAGAAAATAAGTCATTCATTTTTTTTTTCATTTTTTTTCTTTCAATTGCCGTGCATAGCACGGGTTCCTGCTAGTTCTTTTACGTTAGCAAATCCATATATGTGGGATTGTTTTTTCAAACATAGAAAGATTTAAATTACCTCAATTACCTTACCATTAAAATAATTATAGAAAGATTAAAACTCTTAAGAACGATGTAAATCAATACATGTGTCTTTCTATCTTTTTTAATGAACTTTGAAATTCAAAGTTACATTGACAGGATTATATATGTCATTTAAATATTAAAGTAGCCATATATTTCAAGTTGAAAGTCAACGGAACAATTGTGCTAATTTGTTGCCCCCAATTTATTATTCATCTTTTTTATTTGTCAAGGTAAGTTTTTCTTCATTGCCATTTTCCATCATCCAAAAAAGAAAATATCGGCATGAAATTAGCATGAATAGATTAAAGTGATATCCATAGCTGATATGAATATCACCAGTTGTGTTGCAGAATGGCTTTTCCTCAGGAGGTCTCTCATTGGGACAAATGGCTGCAATTGATTGGCTAACCAATTATTTAGTAATACTCCCTCCGTCCCATATTTCTTGTCCAATTGCACTATTCACAGCACCTCAAAAAATTGTTTATATTTTCAAATGTGTAATGTTATAGATACTCACTATGAATCTTGTTTGATAGCTCTCGATGAGTTCTATTAAACAAAGTTTTCAAAATTGTAAAAAACATTATAGATTGAAAGATATAAGCAATTGAAAAATAGCACGCATGCCCATAAATGGACAACAAATTTGGGACGGAGGGAGTATTATTTTTAACGTTTGAAAGAATTCTTTTGGGTTAGCAAAACCATATTTGTGGGATAGTTTTTTCAAATACGGAAACATCTATACATGTGTATTTCTATCTTTTATTGAATAAACTTTGAAATTCAAAGTTACCATGACAGGATTAGCAACGTCATTTAAAGATTAAAGTTGCAAATTCAAGTTTTTTTTTTGCTCAGTAAGTTGCAATTTCAAGTTGAAAGTCAATGGAACAATTGTGTTCATTCCTTGCCCTCAATTTATTATTCAGCTTTCATATTTGTCAAGGTAAGTTTTTCTTCATCCAAAAAAGAAAATCTCGCCGTGAAATTAACATAGATTAAAGTGATATCCATCTTTGTGGTTGATATAAATATCACCAGTAGTGTTGCAAAATGGCTTATCGTGAGGAGGCTTCTCATCGTGACAAGTGGCTGCAATTGATTGGCTAACCAATTATTTAGTAATATTATTTTGAACGTTGGAAAGAATTCTTTTGGTTTAGCAAATCCACATTTGTGGGATATTTTTTTCAATTACGGAAACATTTAAACTACCTCAATTACCTCACCCATTAAACTAGTTATAGAAAGAATAAAACTCTTAAGAAAGATGTAAATCTACACATGTGTCTTTCTATCTTTTTTAATGAACTCTTAAGAAAGACGGATATTTAATCCAACTTGGCATCCTGTTTGAAAATTCTACTTATGTTATCCTATGAGATTTGAATACTTATGTTTATATCCCGACATTGGATATTTGTACTTTTATGCCTTCATTTATTCCATTATTTACGTTATTAGTATATTGGGATTCGGTTCCTATCACCTACCCATGGAACACAACATTATCAAACCATTCCAGTTTTGATTTAAATCTATTGTTCAAACCACCCAATCAAAAACCCTTTTTTTTCCACTTCCCTTTATGAATTTGGCCCGCACATGAGGCTACCTTAAAAAATTTTAACCATGATTATCATGTCTGTTGTGTGAAATCACCAAAGTGGTAAAACAATAAACCATATTCCCTGCGTAAATAATCATCTTTTAAAGGACATGTGAGCTTGATTGATTAATTTACCATTTTTCCACCAAAGTGGTAAAACAATAAACCATATTCACTATTATTTAACTTCCTTTTATGAATTTGGCCCGCGCATTCAGCTACCTAAACAATTTTAACCATGATTTTTCTTTATGTTTTCATCCTAAAATTCTTTGCCTATAGGGTAAGGATTTTTTGGGATGAAAATATAAAGAATGTTTCCATCCTAAATTGTTTATGTTTTCATCCTAAAATTCTTTGCCTATAGCGTAAAGATTTTTGCGATGAAAACATGAAAAATGTTTCCATCCTAAATTCTTTATGTTTTCATCCAAAAATACTTTGCCTATAGGCAAAGATTTTTGGGATGAAAACTTAAATAATTTTTTCCGTAGTTTTTTATATTTTCGTCCATAAATCATTGATCTAGCAATCATGGTTAAAATTTTTAAGGGAGCCGCTACGTGGGCCAAATTCATAAAAGGAAGTTAAATAAAAGCGAATATGATTTATTGTTTTACCACTTTGGTGAAAAAATGGTAAATTAATCAACGATATTCACATGTCCTTTAAAATAGGGTAATTTACACAGTAAATGGGTTTATTGTTTTACCACTTCAGTGATTTTACATAATAGTATAACATAAGTATTATAATTATGGATAAAGGGTCTTTTGGGTATTATTTAAAAGACAGCAAGTAATTATAAGTATTCAAACTCGATCTGTAGAATGGAATCAAAAGGATATTATTGATACAAGATGTGTTTAAAACATGTTTTAGTGATATTCGTCTTTGTGGATGATATGAATATCACTAGTCGTATTGCAGAATGACTTTTCGTGAGGAGGCCTCTCATCACGAGAAATGGTTGCAATTGATTGGCTAACCCATTATTTAGTAATATTATTTTGAATGTTTGAAAGAATTCTTTTAGGTTAGCAAATCCATAATTGTGGGATAGCACGGAAACATTTAAATTACCTCAATTACCTTATCCATTAAACTAATTATCTTACCTATTAAACTAATTATAGAAAGATTAAAATTCTTTAGAAGGATGTAATCTGTACATGCGTCTTTTTATCTTTTTTAATGAACTTTGAAATTCAAATTTACCCTGACAGGATTAGCTATGTCATTTAAATATATATTAAAGTTGTCAATTCATGTTGAAAGTCAAAGGAATAATTGTGTTAATTCCTTGCCTCCAATTTATTATCCTGCTTTCAGTATTTGTGAAGGTAAGTTTTTCTTCATTTATAGTACTTACTGATTTATTATTATTTTTTGCATTTTTAATTTTTTGGCGTAACGCTAAACATTTTAAATGATGCAAGTTCCGTTCATAGCACGGGTCATTGTTCTGCAATCGTAGCAATGAACACATTTGTACAAAGGTAATATGGTAAAACATAGAAAAATTAAATTTTCAGTCAGTAGGTATACGGGGAATGATAAAAACTTACTCCGTAGCTCACTCTGTTTACTTAGTTTAATTTGTCTTTCCTAACCTCATTCCAAGTTTCATTAACATTTTTTATTTCTTGATTAATTTCTCTAATCAGGTTCTTGTGTGAAGCTTACCTCCATCGCAATGGAGAGGCATATTTGAATAGTCAAATGTTTTTAACAAAGATTAAATATATTTTCTCCCTCTTCCCTATATATCTATATATCTTCATCATAGCTCTTCATTTACGTATCCTCAAAACAAACATCAACTAACTTCCCCAGAAGCATCAATTGAAGCATGAACTCCTCAACACCACAGGTACCCTGGTCCACCGGCCTCTACGACTGCTTCGACGACCGTCAAAACTGTAAGCTAATAGTTCAAGAGCAATACTACGTGACGAGATTTAGTGACCATATTTTGAGTACCATGTGATGTTTTACCATGTATATTGTTAGAAATTGATCCACTACATAGTAAGTAGGGCACTTTCTATTAATACATAGGTGACAAATGACATGGTATCGAAAACATGGCCGGTCACTTAATCTCTTCACCAAAGTATTTTTGGTACTTTAAATCACGAACTTGCGGTGGCGAATGCTTTTTTGCGCCGCCTAAACAAGCTTTGAGTTAAGAATTATCATTGACTACTTTGATTCTATTGGCAGGTTTCCTTACATGGTTTTGTCCGAGCATTACTTTCGGACGGATTGCGGAGATTGTTGACAAAGGAGAAATATGTAAGTGCTAGAAAAGAAACCAAAGATGCATCACGAAGGAAATATGAAATTCTAGCTTGTCCTCCAATGACTTTTTAATCACCTACACCTATGAAAATCGCACGCAGCGAGAAATTTATCTACAGCAATGCTATGGTAAACATATTTGGTGACTACTTTTTGAGAACAATATGATGTGCCGCTAATACATAGCAAATGAAATTTGTTCCATCAATTCTTGATGACACATCTCGTAATAACTAAAATTATGATATTTTCGTGATACGCTTTAGGAAATTAAACGGGCTTGTTGCTTGACCGATATCCTAGACCTAAATTAATGGGTTGCCCCAAGCGTAGGGCTGAGACCGGTGTAGCACAATACCCGGTAAGACTGGAATCGAATCCACAGGGACGGTGGAGAATGCTTACTAAAAACTCGGGTTGTAAGATTTAACACGGCTCTCAGGTAGCTAGCCACCCCTTGCAATTAGATGGGAGAATTAACTAAACTAAAGGAAATTTGGTTTTGCTTAAATTATTTAAAGAAAATACGGTCGTAGGGTTCATAACACAAGTGACCAGGTCCGGACATTCCCTGCTTCATTCGGTGTTCCAACGAAAACATTTGATTTTAGAGAGAAAAAGATACCCCGAAAGATGCGAATCCTCGCGGTTGTCATTACCCATGTACAGCGAAGAACAGGTTTTGGTCCCCCGTTCCCCGCGTTACATGGGCTCCGACAAAGCCCGGATTCGTCCAACGGAAGTTCTTTAATAACCTAAAATTGCTTTTTCCATTATTGATTTTGAAAATAGGAGTAAGAACTTACCCAGCCCTGGCCACGGTGTGTCAATCACCCCGTGACCATACCTATGCGACTACTCACTCATATCAACTTGACAACTAATAAAAAATCTGAAATAACACATGCTTTTATAATTGAATATGGATTAAAACGAAAGATTCAAAAGCAAAACACGGACAAACTCCCGTGAACTGAGATTAATGTAAATAAAACGAAAGTTACCGAAGCAATACTTGAATCTGCGAACTAAACTTCAAAAACTCCAATGTAAAGATCTCCGGAAAGTAGAATCTCCAAAAGGGGATAAACGGCTGCTAATCGGAAGAAAAGAAAACAAAGTTCGAACCCTAATTCGTCCAAAAAACGGAGTATTTATGTCTTTCCCGAAGTCAAACACGTGGCAAGTCAATCGGCTAATTTTAAGCCATCCGGTATCGATACAGGTAAATCCCTGTATCGATACCCATAGCTTCTGGTTGCCCAATGACGCCTAGGTATCGATACAGGCATTTCCCTGTTTCGATACCCACACCTTCAAAATGCTTTTTTCAGCTTGCTCTCTCGTCATTACTAGGGTCCCACCGGTTCCTAACATGCCCGACGTCTTGTGTCCACTTTACGTGCTCTTCCGGCCTGTTTCCTACAAAACAAACACAACAATACCAAAACAAAAGACAACACCGCATCAAGTGGAAAATGGAATAAATCGCGCCTCTAATGCGCTAATTCGCCCTACTTAGGCGCTTATATCGGTGACATTGCGCGCCTATCACACCCCCCAACTTGAGCATTGCTAGTCCCGAGCAACGAAAGGAATAAAACAACTAAATAAAAGGATAGATCTTTTAAACCCCCAGGCGGCCCCGGTAGGACGAGTGAAGTCTCGTGAGGGTTTTCAGCAGTGATAACCCACAAAACACAAAGGACTCGGACATTTGAATGCAACTCAACCCAGTCAATAGTTTCTCGAAGCACTACAGTGACTGTTAGGCAAGTCAAAGGCAAGACATTTCATCCATGGAAAAAGTTAAACAAGTGAACTTCGCAGCAATCTTAGCACAAAAATTAATCCCCTCACCTACAATCGGATAAAGAATTTTCAAATGGCATGCATGTATTGAAAAACCACATATAGAAATTCACCAACCTCGAGAATAGTTCACACACCGTGATAGCCCAATAACTCTTTAAGCACACTCCTTCCCTTTTCCTTTCTTTTTTTTTTCTTTGTGTGGTCGTGCAATGCCGGATCTCTCGGGCTTTCTAGTTGACTCTTTAGCGAGCTTTGGGTCGGCTATCCCCAAGCCAAACGGCCTTAGAGCACCAGGTTTTAAGAGACCCCTACGGACTTATTTGCTCAAGTCAAAAAGGCTTTATTGAGACCCAGGCTAACCACATTTAGCGATGCTTTCACAAGGTCTATCCATCTTTTGACGCGAACAACACGGTGGGAGCATACCCCGATTGTCCGGTTACTACTCAATGGACGCCCGGATAAGCACTAACAATATAGCACACATAACTTGTTCTTCTTCTTCTTTTTTTTTATTAGGGAAGGAGTTCCAAAGATTCAATTGAATAAGTTAACACACACTGAAATATCAAAGACATATGAACCAAACTCGAGACTAGTGAATACTCAAGTGGAATAGTGTGTGTGTGAGAGCATGTTTCCAACTGACCAAACGCTATCCGACTATAGATGATACTGGATAACTAAGCGCTTCCTAAACATCATGTTCACGAGCTTAAGTCTATCCATGAAATCGTATCGAGACTCCGACTCGCACAACAACCACTAGCGCTAATTAGCAGTCATCAATCAAGAATAGTTACACCCCAAGCATCCAAATTCCTTTTTTTTTTTAAGACTCTAAATTTAAATAAGACAAGTGACAACGTAAGCCCTCCCCCCAACTTGAATAAAGCAATGTCCTCATTGATTGCACAAACACTAAAAGAGAAGGACATAAATAAAGAGAGAGGAAAGAGATCACCTCGAACTCGCGGACAACACAAGATAGAAGTAACCAAAAGAAATCCACTAACCTGCATGTGTTAGTCTGCAAGACACTAACCAAAAGAAAAAGAAAAGAAGGAAAAGAAACGCTACTAAAGACTCTGCAAAACATTGAAATCCACCACTTTCTTCACGTGAAAGGCACGGGTACTACTTTTCTCCCTAATTTTCTCACTTAAATTTGTGTAGAGAAGGTCATCATAACAATCCCGGGTAAGTCATGACTCAACAGGTTAAATCACTCAAGGTTTTTCCTTAAAGAAATCAGAGTCAATCGTCTTTTATGACTATCCGAGACATGGCAATAAGATTGTTAGAAACCCAGATACACAAATTTAAGTCTAGAAATTAGGTGGCTATACCGGACCACAGTTTTTATTTTTATTTTTATTTTTTATTTATTTTTTTTTTTAATTAACTTTAATTGGGAGAGAGAGAGATCTTTGAAACGTGGAATTCGAAAATTAATCAAATCCACAAAGATGAACCCCATGAATGCACCACCCCACGCTAAGCTTTGCACTAAAAATTGAACTCGGCCAGACCACAAGAAAAGATACTTCGAGTAAAGCAATTGCCGAGTTCGTCTTAAAAATGGACGCATCTCTGAATTCTCCCGTAAGACCAAATCAAGTTTCAGGCAGTTGACAAATGTTATAATAGACGGATGATAAACAAAATCAAACTTGTCAACACGGAGGAAGTCAACATGTTGCACTTCCTTTAAGACTGGATGTTCAAGTGAGCTCACCCCAACAGAGTCTAGTTGCCTAGAAGGGGAATACTCAAAAGGAAAACATTCAATAAGAAGCTCGCTGCTTCCTTCCCACTTGATTGCCTCGTCTACAGCATAATCAGATGCAGTCCAGCTTGTTGCTCCTATGTGTTCTGTCCACATGTCTAACACTTCCCTCTCTTGATCCACCCCGAGGGAACCTCTACCGCATAAGTATTATTACTCAGAAAACAAGCATATTTAAACAAGTCTGACAGTGGCTCTAACTCTAACTTAGGCGGTTGGACCCACAATGGCTCAGGGCCCAGGTCCCAGGCGACTCCGCACAAATCTCCCGTTGCTAACAAATCCATCAAACTACCAATCTCTGGAGAATCTAAGAATGACACCTCTTCAGCGGTAGGAGCAACTTCCAAAGGATCTTTAAACAACACATTGTCGACATGCTCCTTAACGATCGTGTCGACCAAAGATACCGCAGACTCCTCTTCATTATCCTTGTTGCGAGTATCCTCATTGTAAACATCAAGCCCTAACTTTGGTTCCACTAATAATTGCACTCCCTCCAAGTTCGGCTGTTCAACTAACTCAACCCCATCAGGGGAATTGTCCTCTAACATATCATCACGAGGAGGGGAAGACTCAAGCGAAACACGTTTGTCATGGAACTCGTCACCCCCTACAGACTCCGAAAAGTGTTCAGCGGACAAAGGCCGGTCAACTCCTCGATCTCTAGACTCACAGGAGCGAAAAAGGAAAACGTAGGCGGCCCGGATCAACAGTGAAAGATACATTGGAGGAGATTCGTTTTTCTCCTTGGGCTTAAGTGGGGAACATTGGGCAGTGAGCCCCTCATTCCCTCTAAACTCGGAGAACTGTTGTAAGCCCAAGTCAACCTCCTCTACATCGTTAGATAAACCTACTTCCTCTTCCTTAGGAGTAACCTCCTCATTCCCTCCAAACTCGGAAGGTTCCTCCAAACGATCATCAACCCGTCCCTCAATGAGAAGTGGGTCGACTTCGTCTCTTCTATTGACTTGAGGCGGAGAAGGAAATGTCTCCCACTCCTGTTGGATTTGTCCCACTGCCTCTGTGAGTTGAGTCAACTGGGACCTAAGGTTCCCAATTTCTTGGGTGGTTTCCGCGGTGAAGGTCATCTGCGCTCGCACAAAAGCCTGTACCCTCTCCTCAAGCTTCTCATCATGAGGGGGATAAGTCAGCTCTGGGGGTGGGCCAGTAGAATAAGGATCAAACCCTTGCGGGTCTTGGAAAAGGGAGCCAAATTGGGACATGTGATCCTGGGCAGGTTCGAACGACTGTATTTCTTGCAGAGGCAAAGGCAGTGCCTGTGGTGGCACTAGGGGTTCGGAATACCACCCTGAAAAAGATGGGTGGTGGGACCACCCTAGCTCGTACGCATTTGGATATGGATCCCATCGCTGATTAATAACACTCACCCTAGCCTGATTATTTTGATAAGCTTCCTTGAGTGCATAAAAAGCGGAGCAGGTATAAACAGAATGCCCCCAACACTCACACATCTCACAGAATTCTTTCATTCTCACCTCGTTCACAAGTTGTTTCCTTATTACTTTTTTTCTTTTTTTTTTCGACTCAAGACACAAAATACTTACCACTCGACTGACTCTAGATGACTCAACCTAGAAACAAAAAAATGCTAAAAAAAACAAAAGATAAAATTAAAACTAAAATTCAAAAGACACTAACGACCCGAATTTTTAACACCTCTTGCCGTTCCCGGCAACGGCGCCAAAAATGCTTGACCGATATCCTAGACCTAAATTAATGGGTTGCCCCAAGCGTAGGGCTGAGACCGGTGTAGCACAATACCCGGTAAGACCGGAATCGAATCCACAGGGACGGTGGAGAATGCTTACTAAAAACTCGGGTTGTAAGATTTAACACGGCTCTCAGGTAGCTAGCCACCCCTTGCAATTAGATGGGAGAATTAACTAAACTAAAAGAAATTTGGTTTTGCTTAAATTATTTAAAAGAAAGTACGGTCGTAGGGTTCATAACACAAGTGACCAGGTCCAGACATTCCCTGCTCCATTCGGTGTTCCAACGAAAACATTTGATTTTAGAGAGAAAAAGATACCCCGAAAGATGCGAATCCTCGCGGTTGTCATTACCCATGTACAGCGAAGAACAGGTTTTGGTCCCCCGTTCCCCGCGTTACATGGGCTCCGACAAAGTCCGGATTCGTCCAACGGAAGTTCTTTAATAACCTAAAATTGCTTTTTCCATTATTGATTTTGAAAATAGGAGCAAGAACGTACCCAGCCCTGGCCACGGTGTGTCAATCACCCCGTGACCATACCTATGCGACTACTCACTCATATTAACTTGACAACTAATAAAAAATCTGAAATAACACATGCTTTTATAATTGAATATGGATTAAAACGAAAGATTCAAAAGCAAAACACGGACAAACTCCCGTGAACTGAGATTAATGTAAATAAAACGAAAGTTACCAAAGCAATACTTGAATCTGCGAACTAAACTTCAAAAACTCCAATGTAAAGATCTCCGGAAAGTAGAATCTCCAAAAGGGGATAAACGGCTGCTAATCGGAAGAAAAGAAAACAAAGTTCGAACCCTAATTCGTCCCAAAAATTAAAACTTTAATCAGATTGGGCTTGGACATATAAAATGAAGCCCGATTATTAATGGCCGGGTTTGGGCTAGAATAAGTCCTTTTATTATCTAGTATAAGTCCCCGCCTAATTCTTCTGTGATTTTGAGTAGGCTCCTTGCTTGCTCTCTTTTGGTTTGGTTGTGGCATGTGATTTTCTATTGAGGGGTTGCCAACTTTGTTGGGTTGCTCTGATGCTCTCTATAGTTTTGATGCCCTCATCCTTTCCTTGTTAATCTTTGTATCTTCTTCAAAGGTTAATAATATTTTTTGCCGTTAAAAAAAAAAGTCCCCGCCTAAACCCGGCCCAATCCGGTGTATATGCACCCCTACCTGGATCCACTCCCTTTTAGAATAAGAATTTTTGTCTAAAAAAGGGAAAAAGAAAAAGAATTAAGAGATTGCATGTATTATTAAACGTAAAAAAAGTGAAAAAGAAAAAGAATTAAGAGATTGCATGTATTATTAAACGTAAAAAAGGGAAAAAGAAAAAGAATTAAGAGATTGCATGTATTATTAAACGTATGGTACATTTCATTATATCTTTAGTTAGGAACATGTATTGATTTTGATTACATACATAATTTTGGTGAGTAATAATGCAGCATCTTGTAGAAGTGGAGGAATATACTCATTAATAGAGTGTTTCTCTCATTGTGCCCCCCTATACTCGTACGGCTATCGGTCCAAGTTGAGGCAGCAATATTCCTTGAAGGAAGATCCTTGTGATGATTTCATCGTCCATTTCTTTTGCGAACAATGCGCCTTGTGCCAAGAGTACCGTGAACTCAAACACCGTGGCTTCGACATGTCCATTGGTATAATTAATTAACTTATTTCTTTTTCATTATAGACATGCATAAAATAATTAACTTAAATATTTACCTTCGTTATGTTGTTAGCCAATATGTTTCAATTTTTTGGCTCTCTGATTTTGTCACACCCAACTGATATGGTGTTTATGCCCTCGAGACATTAATTCGTCTACTATTTAGTACAAAAATTCACACTTAGACAAAGCCAACACTTGACCATTATTACCAATTCAACGGCTACAAATTAAAGAAATTTTCTTTCCACCATGTTTAACGACCACGAGCTATTTTTTAAAAGTTTGACGGGGTCATCGACTCATCGCCATTATCGGAGGATTGCGTGGGCCGGCTTGATGGTGTATTTTTTTTTTTATCAGCGGTTTAATGTTGTAACTCATACTTGGTGGGTTGACAGTTTTTTATTCCCAACCCACCCATAAAACCAGAAACCAACAAATCACTTGATTTTCAACGGTTTAAGCCGATTACGCTGGTTGGAAAAAACTTCTATATTTTAGTCTTTTTAGAAATTCCTTTTCTTACAATTTGTTTAGAAATACAAACTATTAATATGATATAAGTATAGAGGGTTGGGTCGAGGTAGACCGACTGCTACCTCAGCCTACTAATGACTTCAATCTAGGATTATCGACGAGGGACAGTGCGGGTGGCATGGACTGGATTATTTCCGGTTTTATGCTAAACCAAGAATCAAACCATTACTTACAGATTATGAATTTGGAAAACCAAACCAACCCATAAAATTAATACAACCCAAACAATCCATACCATTAAAGTATGGTTCCGTTTCGGTCTTGAATCACGGTTCTTTTGAAATTGAGATTTCATCTTCGTAAATTATTTAAAGTAATTAAAATATCATGCATAAATTAAACCAACGATTTTATTATATCTCAATTTCGACTCAGATGACGTCACCGAGCATCATGAGCCGGCCTCACAAATATTGCATGCACGGGTTCTCCAATGTGGCTACGACACGTAGCCTAACCGCTCGGTATATGTCACGCTGACGTAGGAGCGGCTGTAACACACACATGTGCCTTCCCAAATTTGCTATGAGCTTTATCCGCCTCGGGTGACGTCATAAAGGACGTCACCGATATCTCGGATTATCCTTCCGAGCCATCTCGGATGTGACCCGTCTCATATGACTCGTCCGGTTCACGGTTTATCTTGGCCGAGATGCCGACACGTCTCGGACGAGCCCTTTTTGAACGGCCCATCTTGTTTTATTCCACAGCTGGGCTTGATGTCTAGCTGGGCTTGATGTCTAGCTTATGCTCATGCGAATGAGGGTAAGTTGGAGTTACATGCCAAGAAGTGTATTTTCTTAGGTTATCAGGCAGGTGTGAAAGGGTACGATTATGTTGTCCGGAAACCTCTAAGTTTTTAATTAGTAGAGATGTTAGTTTTGATGAAAACTTTATGGTTAAGTAGTCTAAGCAGGTTGAAGATGGAATTGAGGAACCGAGGGTTCCAAAGCAGGTGGAGTTGTTATGTGAATCTTGTGGCTCAGGGAAGAATGATAGTGATCAACCAATTGAAGAGGAGTTCAAGAGTTCAGACACAGATGATGATGTACCAGCAGAGCAACCACGTACTATTGCTAAAGATAGGCCAAGGAAGGGAGATTCGGCCTCCTGAAAGATATTCGGCTTGTTCTGAGATGGTGGCCTATGCTTTATTAGTTGCTGAAACAGTGGAGTATGATGAGCCTTCTAGCTATGCGGAAGCTGTTTTGAGCAATTAGTGTGCACAGTGGTGTGTTGCTATGATTGAGGAGATTGAGTCTCTTAAGAAGAACCAGACATGGGAGTTGGTGGACCCGCTAAAAAATAGGAGGATTGTTGGGTGCAAGTGGGTCTTCAAGCGCATGCCAGGTATTCTAGGGGTTGAAGAGGCACGCTTCAAAGCTTGGCTAGTGGCGAAAGGCTTCAGAAAGAAGGTGTTGGCTACAATGAGGTATTTTCATCAGTTGTAAAGCATAGTTCCATTCACACTTTACTTGCTATTGTTGTATGTTGTGACCTTGAGTTGAGCAACTTGTTTTCAAAACGGCATTTTTGCATGGGGAGCTTGATGAACAGATTTATATACGTCAACCAAAGGGATTTGTTGTTTTTGGTAAGGAAGATCATGTGTACTTGCCTCGTAAGTCTTTATATGGCTTAAAACAGTCTCCTAGGCAGTGGTACAAGCGGTTTGACACATTCATGATAAGCCAATCATATTCTAGGAGTGAATATGATAGTTGTGTGTATTTTCAAAGACTTCCAGATGGTTCATTTATTTATCTATTGTTGTATGTTGATGATATGCTAATTGCTGTCAAAGGTGTATCAGAAATTGATAAGCCCCCAATATTGTACATATCCGGGGCTTATCTAACTCATTTATCTCACTCACACACGCGATTTCGTGCCTTATATGTTTGATATGCGCGTCGTAGTGTTTTTGTCAAGTTACAGGTTGAACGCACGAAATAAGCGCATTTGGAGCACTTTGAGAACCGTGCCACGTGCCCCATGGCACGCTAACACCGGGCCTCACGAGCCACGACATAACGATTCGGCCGAGGCCCGGGGATGCAAAAAGTTGGTGCTTTGAAGCCGTTCTTCACGTTCACAAAAAAAACCCCGGTGGGGTCCGGGCTTGAACACGCACTCACAAGACCGAGGTTCACCTCCCCCGAGGGCCCCACGATGTATTCAAATGCTTTGGAAGAGGCCCGGAGACACGGAAGACCAAGGGAGTGACCAAAGGCATCATCGGACCAATAGTGGATCTATCCACTCCCAATAGTGGATCGATCCATTCAAGCCAAAAGCATGATCAGAGGATTCTGGATCGATCCACTCTCAATAGTGGATCGATCCACTCAAGGCCAACACTTCATCAGCAATAGTGGATCGATCCACTCCCGTGAGTGGATCGATCCACTCTCGTCCAAATAACACCAGAGCATTCTGGATCGATCCACTCTCATAGTGGATCGATCCACATCAATCCGGAAGTCAATTTTCAGCCACTTTTTGGACATTCTATTAATGGCAAGTTTTAGTTGTTGTGAGACATTTATTAGATATTATGTAGAGAGAGAAAGAGGAAGACTATATACACTCTCCTCTCTCCCCTTTCAAGACCATCTTTCATTTTCTCTTCTAGTTTTTTAGGCTCTCCCCTCTCTTCTCCATTAGAGAGATTTGGAAGCTTTCTCTCTCTAGTTTAATTCATGTAAGTGTTTGTCTTACATTAATTTCATGTTTATTAATTATTTTTCTCTTGTTTAGCTCTTCTTATTAATCTAGTTTATTTTCTTTTCCATCTAGTATCTAGTTTACTTGCTTTTCTTGCTATTTCCTTAGGAAACACTTGTTTGTAGTGGTTGTTTGTTGATTTATCTAAGTATAAAGTGTTAGGCAAACCTATGATCTTCATTAAAAATCACTTTCTAGAGTTATATGTCATGTTCTTTATTTCCTTCATAAATTTGGTCATGTTTTCCGTAGCTACGAACGAGTAGTTGGTTTAGGCTTGGTTATGGGGTGATTCGCCCCCGTGACTTAGGTTATTCACTCTCCTCGCCATAATGCAAACTATGCTTGTTAATCAAAGAGTACGGATTGATTTTATGTATCAAAATTTGGATTTGTTAATCCCGTTGATCACACGTAGCCAAGGGTTTGACCACTTGGCACGTGTGATGCTTCGGGCGATGTCAATCAAAGTGTTTGTATAAATGGCACAAGAATCCTACTCTTTGAGAAACACCATTTCTTATCAAACGAGTTTAATCACCAAATCTTCCGTTCGGGAAAGTCTAACGATATCCCCGAGCCGGTCATTTTAGAAGAGAGTGAATCGACATAAGGCGTGGGTGTTGAGAACCCCTAAACCTTGCCTTCTTTTATTTAGTCTTTACAAATTCCACGTCATTCTCGAAGTTAAGAGAATTCCACCCACAAACTCCAAAAGCCAAGTTTGCCGCTTGTAGGGGGTGTAATTCCACGTTAGCCTGTATCACGTGCAGGCTTGGCTCGACCCTAAATCTGCAAGACAAAGAATTGGTTAGAGCACCCTTGCCTCTATTGGCAAAGGCCCTCCGATGCTTAAGTTAGTACTGGATTACTAATCAAGCCAAGAACACAATGCGTATAACTGGGTGTTACAGCGTACCTTTTGTCATGGTTATCGCCTTGTATTTATAGGCGTAGATGTTCATCAATTTGGGCATCTCGTGCCCCCTGTTTCCTATTCTCTTTAGGAATCCTTCTCCTAACAGGACTTTCCTATTAAGAGATAACTTCCATATCCCCTGCTAGATCTCGTCTAGCAGAGGTCTTTCTTTCCATATAGGATTCTTTCCTATATGGGGCATACTCCTAATCTCGTTAGGACTTCCAACGTTAATCCCCCATCTCACGGGATTGTTCCTTATCTCATAAGGAACCGCCTTAGATCATTCTGGAATGTCTCACCGCCCTATACGTGGCGGTGCCGTGCTTCCACGTAGCTCGGACTAACTCGTACATAGCTCAACTCATCACGCCGAGCCGAGCTATGTATTCCAGAATGCTGTTCAAGCTATACACGTAGCCCGTATAGCTCGGCCATACCAAGGGCACCCCCTATTTCTTACGCCGAGCTAGTGCATCCTGATATATTAACTTACTTTAGTTATCATGACCTTATTCATGGTCTAACCAGCTCGGCACAGGGCTCACGGACTCCCTATGTGGTGCCGAGCTATTCACCCTCTCGTGGTGAACTGCCCTAGGCACGTGCTATGCCTAATAGTGGGGTAATCAGATTTTACCCACTCCAATTGCTCCCCAGCTCTGCTGCTACTGTCATTCATCAGTAGTGCGCAGAGCTTCAACGGTTCCTGATGTATCTCCTGCACGCTTCCCCCTCACGTGGGGAACAGGGTCTCCTTCGCATTAAATGTGAAGTGACCCGTTGGGGGCTGGATAAGCCCAAAGGACGATTTGGGGTGACGTTTCTCGTACGTCACACCCTACTTTATGGGGTTTTGGGCGAGATAATGATCATTCTCCCTCTAAAACCCTTCCCCTTCTCCCATTTCTCATTTCATCAGAAGAAAGCAAAAGCAAGAGAGAGAAAAGAGAAGTCCGTTTGCCATTGACGATACTCAAGCTTTTTGCGACAGAAGCCCATTTTTCTCCAGCCTTCGTCGGAGAACACCCGCCATTATCGTCGGAGTGAGTCATCCTTAGGTCCATCTTTTCACGTAAGTGTCCCTTCCGTTTCCCGTTCTTTCTGATTTCTCTCATTTTTCTGTCCTGTTCATCTTCCACTTCTTCCCCTGGGTTTCAACAGTGAAACCCTTATTTTAGAAAAAATGGGTAGACATAGAGCCCTTCTTAGTACCCCCGTGAAAAGAGCAGAATTCCGTCGAGATTACGACATCCCCGCCGATGTTCAATTCCGTTTAGACAATCGCGACGATATGAGGGAACATGGTCAAAATGCAAACAGAATTCATATCCCCTTGATCTTTATTGTTGAGGGCGGCCTTAGGTTTCCTCTACATCCCTTTTTCCGTGAGGTCTGCTTTAGGTGCCAACTAAACCCAATGCAGCTATGCCCCAATTTCGTTAGGGTAGTCATGGGCACTCTTGCCCTAAACAGGCTGCTCGGCCTGAACCTCGACTGGTGGGATTTACACTACCTATACAGTGTAGTTCCTACAGCCGAGAAAAACTACTATTTCAAAGCCAGGGACCCCAAGCAGAAGCTCATCACTGATCTACCAAACTCCTCAAAGGGAGAGGCAGATGACTATCTCGTAGTCACTGGTAACTGGCAGCCTAGGGACGCCGAGGGGAGGATCATTGGCCCTGCCTGCCCTACTACTACTGGCGGACTTCGTTAGTATTCTCGTTCCCGAGCTGGTTTATTCTTTTTATATCTCCTTAAACTGTAGCTGACCACCTCTATATTGTGTTGTTTTACAGCGGATAATCTTAACCACGGGGGCCGCTTGATCCACGGCAAGCTTCACCGTGAGGATATTGCCAAGGCCCTTTGGTTCGACGGCTTCGAACCAACCCCTGTAGGGCTCGGCCGTTCGGCTCACCGGTTGCTGGGTTACACCCCGTTCTACTGGGGCAACATTAGAAGAGAAGGAGAGCCCAGAACCAGACGCGTCTGGCCGCCACCTCTCTCTGTGATCGCCACAGGCCGACCAATCGACCAAGAGAGGAC
Source organism: Vaccinium myrtillus (assembly GCA_016920895.1). Taxonomy (NCBI): domain Eukaryota; kingdom Viridiplantae; phylum Streptophyta; class Magnoliopsida; order Ericales; family Ericaceae; genus Vaccinium; species Vaccinium myrtillus. The sequence goes on along the minus strand of CM029279.1, from coordinate 20,099,815 downwards.
CCGTGCCCGCAGAGGCCGAGCCGGAAGAAGGTCATCACGATCCCAAGCCCCAGAGGATCTTCAAAGACAAGTCACCTTCGCCCATATACCCGAGGTTCCCACTGCCATCCCCATCCTTGCTCGTTCCGACCAGGAAGCCAGCACGTCTGGGAGGACGCTGGTGGAAGAAGAGGCCGAAGAAGAAGTAGTTGATCACCGTGCAGTCGTTCAACTTTTGACGGAGCAGGGCACCCGTCTCGCAGACTCAGACGATTCTCCAGGCTACTCTCCATCCCCAGAGCGAGAAGACATGCCTCGTGAGCCGATCAACTTGCTCGACGTGCTAAGTATTGGCGGAGCTTCTCGTGCCCCACCAGCTTCTCGTATTGTCACTCCCTCTCAGACACCGCCCCCTCCTCCTCCTGATGCTTCGAGGGACAAGAGGCCGAGAGAGAGTCCAGAGCATGCCCAGCCTCCCCCCAATAGGAGAAGGACTGGAGGCTCTAGTTCCAACCAGACACTCTGTGACTCTCCGCCCTTGGTTCAGCCTTGGGAGCCCAATCTGGCCCGTCCTAATGGCACACCCCTTAACCAGACTGACAAGATTTCCTCTACCGATGTGGCGTTTGGCGTATCCAGGGCTGCCCTTCTTCCTCTCGACATGGAGAGAGAGAAAGGTAGCTCCTACGATACCCTTATGAAGACTGTCTTCCAGTCGTGTGTTAAGGTAACAAATCCCCTCCCTCTAATTTCTTTCTATTGAACCTCTGCTTTGCCTTTACCAGTTGTGCTTTGTCTTGTAGGTTATGCAGAAGGCTGCCGTCGGTTTCGACCGAGCTAAAGAAGACGCGAAGGAGCTGGAAGAAGAGCGGAGAAGGGCCGAGAGAGCGGAGCAGGAGAGCGCTCAACATGCTGAGTCTCTGAAGGACGCTCGGGAGGAGGTGGAGAGCTTGAAAGGAGAGAATGCCGAGCTAAAAAGGAAAGCTGAGGAGGTCGAGCGGGAGCTGTGTCAACAACTTGCTGCTGCAGAGGCTAAGGCTGAAGCTGAATATGACCGTGCTGTTGCGGTCATTACGGATAACTACACGGCCCAGATGCCGGCCGTCCAGACAGACGCCATGCAGGGTATGGCCTGGCAGAGGTGCCTTACTAAGCTCGGCATAGACGAGTCGTCTCCTCACTGGACTGATATGGAATTGCCGAGCGCGGTGGTCGCTGCCCAGGATCATCTTGCCGATCCTTCCCCTGAAAATCCAGAAGCTCAGCCTGATCCCGTTCCGGAGCAGACCCCTGTGGAGGGCGCCATTACTGGAAATGCTGCTGTGGACGATGCTGGAAGCAATCCTGATCCCAATCTTGCCACCGATGCTAGTCAGCACGGTGAAGAGGCTTGATGCCTGTTGTTATTCCTTTTTGAACTCTATTTGTGACCCTGTGTGGTCTGATCGGCCGTCTGTGGCCTGTTGCTACTTCATACTTTATTTAAGTTTTTCTCGTACTTGCTCACTGGTTCTGATGGTTGGTCCTGTGTGACCTTGTTTGGCCGTATGTGGCCTGTGATACTAAATTCTCGTTTTTCTAAGTGTTGTAGTACTTTTGCAGCTCTCGTTGCATACCCCGTATTTTCCTCATACTTTTAGAGTGTGTTGCAGTAATCGTTGCAAATCCCTAAGTGTATTTATACTTAGAACAATATGGCAATATTCGTTGCTTCGTCTAAGTTTTTTCGAACGCAGAGATAAGTTTTGCAATATTCGTTGCAAATCTCTAAGTGTATTCATACTTTAGAGATTCCTTGCATTATTCGTTGCAATTTCCTAAGTGTTTTCATACTTAGGACAGTTTGGCAATATTCGTTGCTCGTCTAAGTTTTTTCGTACTTAGAGATAAGATTTGCAATATTCGTTGCAAATCTCTAAGTGTATTCATACTTAGAGATTCCTTGCATTATTCGTTGCAATTTCCTAAGTGTTTTCATACTTAGGACAGTTTGGCAATATTCGTTGCAAATCTCTAAGTGTATTCATACTTAGAGATTCCTTGCATTATTCGTTGCAATTTCCTAAGTGTTTTCATACTTAGGATAGTTTTGCAATATTCGTTGCAAATTTCCAAGTGTACTCATACTTAGAGATTCCTTGCATTGTTCGTTGCAAATGATTGGAATATTCATATTCCTTGCTCCCCAATAGGAATCCAATATTTAAAGTAACTTATTGGTTCAATATTCGTTGCAAATTTCCAAGTGTACCATGATAAAAAAAAAGATGAAATCTTATTAAGGCTTGGAATAATAGGAAAAAGTCTAAATGATTGCGTTGGTGATTTAAAGTAACTATTGGTTAATCCCAACAAGGTTCTAAATAGGAAAAAAGGACGTGAATTTCTAAATGATTGAGGTGACTATATTCGTAATCACATAAATAAACTACTGGTAGAACCTCCTCAGATTCTGGACATTCCATGGCCGAGGTACTGGGTCTCCGTCCAGGTCGGCCAAGCGATAAGCTCCAATTCCAGCGATCCCCACAATCTTGTATGGGCCCTCCCAGTTCGGCCCGAGCTTCCCATCAGTGGATATTTTGGTGTTGGCCAAAACCTTCCTAAGGACTAGATCCCCGATTTTGAATTCTCTTGGCTGCACTTTCTTATTGTAGCTTCTTTGTAGCTGCTCCTGGTATGCTGCCAGTGTAATAAGGGCACGTTCCCTTTTCTCCTCGGCGAGATCGAGTTGCTCGGCCAGGGCATTGTCATTGCCGCCTGACTCCACGAGAGTGGTGCGGAGTGTCGGCAGGCCGACCTCTAGTGGTATCACTGCCTCTGTCCCATAAGCGAGGGAGTACGGCGTCTCTCCCGTAGATCGCCGTGGGGTGGTCCTGTATGCCCAGAGCACGGCTGGTAGTTCGTCCGGCCATTTTCCTTTCTTCTTCTCCAACCTTTTTTTGAGGCTTTTCAGGATAGTTTTGTTTGAGGCCTCTGCTTGCCCATTGCTTTGTGGGTAAGCCGGAGTTGAGTAGTAGTTCCTGACGCCGTACTGGGCACAGAAAGCTTTGAACTTCTTGCCGAACTGGGACCCATTGTCTGAGATGATGGAGTATGGTACTCCAAATCGTGTGATGATTTTGTTCCAGACAAATCGCTCCACCATGGCTTCTGTGATCTTGGCCAAAGCTTCCCCCTCTATCCACTTAGTGAAGTAGTCAGTGCCAACGAGCAGGAATTTTCGTTTCCCTGTTGCCATGGGAAGAGGACCCACGATGTCCAACCCCCACTGGGCAAATGGCCATGGGCTAGTCAGAGGTAGCAGATCCTCCGCCGGAGCTCGGATGAGAGGGGAATACCTTTGACACTTCTCACATTTTTTCACGAAAGCTTTTGCATCTTCTTGCATATAAGGCCACCAATATCCCTGTGATATTGCTCGGTGGGCTATGGACCTTCCTCCCAGTGTGCCCTCCACAAGTTCCAAAGCATGGATCTCGTGGAGGAACTTGAACGAAGAGATTTGGATGTACACATAATAGATATGGTCCAAGAAAAGACTTTTTATAAAGCTTACCTTTCAGGGAGAGCCGAGAATCGTCTTTGTCTTGGTTTTGATTTTGTGAGCCTCCCTTTTGTCCTCGGCAAGGTCCCATCTCGTAGGTATGCCATTATTGGGTCCATCCGCTTGGCCCAAACTCTGTCTCCATTATCATCTCAATCTTTGCTCGGCCAATGCTTGGTTCGTTCGGATATTCCCGACTCTTTGTTCGTCGGTGATTCGTGTTTCTGCGATCCCAAGCATGCCGGTGAATCCGCATGTGCATTTCGTCCCGAGGCTGATTTCTTTGGATGTAGATTTGTCAATTTGTCGAGCAAGTCTTTGGCTACTTCGAGTATGCAGCCATCTTTTCGCTCTCCTTGCGGCGTACTCCCGAAAGTGATTAACAACTAGTTGTGAGTCACAAAATACCCTTAACGTTCGACCTTGAGCTCCATGGCACTCCCGAGTCCGCAAGCAAGGCTTCATATTCGCCACATTGTTGGTGGCATTGAATCCCAGCCGTAGTGCTTGCTCCGGCCTGATCCTTAGGAGAGAATAACACCACTCCTGCTCCCGACCCTTTGTTGCGGGTGATCCGTCCACATAGAGCCTCCATTCTTGGTTTCGGTCGGCCGCTAGATTTGGGCTGCTCGGTGGGACTGATCTGCTCCTTCTCGTGGAGAGTTGGTGGTGGTGGAGCCACCGTTGGGGCGAACTCAGCTATAAAATCAGCTAAGATTTGCCCTTTAATTCTTTGTTCGGGTGATAATCAATCTCGAATCGGCCGAGGTGAGCTCGATGGACCACTTGGATATCCGTCCAGAGAAGTCGCTCCGCCTTCCGAGTAAAGCCCTTAGTGGATATTCGGTGAACACGGTGATGGGATCTTTGCAAAAAGTAGTGTGGCAATTTTCTTGCGGCTATGATGAGAGCGTACACCAGCTTCTCCAGAGGTAGGTAACGTGTCTCGGCATCTAACAGCGTTTTGCTCACAAAGTAGACCGGAGATTGCTCTGTCTCCTTTATTCGTAGGAGGACCGAGCTGACAGCATGATCGGATACTGCTAGATATAGTATCAACCGCTCCCCAGCTTCTGGAGTAGAGAGTAAGGGTGGTGATGACAAGTAGGCTTTCAGCTCCTGGAATGCTTGTTCGATCGGCTCCCCACTCGTATCCTTCTCTCTTTTCGAAGTTGAAAGAATGGCCTACAACGGTCGAGGACTTGCGATGAAACGGTTGAGAGCCGCTTTGCCATCCCCGTTAGCCTTTGGACCTCCTTCGTGGTCTTTGGGCTCAAGACCTTGCAGAGCCGTGATCTGATCTGGGTTGGCCTCAATCCCCCTCTTAGTCACCAAATGCCCTAGGAATTTACCCGAGCTGACTCCAAAGGCACACTTGGAGGCGTTCAATTTTAACTTGTATTCTCTGAGAATGCTGAAAGTTTCCTTCAGGTCGGCAAGGTGATCCGGTTTTAACTTGCTTTTCACCACCATGTCGTCGATGTAGACCTCCATGGTTTTGCCGAGTGATCTTTGAACATCTTTGTGACCAACCTCGGTAGGTTGCTCCAAAGCATTCCTTAGCCCAAAGGGCATAACCTTATGTGAAGAGAGCCCTCTTGGTGAGATGAAAGAAGTTTTCTCTTGATCTGGCTCATGCATAGCTATTTGATGGTATCCTCGATATGCGTCAAGAAAACTCATCCTCTCATAGCCTGAGGTGGCGTCCACTAGTTGATCAATCCTAGGAAGTGGAAAGCTGTCTTTGGGGCATGCCTTATTAAGGCTAGTGAAGTCAACGCAGACCCTCCACTTCCCGTTCTTCTTCTTCACAACAACAGTGTTAGCCTTGACCAACTGGATAGCTCACCTCTCGTATGGCATCCGCTTCGAGCAGCCGATCTACTTCTTCGATCACGGCGTCTGCGTGCTGTGGTGCCGATCTTCGTGCTTTCTGCACAACTGGTTTGTGCTGAGGATCCACATTCAGATGGTGGCAGATTGTCTTGGGGTCTATCCCAGGCATCTCTTGAGGAGTCCATGCAAAAACATCGATGTGGTCCTTTAGAAAGGCCACCAAATCTCCTTCTTCCTGTTCGGCAAGTGCTTCGCCGATCAAAAAGTATCTCTCCTCATTATCTCCTTGAAGCTGTACCTTTTTCAACCCTTCTACCATTTTCTTGGTAGGATCACCCCCGACGTCCTCCAGTGTTGGTTGATCTGGTACTTCGATTGTCTGCACCAGTTCGGCCTTAGGAGATTTTCTTATTACCATGTTGAAGCACAGGTCGGCTACCTTCTGGCTTCCTTTAATGCACTCAATGCCATCTGCTCCAGGATACTTGATCCTTTGGTGGTAAGTTGAGGAGACAGCCTTCATTTTGTGCATCCAGGTTCTTCCTATAATCACGTTATAGGAGGAAGGGATGTCTACCACAAGGAAGTCAGTTTTTAGGACCACTGATCCAGCTCGGACGGGCAGTGTGACCTTTCCCATAGGCCATACTGTCTGCGCACTGAAACCGACCAGTGGAACTAAACATTTTTGTAATGAGCTCGTCGGGAGTCCCATCTTTTTGAAAGTGTGGTAATACATGATCTCTGTACTAGCCCCTTGATCCACGAGGATTTTCTCCACGTCATAATCCCCTATTCGTAGGGTGATTACCAAAGCATCGTTATGGGGCACCACTACCCCGTCAAGATCGTCATCGGTGAAGGTGATTGGGATCTCCATTACTCCCTCAGTCCTTGGTCTCTTCATGCCAAGCTTCATGACTTGCTTTGCTTGTCCGTTGACTCTTTGAATGTGTCTGATCTCGTTGTTTGTGTATGGGGCCACCAGTCCATGTATCATATGGATGGTCCCCTTTGGGCCTTTCTCGTAGTCCATTTCTTCGATCAGCTCGGCATCATGTTTGCTGTCAGCCAGAAATTCTTTGAGGTGACCCTCCGCCACTTTCTCGTCCAAGAACTTCTTGTATTCTACACAATCTTCAGTCATGTGTCCCCAGTCTCTGTGATAGCTGCAGTGCTGATTGGTAGCCCTCCTCTTTTCTGGGTTGCCTGTCATCTTTGAAGGCCTCTTGAACCATGGTTCATTCTTAATTCTGTAAAGCATTTTGTAGGTCGGGATGTTAAAGGTTGCCATGACACTGAAGTATGACTTTGGATCCGGATCAGCTTTATCCTTTCTTTGCTGTGTAAAATCCTTTCGTCCTGTTGCGTACTCCTTCCTGTACACCTTTGATTCCAACGCTTTCTTTTCTGGAAGCTGGGATTGTCCCGCCACAATCTTCCCTCCAGCTTGCAGGATGTCATCTTCTACTCGTGCATGCTCCTGGATCTTTTCCATAAGCTCGGCCACTGTTTTTACTGGACGCATGGTAAGCGATTCTCGTAGCTTACTGTGTATGGGCAAACTTGTCTTAAACGTTGCCAGAGCATACTCTTCACTGCAGTTTTCAATCTCGTTGAAAGTTTCCCAGTAACGTTTGGAATACTGCCGCAGAGTCTCCTCGCCCCTCTGTCTCATAGAGGTCAGTGTATCAAAGGTCTTTGGAGCCGCTCGGCTAGTGAGGAACCGAGCAGTAAATTCCTCAGCCAGTTGTGCCCAACATATGATGGACCCCTCTGGGAGCTTGTGGTACCAACTCAGGGCCACCTTCCCCAAGCTAGAGGGGAACATCTTGCATAGCAGGGCATCATCCTGCTCATGCATGAACATGGCCTGTTGATAGTGCTGAATGTGGGCCACCGGATCCGTACTGGTTTCGTAAGAGATAAAGGCTGAATGCTTCACCCTGCTCGGTGTCTTTTCTGCTCGGATCCAGTGGGCTAATGGTGACTTTGAGATTTGGCCTAGAGCTTCTTTAGCTGCTTCTCGTGCAGTTCTAGGGCCTCCATCAGCTCGGTGGGATTCCCTTCTTCTTTCGTGCCGTTCGGGGTGATGCTCATTGGAACCAGATCTCTCGTATCTGTCCCTGGCATGCTTTCTTCTTTCTTTCTTCTCAACGGAAACGCTTCTTTCTCTCCTTTTTCGTGGAGAGACTGCTCGGTCGGGGGAGATATCGTTACAGCGATAACTCCTATCCTTTTCGTACTGCACGGATCTTGTCCGTGAGCGTAGGTCCTTCTCTTTTTCTTGGAGCTGCTTTTTTAGGTCCTGAATCTCTCGCTCTCGTCGAGTGACTTCACGGGCCAGTTCTTCTGCCTCCTGCTCTTTTCTATCGAGGCTATCCTCTCTTTCACGGTCCTTCGTGTGTCTATGCTCCTCCTTCCTGGGGGGGCTCCTCCTCCGCTCACGTCGGTTGGAGGCTTCCCCGTCTCTGGGTGGAGTCTTTGAGTGCTTTCGCCCTTCCCTGGTTCTTGGGGACTCATAATTTATCAAGCGTGTATCCCTGAATTTTGGAATCTCAGGGATATGTCCTATGTTGAACCTCCTGGTAGCGGGTTTCTTCTGCGGAGCTCTAAGAATTGCAGGAGCCTTGTCCACCCTTGTATTCTTTCTCGTAGTGTACACAAGGGTGGTTCCGTCATTGTCTTCCGCGTCTTCCCTCCTTGGGGTGCACAGAAGAGGTTCTGAAATCACCATTATTGAGTTTCTTTTTTAAAGGAATAAAGCTTTTCGTAAGCGTTTCCCACAGACGGCGCCAATTGTAGGGGGTGTAATTCCACGTTAGCCTGTATCACGTGCAGGCTTGGCTCGACCCTAAATCTGCAAGACAAAGAATAGGTTAGAGCACCCTTGCCTCTATTGGCAAAGGCCCTCCGATGCTTAAGTTAGTACTGGATTACTAATCAAGCCAAGAACACAATGCGTATAACTGGGTGTTACAGCGTACCTTTTGTCATGGTTATCGCCTTGTATTTATAGGTGTAGATGTTCATCAATTTGGGCATCTCGTGCCCCCTGTTTCCTATTCTCTTTAGGAATCCTTCTCCTAACAGGACTTTCCTATTAAGAGATAACTTCCATATCCTGCTAGATCTCGTCTAGCAGAGGTCTTTCTTTCCATATAGGATTCTTTCCTATATGGGGCATACTCCTAATCTCGTTAGGACTTCCAACGTTAATCCCCCATCTCACGGGATTGCTCCTTATCTCATAAGGAACCGCCTTAGATGATTCTGGAATGTCTCACCGCCCTATACGTGGCGGTGCCGTGCTTCTCCACGTAGCTCGGACTAACTCGTACATAGCTCAACTCATCACGCCGAGCCGAGCTATGTATTCCGAATCTTTGTTCAAGCTATACACGTAGCCCGTATAGCTCGGCCAGGGCACCCCTATTTCTTACGCCGAGCAGGCACGATATATTAACCTTTAGTTATCATCTTACGCCGAGCTAGTGCATCACGATATATTAACTTACTTTAGTTATCATGACCTTATTCATGGTCTAACGAAACAAATGATCGGCACGGGCTCACGGACTCGGACTATGTGGTGCCGAGCTATGACCTAGTTTTGGATTCTCGGGGACCCAATGGTCCGCTCCGCGTGAGTTTGCCTCGCGCCACGCCACTGTAAGTATCCCACTCTTTTGTATAGTTTTTCTTATTTTTTGTACATTACTTGTTTTATTAACGAGGCGGCGGAATAGCCCCTCGGAACTATTTGTGGTGAGGCGGTGGTATAACCCCTCCCGTCTGCTGTTTGGTGTATGCAATTCTACGTGAGAGATCCTCACCGGAAAGTTATTGAGTTTGTTAATCCCTTCGCCGATATGGATGAGCGTGAACAACCACCACAAGAGCAGTCCATGCGACAGCATCTTAACCCCACGCGCCATGTACCACCATCACCCATTGTTCATCCCAGACCCACTGCCAATCATGTGGTTTACGCTATTAAGCCCAACACGATTTCCATGTTACCAGCTTTTTATGGGATGAAGTCCCAATGCCCTTACGATCACGTGAGGGACTTTTTGGATCTGGTGAACACACTTGTCACAGTCACGGCTGAACTTGAGTCCGCACGCATGAAATTATTTCCATTTTCTCTCAAGGACCATGCACGTACTTGGTTGTCAACTTTAAAACCGCAGTCCATCACCTCGTGGGAAGAAATGCACGATGAATTTCTCGAAAAGTACTATCCTATACATAAAACGATTGAGATGAAAAAGCGTGTCTCCAACTTTGCCGAAAAACCAAATGAACCATTTTTCTCTCTATGGGAGAGATTTTAAAAAAATTTGGTTGCTGTCCCACATCATGGTTTTTCGGTAAAGGACAAGATGCAATTTTTCTACGAGGGCATTTCGCAAGGGACTCGGCAATTTATTGACACCATGTGTAATGGTGACTTTTTAAACTGGAACCCTCAACAGTGTTATGATTTTCTTGAGCAACTCGCCGAGAACAACCAGTCGTGGGATTATACGGATCCCTCGGACAAGACCTATCAACCGGCGAGTGCGAGTGCGAATGTGGGTGCGAATCAAGGTTCGGGTGAGCGAGGGAAGTATGTGCTAAAAGAACAAGATGATCTTAACTTTAAGCTTTCCCAACTCACTAAAAAGTTGGAAAATTTGGAACTAAAAAGTGTGAAGGAATGTGTGCTTTGCGTGACCCAAGGGCATTCAACCGATGATTGCCCGACTCTTCCAGGTTTGAAGGAAATCCTTCATGGTGGGGTAGTGGAACAAGCGGAGGCAAATGCCATTAATCAAAGTCAGAACCAAAGTTGGTCGGGCTATCAAAATCTGCCCCAACATTACCAAAGCCAACACGGGCAAGCACCACCTCGGTATGCCGCGAATAATCAACAGTCGTACCCTCCGCAAGGACCTCCTCAAGGTCCCAATGTTTACCAAACTCCTCATAGGAGGATTGTGGAGGATGTTTTACAAAGTTTCATCGTAGGCCAAACCGCAATCAATGAGCAAAATGCCCAAATGATGAGCAACATACAAAATCAAATTTCTAAGTTAACCACTGCCGTGGGGGTGCTTCAACAAGAGAGAGGGAAGTTTCCCTCTCAACCTCAAGCAAACCCCAAAGGTCAAAACTTTGTTGGCAGCTCGTCGGGACCTAGTTCCAATGTGGAGCACGTTAAATCGATAACCACTTTGAGGAGTGGTAAGGAGCTTGACAAGTCCATTCCCCCCAAACCCACTCCTCCCATGGTCCAACCTACTCCCGTCATTGTGGAACCCTCCCCGAGTGGCGTGACTTTGCCACCCAAGGTTGTGGAACAAAGTGCTCCTGTTTGTCCTTTTCCGGCACCATACCCTCAACGGTTGAGGGCACCTCCCAAACCTACCACGAATGATGAGGTCTACGAGGTTCTTAAGCAAGTTAAAATCAACATCCCTCTCTTAGACGCTCTCAAAACCATCCCGGCCTATGCTAAATTTCTTAAGGACTTGTGCACTGTCAAGCGCAAGTTGAAAGTGCAGAAAAAGGTCTTCTTGACGGAGCAAGTGAGCTCCATTATCCAAACCAATGTTGCTCCAAAGTACAAAGACCCCGGGTGTCCTACTATTTCCATTGTCATAGGGGGTAAGAGAGTTGAGAGAGCTTTGCTTGATTTGGGCGCGAGTGTGAATTTACTTCCGTTTTCGGTGTATGAGCAGCTAGGCTTGGGAGAGATGAAACCCACGAGAGTGACGCTTCAATTGGCGGATCGTAGTGTCCGGATACCAAGAGGGATGGTGGAGGATGTGTTAGTCCAAATAGACAACTTTGTCTATCCTGTGGACTTTGTGGTGTTAGATACTTGTTTCGTGCCCCATACCCAAGCTCAAACCCCTATAATTCTCGGGCGTCCCTTCTTAGCGACGTCTGACGCAATCATTCATTGTAGAAATGGGTTGTTAAACATGACCTTCGGAAATATGAAAATGGAACTTAACATCTTTAATGTGGGGAGTCAAATGGGGGACAAGGAGGATGTTCAAGAGGTGAGTGTGATAGACAAGTTGGGAGAGGACCAAGTGTTCTCTCCATTGTGCGAGAAAACGTTAGAAAAATCTCTCACTACCAAAGAGATGGATGCGGAGGTTGATTACTTATACTCTTTGCTTGAGAGACAAGACAAGTTTGGGCCCGGGTATATGTCTTCTACTCCTGAGAAGTTCCCACCCATGGAAACTGAGATTCTCCCTTCGAATCTCCCAATTCTAGATATTCCTTGGGGTGAGCAAGTGTTTGAGGTGCCGAGTTGCCCATGGTTAACCAACGTTGATAATTATTGTGCCACGGGTGACCTTTCGAACCAATGGAATCCCCAAAAGAGGGAAAACTTCTTAGTTGCGGTGGAAAGGGTTTTCTTTGATGCTCCTTATTTGTTCAAATATCATCCTCCGGACGACCCGTCCGCTTGTTTCATGTAAGTTCCAGTGTTAGCCGTTTTTGAACGGCTTTTGAAGGTCCGGTATAGCCACCCGAGTTTGAGCTACGTATGGCCTAGCCACAGTCTCGAGCTTGGGAAGAAAAGTAGTACCCGTGCGATCGCGTGAAGATCATGGTGGCTTTTCCTTTTTCATTGTACATATTGTATATATTGTTCTCTGTGGAGCCCGGATAACACGGGCCGGGCGGTTCTCATATTGCTTCTCTTAGTAGGTAGTCGGCAATCAAGTCTTTTTTGCAGGGTGACCATGCTACCGTACCAGCCTTGGTAGTTTGGGCCTAATTTGGCGGCGAGTGCGGCATTCAGGAGCTCTAAGCATGGGTGCGACGAAATGTCGCGGTTGTAAGGCCTATAAAGTCGTTGATGATGGTTCTGTACGACTAGCTGTGGTCCCGGAGTGGGGCCGAAGGAGGAAACCTTGGAAGCATTGCCGATGACGAACGGAGTAAGTGATAGAAAAATTCCTCACACTTGGTCGAGGTCTTGGAGGTCGACATGCCTCCCCGTCGGTACATTTTTTGTTCCCTATCTCTCTTTACTTTCGTTCTCTTGCATTGAGGACACTTCAAATTTTAAGTTGGGGGGAGGGAATAGTGTAGTGTACATATTCCGGTTATGTTTTTCAAATTTTAGTCAAAAATTTTTGAGATAAAACTTTCTGTTTTAGTACAATCTTATACTGGGATACGCTAGATATGCTCAATCGTTCTATAATGGCTATAGTATCGTATTTCGGTGATTTTGGTTGAGAGTTTAACTTGTGCACACACATATACATGCAATTTGATGAACATGTTAGGCCGCTTGCGTAGTTGAGAATCGTGCATCACTTAGAGTAAAGATTCGCCATTCCAAGCATCCCATGTTTCTTGTTTTTCAATTCCTTAGTGTACATAATTTTTGTTTCAAGATTAAGCAAGCTTATTGTCACTCGTGCATCATGTCAGAGTTTTTAGCGTACTTAGGAAATGATACAAGCATTTTCTTTGTGTTAATAAGCCACATATGAGTCCCATTGTACCTATTTTTGTACCAAGTCTGTGTTTCCATTCATTGTTGAGCCTTGAGAAACCGGTTGTTTGGAGGAAATTAGGAGGTGAGATAAGGGGCATGCCAATTGAAAAATGAAAAAATCAAACGGTAAAAAAGTGAGACCGGATGTTTGGAGGATAGGTGGAAGTGGAGATTGGCGATACATCTCGTAAGGGGAATGGAATTGGGGCGTTACGTGCCGTATCGGGTTATTTTTGAACAATGTGAATTGAATGTGGAGCATGGAAATTGAACCAAGAATCAGAGGACCAAGGAAAATAGCCCAGAACCTGGGGTGAAATTTGCTTCATACTGATATGGATCGATCCAAGTAGGAGTGGACCGATCCACTTTTGAAAAAACATTTTCCAGAGAGTTTTGGATCAATCCAGTATGAGTAGTGGATCGATCCACTGGGTTCCAAATTGCCATCAGTTGATCCCGGATCGATCCGGTTTGAATAGTGGATCGATCCACTGTTTGGTGGGAGGGCCGGATTAAATCCCCCATTTGGTCCAAATGACACCCATTCTCTCGCTCTCTCTCTCTCTAACCCGATCTCTGTCTCTCTCCCTTCTCTCATCTGCCAAACTCCATTCTTCCATCACCACCGAAATCCACCACCACCGTACCTCCATACCTCTCTCTCGGTTTCTCTACCACCACCGTACACCCTAACCACCGAAAACCCTAACACCCACCACCATTGTACCCTCTCTCTCTCCCACCGACCAACACCACCGTGAGTCACCAACAAAAATCCACAGCCACCAATACCGAAACCCACAACACTAAAACCCACTACCAAATCACCTCTAAACCGAAAAAATCTTTCACCAATCGGCACAGGAACTGAAACTTCAAGGGTTTGGGTCAATTTCTTCAAGTCCTGCACTCCAATCTCACCGTTACTCATCAAAGTCGAGGTAAACGACAAATTTTCTCATCTCCCTCTGCGGTACACTATGATCTCATTGTGCTTTAAGGTTTATTTTCTGGGCTCTATGTTATTCACCTTTGTGTACTGTACACGGAAAATTAATCTGGAATGGGTGATTATTCTTTGCATTGTTGTTGCATATGAGCTGAAATGTTGAGAGTTGTCTTCTGTGTGCTCTGTTTATGCCACATTTTCTGAGAAATCTGTCGAGCCACTAATTGTTGGGTTTGAGCTGTTTGATAACCTGGGTTTGAACTTGTTCTTTTCTGTCTGCTATTCTATGGTTGCTGGTTGCTATCTGTCTGAATAATTGAAGTCGGGGGTCGGTTGGTTGTTGATCGGAGATTTGAACTTATTTGTTGACTTGGGGTTTGATTTGATTTGTCTGAAATGGCAAGAACCAAAGGCCCGGGAAAACCATCTGAGAAAGTATCCAAAAAGCGTCGCCGGCAAGACTCGGACGGTGAGACGAGTAGTGAGGAATATGAACCAACTCAGGGGGATCACTCGGGGGCCAAAAAGCATCGTAAAAGAACACATGAAGAGGTCGTTGCCGACGATAGAAAGGAGTGGTTGGAGGGTTTTAAAAAGAAGAGCGGAAAAAATGAGAGGCAAGTAGATGCGAATGATTTGGGGGAGGATTTGGGAGTGAAGGAAATTCGCCAAGAGGGGCTTGAACAATGGTTTGAGCCGGTCCCGGGTTACAATCTCAAGAGCATTAAAGAGTTTTAGTCGACAATGAAGGTTGAGAAGGAGGGGGATGAACCGGTAAAAATTAAGGCCAAGGTCGCCGGCAAGTTGATCCAAGTAACTCCCGATCACATTGCAGAGCAGTTGAAGTATACTCGGCCAGACCCAGAAACGATTAACTATCCCGGGGAAGAACACCTGACCGACCAAGTTATCAAGGATTTCCTTTATGAGAAGCCAAAGGAGAAGATGCACCCAATCAACCCGGGCCGGTTCCTAGACGACATTCGGATCCTCAATAAGGCCATCCATGCGAACCTCTATCCAAAGGGCAAGGACACCAAGCCTAGTCGCAAGTCACTAGAGTTGATGGCGTCCTTTGTGGATCAAGACACCACCGCGGATTGGGCTCGTTATATCCTTCTTCAAATGGTGGACTATCTCAATACGGCGGCGGGTGATATTCGGATGTGGTGTCCGTGCTTGATTACAAAGTTATGCCATTCTCAAGGAGTCAAAGGCCTGGGATACTCGAAAATAGAGCCGCTTGAGGGTGGGGTGATTGATAGTACCACGTTAGAAAGGAGCAAGGCCCAAACAAAGAACAAGAATGTCGAGGTTCCCAAGGCCACTCCGAGCTCGGCACCCGATGCTTCTGCATCCACAGTACCTCCCCCGCTTTCAGAGCCAAAGTCTAAGTCGCCGGCTCCTCCACCGGAAGGGTCGGAAGCTACAAATGGGAACAAGCGGTCTTCCGAACAACTTGCGTTGGTGCTTAAGAAGCTAGACAAGGCTGAGAAAGAGAACAAATTGGCCAAGCACAATCGGGAATGGCAAACAAGGGTACTCGAGGGACTTAGTGGGCAACGCTATGAAGTACCACCGGAGCTTTTAGTGGAGGAGCAGGACAGTGACAACAATGGTGGGGGTTGAGATTGGTGGTAGATAGGAACAGTGGGTGGTGAATTACAAGTAGTAGTATATAGTAGTTGGCTAGAGAGTCGGTGGAATCACATACACATGTTTTTGTTTTGTTAGTGCCACATCGAACTCTTGGTTTGTAGTTAATAACTTTAGTTGTTAGTTAGTTTTAATGCATTTTTTTGATGCCGAAACATGGCATATGACGGTGTAGTTGAGGGTCGGTGGCGGCCAAGGGGTAGAATGACCCAAGCTAGCATATGGCCGCCACACTTTTTGTAGTCCCTCCTTTTTGCTAACCAAGGTCAATATAAGCTTTCTATGTTTAAATTCATTTCTTAGTACGTGATTAACTCCGATAGGTGCACGCTTAGCAATATTTCATGCTTACACTTGAATGCTTTCGTCGTTAATTCGCTCTTTTGTTCACAAGCGCATATTTGATTAGCTTGCGGTAATATTTTTGCCTCGTTATCGCATATCATGCTAAGCGCTCATTATGGGATGTCTTGATTCTTCTTTGTGTGATTGAAATTTTTGAGACACAATTGTTGTCTAATCCCTATTGGAATTGAAACTCGTTGGAGTGCATAACACTTGCCTACTCGTGTGGCCTATTAATTTCATAATTGTGTATGGCATGTGTGTGCGTGAGTTGTTTCCGATTGAATGAACCGGAAGACCGGTACTTTTGCCTAGACTTTGTTGTAGATTGAGCATAGTTATCGTATCAGGTACCCGGGAAGTTTTATTTGGTTTAATTAGTTGTTTTAGTTTAATTTGCTAGGGACTAGCAAAGTCCAAGTTGGGGGGTGTGATAAGCCCCCAATATTGTACATATCCGGGGCTTATCTAACTCATTTATCTCACTCACACACGCGATTTCGCGCCTTATATGTTTGATATGCGCGTCGTAGTGTTTTTGTCAAGTTACAGGTTGAACGCACGAAATAAGCGCATTTGGAGCACTTTGAGAACCATGCCACATTACCGAGGGCCACGTGCCCCATGGCACGCTAACACCGGGCCTCACGAGCCACGACATGACGATTCGGCCGAGGCCCGGGGATGCAAAAAGTTGGTGCTTTGAAGCCGTTCTTCACGTTCACAAAAAAAACCCCGGTGGGGTCCGGGCTTGAACACGCACTCACAAGACCGAGGTTCACCTCCCCCGAGGGCCCCACGATGTATTCAAATGCTTTGGAAGAGGCCCGGAGACACGGAAGACCAAGGGAGTGACCAAAGGCATCATCGGACCAATAGTGGATCTATCCACTCCCAATAGTGGATCGATCCATTCAAGCCAAAAGCATGATCAGAGGATTCTGGATCGATCCACTCTCAATAGTGGATCGATCCACTCAAGGCCAACACTTCATCAGCAATAGTGGATCGATCCACTCCCGTGAGTGGATCGATCCACTCTCGTCCAAATAACACCAGAGCATTCTGGATCGATCCACTCTCATAGTGGATCAATCCACATCAGTCTGGAAGTCAATTTTCAGCCACTTTTTGGACATTCTATTAATGGCAAGTTTTAGTTGTTGTGAGACATTTATTAGATATTATGTAAAGAGAGAAAGAGGAAGACTATATACACTCTCCTCTCTCCCCTTTCAAGACCATCTTTCATTTTCTCTTCTAGTTTTTTAGGCTCTCCCCTCTCTCCTCCATTAGAGAGATTTGGAAGCTTTCTCTCTCTAGTTTAATTCATGTAAGTGTTTGTCTTACATTAATTTCATGTTTATTAATTATGTTTCTCTTGTTTAGCTCTTCTTATTAATCTAGTTTATTTTCTTTTCCATCTAGTATCTAGTTTACTTGCTTTTCTTGCTATTTCCTTAGGAAACACTTGTTTGTAGTGGTTGTTTGTTGATTTATCTAAGTATAAAGTGTTAGGCAAACCTATGATCTTCATTAAAAATCACTTTCTAGAGTTATATGTCATGTTCTTTATTTCCTTCATAAATTTGGTCATGTTTTCCGTAGCTATGAACGAGTAGTCGGTTTAGGCTTGGTTATGGGGTGATTCGCCCCCGTGACTTAGGTTATTCACTCTCCTCACCATAATGCAAACTATGCTTGTTAATCAAAGAGTACGGATTGATTTTATGTATCAAAATTTGGATTTGTTAATCCCGTTGATCACACGTAGCCAAGGGCTTGACCACTTGGCACGTGTGATGCTTCGGGCGATGTCAATCAAAGTGTTTGTATAAATGGCACAAGAATCCTACTCTTTGAGAAACACCATTTCTTATCAAACGAGTTTAAT
The DNA here is from genome assembly GCA_016920895.1 of Vaccinium myrtillus. Taxonomy (NCBI): domain Eukaryota; kingdom Viridiplantae; phylum Streptophyta; class Magnoliopsida; order Ericales; family Ericaceae; genus Vaccinium; species Vaccinium myrtillus. The sequence goes on along the minus strand of CM029279.1, from coordinate 20,082,084 downwards.
CACCAAATCTTCCGTTCGGGAAAGTCTAACGATATCCCCGAGCCTGTCATTTTAGAAGAGAGTGAATCGACATAAGGCGTGGGTGTTGAGAACCCCTAAACCTTGCCTTCTTTTATTTAGTCTTTACAAATTCCACGTCATTCTCGAAGTTAAGAGAATTCCACCCACAAACTCCAAAAGCCAAGTTTGCCGCTTTAAGGCTAAACCTTCATTCGCGAAACAAATGAACACGCGCTGCGCATTCGGTCTCTGAGGACTCGACCCGGACTTCCGGTTATTATGCTACCGTCGACTTGAACCCTACGCTTGGGGTAATAGTTTTGGATAACAATCCAGCGGCGCAAGCAGAAATCTACAGGTTGAAATAGCAGTTGGGTGGTGAATTCAAGATGAAAGATTTGGGTGCAACAAAACGGATTTTAGGTATGGAGATTAGCATGAATCGAGTAGATGGCAAGTTGTTCTTCAATCAGAAGTCATATTCTCAAAGTGCTTGAGCGCTTTTCCATGCAAAACTCGAAGCCAGTCAGTACCCCTTTGGCAGCACACTTTCGGCTTTCAGCAGAATTGTCACCAGTCGGAGAATGAGGAGAAGTATATGTCTCAGGTTCCATATTCGAGCGCAATTGGGAGCCTTATGTATGCCATGTATGTACTTGTCTTGATATTTTACATGCAGTTAGTGTCGTTAGTTGCTATATGGGGCGACTGGGAAAGGCACATTGGGAGGCTGTGAAGTGGATACTTCGGTATTTGAGAGGTACTGCAGATATTGGTCTTTTGTATGGGGTTTCTAATCCGGGTAATCAAGTTGTTGGTTATGTTGATTCGGATTTTGCCAGTGACCATGATAAGAGGAGGTCCCTGACAGGTTATGTGTTCACTTTATCCGGAAGTGCCATTAGTTGGAAAACAACTTTGCAGGCTACGGTCGCGTTGTCTACAACGGAAGTAAAGTATATGGCCATTGCGGAAGCTATAAAGGAGGCATTGTGGATGAGGAGAATTCTTTGCGAGCTTGGTGTTGCACAAGGGGTCACTTCAGTATTTTGTGACTCGCAAAGTGTTATACATCTGACTAAAAATCTGATATATCATGAACGGACCAACCATATTGATGTCAGGTATCACTTCGTTCGAGAGATCATCTCACAGAACCAAGTTGAGGTGAAGAAAGTGAGAACGACGGATAACCCAGCGGACATGTTGACTAAACAGGTTCCGGTTGCCGCGTTTAAGCATTGCTTAGGCTTGGTTGGTATTTGCAGTTGATCGACCTTTGAGAGCAGTGTAGCGAGGTAGAAGCAGAAGAGGGTTACTATAGTTAGTGATTTGGGTTCAGTGGAATTCAAGTAAAGGTGGAGAATTGTTAGAATTGCATGTGCCTTGAATTCAAGCCGTTCGAAGAAAGTGCGAAATTTGGTGTGAAAAGCCGTTTTCTGTCTCACTTGTTCGGACAAAGGAAGTCTTGTCTGGACCAGCGGGTCTAGGATGATTTGGGAAGATTCTGCCTCGCTTGTTCGGACCAAGGTTACTCTTGTCCGGACAAGAGATGCGCGTTTTTGTGCGGCTGCACTTTTTGAATTGGGTTTTGACCTATTTTTGGTTCTTTCTTATAAATAGAGACTTTGGGGGTTTCTAGGGTTGGATCCTTTGGCTATTTCTCTCATATTGTGGCCTCTCTAGAGTTACAGATCATAGCTGGCTCTTTGTATCTGTTCTTCACCATTGATAGTGAACTCTCTCTCTCTCTCTCTCTCTCTCCTCGCCCGTGGACGTACCTCAATCTTGGGGGAACCACGTAAATCTTTTGTCTCATGTGATTGTTTGTTTTGTTTGCTTTTTCCTAACTTAGTCGTATTCATAACGTTCGTTTTACAACAAGTTGGACAATGTATCAAATTTTATATTTTTACATAAATAATGTGATTTTTCTTATTGTATTGGGGTCATTCGTATGAAGCAAGAGTAAAATATTAAAATCTACTCAAATTTGTGAGTAAGTAAATAATATAGCCTAGTAAAAACAAAAAAAACAAAAAAAAAAATAAAGCGAATAATTTGCTTAACCTAAATACAAAGCAGTAATCATATAGAATTTTGAATCACAAAAATTTCTGTAGCATTTTGTCACCTCTGCACTCAAATCTTAGAGCGACTTTGTTGTTAACCCATGAACTCTCCCGACTTCATTGGGTTTGAATACAGTTGTAGACACCCCAATTTTAATCCAAGTGCATCCCCTATGATGAAAGGAACATGCGTAATTACCTCGGAACGATCGATCAGAGCTCACAAAAAATCAACAAAATAACCAGTGTTTGGCCGAGCGGTTCAGTTTAACAGCCGGGCGGTCTACTTGCCTTCATGTTGGCCGGGCGGCTAACGTGTTTGGCCGGGCGGTTAATATGATCGGCCGGGCGGCCAATCTTGGTTGTCAAATCGGAAAATCTTCACCATCATTACTCCCCCCTCCACGGCTATAAAAACCCTCCTCCGTCCTCCGCTCAAACCCCGGACAGAAATACCCAAAAGCCAGAAAACTGAATTCCGCTATTCCACGTCTTTGAAGCACTGCCAAACTGCTTCCTCTCCAAAACCTTTGACCGTTATCAAAACTCTTCCTTCCCGAAACAAAGAAAAACCAAAGCTCGATCGTTTCATTCCACAAAGGTGCAAACGTCGCTCATTTAATCGATCATCCAGTATTCTGAGGGGAGCTAGTCCGAGCTCGGGATGATTCCCGTAATCAACCCCGGGTTTGGATAATCTCAGTTCAAAGCAAAATCTATCCCCACGGCTCCGTATCGGGCGTTATTCTTCGTTATCGCACGACACGACCTCATCGGGGGAATAATTTTCTCAAAATCAACTTCCCAAGTTTGTTTTGAATTCAAAGGAACCGGCCTCCTTCCAAAACAAAGGTTTTCAGGGCGTTTTTCCAGTCTGCCAAATTTTCAAAAAAAACAAAGGAATGTTGGCCGGGCGGTCAACATAGTTGGCCGAGCGGCCAACACATATTGGCCGGGCGGCCAACTTTTGAAAGAATGAGTCCCTCCCCTGTTTCAAGCAGAATCGTGCTCTGTTTTCATATTTTTCTGGTTTGAGCCGCAGATATTACGCCGTTTCCCCTCAGGTTCTGCTTATCTGTTATCAAGTTCGTGTATTTCATTTTATTCCCGTTATGGTTTCATAAATTACTTGTTTATTTGTGCTAATCATATTTTGTATATTTGTCAAAAGCTTTGCAATAAAATATTTTCTGAAAAATCCCACAAATGTTTAGTAGAGACCGGAAATTGTCCGGGCGAGCGGGGTGCTTTTCAATAAAACCTTCCCCGATCGTAACGTGGCTTCCGAATCCAAAAGAATCTTTTCGCAGACCAAACCTTTTCCAAAACATAAGAGTCATTATTTTCAACGGTTTCTCGGGTACCAAAAAAAAGTTTTCCATATAAACCCCGGGTGGCGACTCATCATTTTTCGTATTCACTCTTCAAAGTCAAAAGCACCGAGTGCCGCTGGCCGCGTGGATCCGACCGTCCACAACAGTATCGATGTGCACCTAATCGTATAAATTCGGAAGCAAATCTGAATAAACGTTGTGCTACTCTTTTTCGTGTACATTTTTATTTTGTGAGTATGGCCTCAAATGTTTCCAATATTTCTTTTCTAAGGCCCGCTACTAGAAAGCTATAGTGTAAGGACCCGTATTTTTGCATAATTTCTCCGGAATAATGTTGGGTAAATGTGAGGAATTGAATTTTGATTAAGAGAGGTCAATGTGATAGTGGTAGTATGCATTTGGGTGTGTTTAATATACATTTGGAAGTTTAGGGGTGAAGGTGTAATTAGTTGGGGAGTATATATATGTTGTATATGGCTGATTTTTTTGTAAAATATACACCTCTTTCCTCCCAAAATCAGCCCTCTCTCTCTCTCTCTCTCCTCTCCTTCTCCATTTTCTTGCTTAAACCCACCAAAATACACCTCTTCTTCAAGTCTTCTTCAAGATTCATGCATAAAATCACCTCCTCTACGCGTATTGAAGCTTGTATTGCGTTCGTTTCGCACCAAGAACTCACATTTCGGATTGAGCTCGTTTTTGGAAGCTAGAGTTTCGGGTTTTGTGGATTTCAAGCTCAAATCTTGAGGTAGGGAACAATTTCTACTCCCTCTAGTTGTATCTATATGATATGATGCATATATCTTGGTCTTGTTCATCCAATTTATCAAAATCATGATTTTCTTCCTAAGTGGGTTTGTTTGAATTTGATTTTGTGATCTATGATTTGAGTACTTGTTTGATGCAATTGATGGTTGATTTGCACTCCTTTGATGTGCATTTGTTCTTCTACATACCCAATTTTTGGCCTAAATCATCATATATACACTTGAGTTGAAGTTTCATGTTTTGAGAAAAATTCGCAGAAAATCTGGGTTTCCCCAACCAGTCGTGCAAAAACCTCCAACCGGTTGGGCGTTTCTGAAAATTTCATACGAATCTGCCTCTGCCCAACTAGTTGGGCATAAACCACCAACCAGTTGGGCTTTACTGAAAAATTGTGCTTGTTTCTGTTTTGGTCCAACCAGTTGGGCAAAAACCTCCAACGCAAAAACCTCCAACTAGTTGGGTAATGCTAAAATGTTGTATTTGTATTCTGCGTTCTTCCCATGATCATTGGACGCCTTGTTCCTTCCTCCGATACATCTTTTCATCATTCGCGTTGTCATGCGAGGTTGTGGGTGAGACTCGTGGAGGTGGCTAACGAATTTAAATAAGGACTCTTGGTTGTTTATGCGCGTGAAATGAACTTGGACTTGAGTTGTGATAAATTAAAGGAAACAGACCGGGATTTGATGAGTGAACTAATATGGGTACTTATGAGATACATGGGCATTGGTGGAATGTTTGAGAGACATGTGGGTATTTGAGAGACACGAGGTACTCATGGGTATTGTGGGACACGTGAGAGAAACTTGTAGAGTACACGTGGGACACGAGAGTGTTTGTAGGATCCAATAAGGCACTTGCTAAATAGTTAGTTGACACGTGGGTACTTATGGAATACGGGGACACACTAGTTGTATGTTGTGTGACACGTGGGGAGAAATTGACCATCGGGATGGTGCCAAGTATATCAAGCATATGTACACTCGCACACATATATAAATGAGATGCGATAGGTTGATTATTGATGTGTTGAGTGGGCACGTGGGTAAATCGCTGGCACGGTGTGGTATTGGCGTACTTATGTGAACTTGTAGTATGCCTTGGCACGTATGGGACACATTGAGACGTATGTGAGTGTTAGTGAGACACGTTGGTGCTTGTGGAATATGTTGATAAGTGGGTAGGCAAGGCGGGGTACGTGGACTCGCGGAAATATTTAGATTAGCTTATGATGGGTGAGTATATATATATATATGTAAGTAGGTGTGAAATGTTTGGGGACGCAATGAATGGTATGTTATAACCAGTAATTGCATGTACGGGTTGTTGTGTGGCTAGAAGGATATCAATTGGTTAATTATTTGAAGTTTGGATTGTGGAAGTGTCCTCGGGTGATATGATTAGTACTTTTACTTCAAATGGTAAGTGTAGAAACCTACTTGTAAATGTTGGTTTTACTTTATGCTCTTATTCGATACATGTTATTTATGCATTTTGTTTTTGAGTCTGAAACCCAAAGGGGACACCTACTGGGCAAAGTGTATGCTCACCCTTTTGCTGTTTCAGGTTTCGCTTGAAGTGCAAGATGGAGTACTGCATGGTGTGCATGGCATAGTCAAATCATGGCATGAAGGATCATTTGAAACATTGTAACCCTTTTTCCTTGTAAAAGAATGTAATCTTTAATGTAAAATCCGATGGGGGATTGGGTGTCGAGATTGAGATTATTACAAAAATGTAAGTAAATGTTGTAAGGTGATTTTGCATTACACTATGGGTTCTTTTATTAGAAATTTCTTAAGAAAATGTTCATTTATTTGTGTTGAAAATCGAGGGCGTGACATATAGGGTCCATAATTCTCTCCAAAAGATTTGTATACTTAGATAAGTTTGGGCTGTGGCAATAGGTTTCAAAATAGTGGGGGGAGCCAATCCAAATATCCAATAACCTGCTGGGGGATTGGGGGACGTCATACGTCACTCCATATGTAAAACGTTGGGCAATGGAAAATAAATTCTTGACCCAGATACTTCAGTTATTAAAGAGAGAGAGAGAGAGAATAAATTATACCCTTGGCCATGTCTTATATATGTTTATTTATGTACCAAGTGGCTCTTTCAATTCGTTGCACATTATTATAAACTAGTTGAATGCTCCGTGCAGGCACAGATTCTTGTGCTCATGGTTTTCCATGTGGTGTTCGTACTCGTGGTCATATTTATGATGATTTGTGTATGTATTGTCATGATAAGATTGTGAAAGAATGTACCTTCTTTGAACAAAAAATAAAATAAAATAAAATTGTGAAAGAATGTAGTAGGTTGGTTAATTTAAAGCATTTAATTTAGTGATGAAAGGTTTGAATGACTTTGGTCTCGTTGCTTATGTTTGTAAACAAAGAAGCTAGACATTTACAGATATCATTGGTAAAACACCTACAAGCTTAGTGTTGAGTTCACAAAAAAAAAAACTATAGGCTCTTGCACTTAATCTCATGCTCATTTACGTTCTCATACTTATTCTCATTCTCATGGTCGTTCATTTGCACCCAATATGATTTTACCAAAAAATTCGTGTCTAGTTCATCCTATGGAGTCTTGAAGTTCTCTTCCATTCTCTGGCCTGTTGAGAGAAAAATTAAGAAGCATAGAAATTTAGAAAACCAGTAATATGAATATCCTTGAAATGTGGACAATAGTAGCAATCTCTTTTACGACATCTTCTTTGCATAAACTGCCATTCCCCAATTCCTGCAAACCAATTACTAAAAGAATCACATTTGTAGACACCCCAAAATGAGACTTTCGTAGACATTTTAATCCCCGATGATGAAAAGAAACACCCGAAAAGCCTCTCCGATTGAAATTCTTCAAGTCAACGAAGTCAACAGTGCTGCACGACACTCATCTCCCACGTACGGTACAACCTCAATCATGTACAACACTCTTTTTGAACTTTGGCGGTGGAAGTGTGCCGTACGGCACTGTCATACATCAACTCAACTTTTGCAGAGCTTCCAGCAACTCAAATGTTTGACAATCGTTCCCCAAGCTTCGTGATGATTTCTTGCACAAGAGAAAGGCTATACAATAGCTATGATGGCATTGAGTGGGCATCAAGATTACTTGGTAACCAAGTCAGTTTCACGCCTATAAAATCCCGACCGGTTTCAGATAAGACCAACAATAAAGAAACATGGTTAACGTCTCTTAAATTCTATTTGCTGCTATACTCACATCCTAAACTACTTGTTATCATTCTCCATCCCAGAAAACAATCCCCAAAGCTCCACAATAGAAAACCCAACCGAAAAACCAAGTTCTCTGTTTTCGGCTTTGAAACCGTGTCCTAGCCACTCCATACGCCCTTAGTTCCAAGAATCAAGCATCCTTGCTATTGTACCAGAGTGAAGTTGGAGTTCAGAGAAGGTCCAATCTGTGATCAAAGGTTCAAGAAGCATTCTCATTCCGTGAGGTTCAAACCGGAGGTATAATCCTGTTTTGCCAAACTTCTTAGCTTTGGTACCCTAAGGGGAGGGGTACCAAATGTGGAATGATCTTTCATATCATCTCCACATTTGGTATGCCTATGTTACAACAAAAATCAGTTTGATTCATGACCTTCCGGTTGCGTCATACGATGAAATTTACGCGTCGTATGGAGCAATCTCATGAGGAGGAACAATTTTTATTCAAACATATCATTTTCCAGTCCAAAATAATCTTGTTTTAATCAAGTTTTGATGTCTTGTATGTGTTTCATTCCATTCTTGTCGAAAAACATAATTTCAAGCTGTTTGTGAAGAAAACAGTGCCGCACGACACTCTTCCTGTACCGCACTGTACACTTGGAGTGTTGTACGGCACACCTGTAAAAATTTGACCGTTGGAATCATGAAAAGTGCCTCACGGCACACTTTCTGTACCGCACAGTACACTTTGTGTGCCACACGGCACTCTTTTGAAAAATTGAAATTTTGAATCATTTCCTTTACCAAACAGTTTGAGATTATGTTTTTCTTGAAATAATTCACTATCATTCTGCTTTGTTTGTTTTGCATGATTAATCATTTGTTGTCCTTTAATTGTTCATTTTGCATCATAAATTGTTTATTTGTTTGAAGTTCGGCATTGAAATGTTTTCTAAAAATCCCACAAATGTTTACTAAAGACTGATTTTTAATCGGGGGAGTGGGGTTCATTAAAACCCTTCCCCGTTCGTAACCTGGCTCTCGAATCCAAAACGAATCTCTGGTTTTCCAAATTATTTTCAACCGCAAGAGTCACATTCTTTTCTAAATCATTTTCAAATTGGTTCCTCGGGACCAGGGACGGATCCAGAAATGCAATCCAGTGGGGGCATGTTATTAATTATAATCGTGCAATTTTTTTCCTAGTCAACGATTTTGTCAGGGACAAGAAATCGTGTAAGGTTGATTCTAAACTTCATATCAAATAAGAAATTATTGAAGGCTAGGGACCATTGTAAAAGATCTCTAAAATTAAAAAATATCTAAGTTAAACAATTTTTCCATGATTTTGTATCATTTTCTTAAAAAGAGGAAAATTAAAATTCAGGAAAAAAATGTTAGGGGAATTGTTATTGCCATTATAGGTTCAAAATATATAATAAAACTACTAAGTTGTTGTACAAAGATTGTTGTTAGTCTAGTGGCAAAGAGGGAAGGCAATTAGTTTTGTAACCAAACGTCCAGGGTTCAAACCTCAACAATCACTCTTATTTGATAACATTTCAACTTTTGTGGCTTAAAAAATAAGGGAGAGGAATCGAACTTGTGACCTCCTGCTTGGAGGTAACGCGACTTACCACCAGCAACATGTTGGTTATGTTACTAAACCCGACACAAAAAATATATATACGAAACTTATTCCCAGAATTTTTTTTTTTTTTTTTTTACGTTGACAAGTGGGGGTCAGCGGGGGCACGTGCCCCCCGCATGCCCCCCTTGGATCCGTCCCTGCTCGGGTCCTAAACCATTTTCTAAAAACCCGGGTGGCGACTCTATTTTCAAAACAAGTTTTTCAAACACCAGTGGAAACGACCGTCCACAACATTATACTACTCCCTCTGTCCCCTTTTAAGTGTGTTGCTTCGTAAATCCAATTTATTAAAGAATATCATCATTACACATTTCACATCAATTTTTATCTCCAATTTACACTTTTCACATCAACTTTCACCTCCACTTTTCAAAATTATGCTCTACCTTACTCATTAACTTTTCAAAAGGGCAAAATGATAATTGTACATACTTTTACCTATTAACTTTTCAAAACACACACTTATTAAGGGATATCCTAAAATAGAAATGTAAACACTAAAAAAGGGACGGATGGAGTATAGTAATAGACGACTCGTCAATGAGTGAGAACAAAAAATATGCAACTCGATGATGTTTTCATATGTGAAAGGAACTCTTTCCTTTTCAACTTTTGCTAGAGCTTTCTTGTAGATCAAATCCTTCACACTCTTCATATTGGGTTACCTTCAAACAAAACATCATCTTATTAGAAACGTGTATAACAATGAGACAAGAGTAGCCAGAAGACGGCAAATAAGAACTGTGTCCTCATATGTTGAAAAAGAAAATATGACCAGCTACCACTCATAGTAAATGTCCATTAAACATGCTGCATGGTAGGTGAGCTGTTCCATTTCTATAGGAAGCAATTAATCCACTTGATTATAGATAATTTTAACACTTATCGTTATTTCTTTTATAATACCATGACAATGGAGACCAAACCAAGGCAAAAAGGTGAAATGAATTCAGCTTTCTATGCAAAATTTTAAGGCATGCCATTAAGAAGTTCCCTGAGCTTGTACCACCCATTACCCATTCAAGCTTGTTCACAGGTCCAAACAAGATAGAGCAATTTTTTATGCACCAAACAATAATCAGCTGAAGCACTACAAAATTAAATAATTCAATGCCCAAATCCAGCTTGTGATGCGTTACAGGACCTAGGATTACAACACTTATTCGAGTTGATAGATATGAGTCATATGACTACCAAATATCTCATGAAATAAGTACACCCTCGCCGAAGATGAACAAAATTGCTTTCCTCATAAATAGATTCCAAACTTCCAACTTGATGAATCTAGTGCCCACCCAACAAAAGAGACACAAACAGAGGCATGCAGAAAGGTGTTGGATTAAACACAATCCCATTAAACGGATCCAACCTTTTCCTTAATAATATTTATCATCTTAAGACTTTTCATCCAAATTATTGATCATAACTTTTTATTTCTCTCATTGAGACAAACCAATAATTCACAAAAAATCGACACAAACTTAACAAATGCAAATTTTTTAAAATAAGTACATAAAATAAATTGAGTCAATTATTTAGCCAAAATACACCATGTCCAACCAGACTTCATATCTCTATATTTTGGAGATATAGAAATCAAATGGACTCCAAGCAATATCCATTTTGGAAGTCAAGTCCACCCCTTATTTCTACTTTTCATTCTATATAATCTTCAATAATATTCAAACTATAGATCTTATTTTTATAAAATTTTGAAATATTGAAAAGATAATGAAAATATCTTTAATTTGACAAACCTTCATACGGATGTCACACTTCTCCTTCTTTTTCATCTCCGTAAACAGCTCGTGGGTTTGAAAAGCAAGAAGCCCATTCAAACCTCAACTTTTCTCAAAATCACAAAGTTCACCGTTTCAAAATCTGGAGTTGAAAAGCAAAAAAAAGGAAAAAAAAAAAAAAAAAACCCAAAAGAAGAACAAAACAAGATTCCCAGTAATCACAACAAAGGTATAATATAAAATCACCTGCCATTAAAGCTTCGTCTAGATTATGACTCTCGAACCTCCGTGGAGTCACATATTTTGCAGTTTAAGTCGCCACATCAAAACTACCACACACACACACACACAAAATCCATTTCATACCCTTTTAATACGAGCAGAGCCTCAAAATTGAAATTAAAATCGAAGACTGAACATTTAACATCGATGAGACTGGAGGCAAGTTTGGGCGGCGAGAGCAAGGATGAGAGAGATCTAAGCATCAAAAGAGGAAATACTTCCTCATAACGGGCTTCACCGTTTCGATACAGGTTTCAAAGTTCCTCATGCAAAAAGGGGAAAGAAACGAGAAGTAATTGGATGCTGTCATCTATGGAGGTGAGTAGCCCTTGGTCTTGGGCCAGCTGTGCCAAAAACAAAAAAAGAAACGTGAAGCAATTGGGCTTACAAGAGAATCTCAGTGAGTCCCCCTTAGGGCTTGGGCCACATGTGCAAAAAACAAAAAAAGAAACGTGAAGCAATTGGCTTACAAGAAAAACATTAAGAATAAAGGGAAAACCGTGACTACCCAACACGGGTTTGAAGCGAAATCCAAACAATAGGATTTCCTTTTAATATAGAAGGATTAGGATCTTCATAGCCTTGTTGGTTTCTTTATTCCTTTGGGTGTTCTTCTTGGTTGGCTTCTTGCCAGTTGAGGGTGTTGGTTATTTCCTTCTAGGGTCCTGGTGGCATGTGATTGTCGGTTGTGGTTTCCTTCGTCGAAGGTTTTCCCCACCTCCGGCTTGATGCTTTTGCTTTGGATCCCTTTAATATTTGTAATTTGTTTCCAAAGATTAATAACTTTTTTGCCGTGCCTAAAAAAGAAAAAAAAAAGCTTCATGGCCTTGGTAACTCAAACATTATTTATAGGGCTCATGATAACACACACTGTGTAATGCCTCGATTTTTGGAAGCATTAGCTAATTCATTTAATAGGAAAAGATTTCTTTAAATAAAGGAATTTCTTTATTTAAGCAACGGAGTAACGTGAAATAAACATACTAGTTTTGTTACAATGGAAATAAAGTACTTATTGGGAAATTAACTCAACTCATCCAACACAAAATAAGTAGATGGTAGGGTTCTCTAGTAGTTCAGGTGCAAATCTCAGCTATATTCTGGCACCTATTATTCAATCCATTCCTCTGTCTGATAGTATGGCTCCTGGCCTTCACTTTCAGTACCTGGCGTGATATGTTTGAGCAAACAATAACACCCTGAGCCCTAAAATATTTCAATACTTAACTCTCACCCACTAATAAGCATTACACATACTCATAGTTCATATATATGTAGAAAATTAACAAGCCGGCAATGATGTCATTATCTAGCCTTTCACTTACAATTCATCTAAGTTTTCTACCTCGAGAATATCCTCCCATTTTAAACTCCAAGAATATGATCATTCGTGATTCAATATCCACCTTGTTTTCCTGAACCAGGACCACCAATCAAACGGCCCAAGTTACCCACTTAGTCCAATCAGGGGCAACTTCAGATTTTTATTCAATGTTGAAAAAAATATATAACGTGTCTAGTTATGATAAAAAGTTGTATGAAAAAAAAAATTGACTAGGTAAGAGAGATACTCCCTCCGTCCCATTTTGAATGTTTACTATAAGAATATGTGCAATTTCAAACACCTAAAAAATATACTCCCTCCGTCCCTTTCTAAGTGACCAGTTTCACTTTTTGACTTTATTTTTAAATTGTCTATAACTTTCAATCTATAATATATTATGTACTTTTGAAAAAATTGTATTTTAGAACTCATTGATTTCTATAAAACAAGATCCATATTGCATATTTTATGTAATATAGATTGAAAATTATAAACAACTTTCGAATCCAGCTGGAATAGTAACATCGTCACTTAAATAGGGACGGAGGGAGTATTTCTCAATGTGATTTTATAATTTGTTTTATATAAAGTTAAAGTGCTCATTGAGGACTTTAATTCGTTGCAAAAAAAAATTTAAAAATATTCTACGGAAGTACATTTTTTAAGGTCTACAAAAAATATACTTTTCTCGAATGGGATATTTAAAATGTGACAGAGGGAATATATACATATACATTACCTCGTTTGACAAAAATAAATTTTTATACTGAGAGAAATGTATTTTTAAGTTGGCTAACTAAACACCCTTAATTAATTACCCAAGTCTATTTCTTCTGTATTTTTTTTTCCCTCAGAAAAAGAAAAGGAGCCGTCCACTATCCTTATTATGTATTGGGCCCTCTTGGCCAGGCTTGTTTTGTTTTGTTAGGGTTATAATAATTAGGTTCAACTTTAGTAGAAAACATTTATTTTAACCTCTTATTTTAACATTTATTTTATTTAGTAGAAAAAGATTTGGAATGACGAATGACAAAAAAAAAAAAAAACCTCTTAAGAGTAACCAGCGCTGACAATAGTAAAAAAAATTAATTTATATCTAAATTTTATTTTTTTAGTGCATTTTTTAAATCCAGCGAGGTCAAGCGACCTCGTTGGTATCATACTAAAGTCGCCACTGGTCCCGTCAGAGGTGTGATACCTTGAATTAGGTTATCTAATTGCACGACGCCTAACTATGTCACTTGGTTTGTATCGGACAGTTTCTGCTAGGGAGCTTCATTGTTTGTAGAGTTACCTTGTATTTACAGCGTATATTGATCACGGACATGTGACAACTGAAGCAAGCTCTCGCCAAATTTATATCTTTCATTTGTTTTGGTTCTGTTGTGTGTTCTTCTCGCCTGTATACTGTTATATTTATGTTGACTTTTTATTTATTTATTTTTTTTCCCGGTAGTTTGTAACTGCACTTTCCTTTAAATGAAATTCTATATCTTTACCAAAAGATAAATAAATAGTCCCGATCAAAAACCATGAAACCTCAACGAGGTAGAATATAAATCATGAACAGCTACTCCAAGCTCTCTTTCAAATTAATTACTGGAACTATGAAGAGCTTCTATTTAGTCATCTAGTTAAGGGAGGAAAATTACTCTTCCAATTCTTTTTCACTGAAGAAATCTAAAGGGTAAAAACAAAATTTCGATACAACGTTGTTTTGAGTATGTTTCTCTGTCAAAATATATATGATTGCTGTCTTTTAGTAATTTTTTTACTCCAAATTCAAGACAAATCAAACAATTATTATTTTTAGTACAAGCAAGAAACCTAATCTATCCTATCTAGCCTAGAAGGTGGGGAGTAAAACCCCACAATGAGAATTGAACTCAGGTCTTTTTTTCTGGTGAAGGGAAGCCTTACTATTTGGCTATTTCTTTGTTCTCAACCAAACAAATTTTTTAAAAAAGAGTAAAATATATTGAAGATGTACCAAAAACAGAAATAATGCTATTAGCGAAGCCAAAAGAAAATTGGAATGCACCGATCTTATTGTGCAACTTAATTGATTTATTGATCGAAAAAAAGAAAAAAAGAAAAAAAAAAGTTACTTAAGAAATGGTAACACAGGAGATCAAATCCATGAGGATAAAAACATGCACCGAAAGCTTTTGGAGTAATTAATGTGCGATCCTGCCAAGAATTGGAAAACACGTTGGGGACTAATGTATGCGGCCAACATGCCAGCTTTGCATCAGGCCGGCTTCAAGTAGAAAATTGGAAAATGAAATCATATATGTGAGAACTTTGGATAAATTAGAAAATGAATTCTTGCTTCTTTTTTTTTTCGATACGCTTCCCTGCGTTGATGCCTCTAATTAAAAAACTTCGGGGAAAATTTGAATATGAAATCATATGGGTGATTGTCATTGACGGAAGCCATGGGACTCTCATGGCCCTATGACTGATAAAAAGTCTCCTTTTGAGTTAGGCTCGACGCATGAGGTAATTCTAAAAAATATATCAAGTTAATTGGACAATGGTGATCAAATTACATTTGTTCTTATCCAAATCGAATCTGCTTGATTTTCTATCAAATTACTTATGCACTGAGATAGACAGAGTAAACTATTTCGATCACACATTTTCATATTCAAAAGGCCTATTTAGTGTTCAGAATCTTTTGTGTGGCCTCGATTTCCGAATGGAGACTGGAGAGGATCCGAATGACTCAAAAGCCAAAAAAAAAAACAATCATAATTAGGTGATGCCACTTGTCCATTTGGAGCTGCTGCTTATGATTTTGGGGACGCCGTAGTGATGGAGGTCAAGACTATCAGGGAGGAGGTGATGGAGGTGGACTCCTTGTTCACCTTGTTATTTCCCTTTGGGTCCTTGGAGGCGCATGATTGTCGTGGGGAGGGGTGCCATCTTTGTTGGGATGTCTCTCCGCGTAGTGATGCTTCCTCCTTGGATCCTTTTAATCTTTGTAATTTGTTTTCGAAGATTAATAAAATCCTTTTTTGCCGTTCAAAAAAAAAAAAAAAAGACTATCAGGGAGGATCAACTGTACTTCTTGGCCTCCCTTTTGGATCTGATTTCTTCTTTCCCTTTTCTTTTCCTTTAATCTTCTCATTTTCAGCACTTACACTTGAGTTTGGTCATGGCTTTCTATCCTCGATGTAACCTTCGTTGAGTTTTAATAAAAAATTTTGTTATCAATCAAAAGGAAAATTACAAGTCAAGCGATCTTCCCCCCTCAATTTAGATAAAATTTTCAGAGGACGAGTCAAACTTCTTCAAACAATCATAATTAGGGATAGTTCGGCTTAAGTTGCTTATTTGAGATATTTTTTAGTACTTACTACATTTATTATTATTTTTTGCATTTTTTATTTCTTGATTTCTCGAATCAGGTTCTTGTGTGAAGCTTACCTCCATCGCGACAGAGAGGCATATTTGAATAGTCAAATGTTTTTACTAAAGATTAAATATATTTTCTCCCTCTTCCCTGTATATATATCTTCAACATAGCTCTTCATTTACGTATCCTCAAAACAAACATCAACTAACTTCCCCAGAAGCATCAATTGAAGCATGAACTCCCCAACAC
Organism: Vaccinium myrtillus; assembly: GCA_016920895.1. NCBI lineage: Eukaryota > Viridiplantae > Streptophyta > Magnoliopsida > Ericales > Ericaceae > Vaccinium > Vaccinium myrtillus. Next base: position 20,066,113 of record CM029279.1, on the reverse strand, counting down.
CACAGGGACCCTGGTCCACCGGCCTCTTGACTGCTTCGACGACCTTCAAAACTGTAAGCTACAGTGACGACATTTAGTGACCAGATTTTCAATACCCTGTGATGTTTTACCATATATATTGCTAGAAATTGATCCACTACATGGTCAGTAGGGCACTTTCCATTAATAAATAGGTGAAAAATGACATGGTATTGAAAACATGGCCGGTCATTTGATCTGTTCACCAAAGTATTTTCGGCACTTTAATCACGAAAACACAGATTGTGTGGCGTTGAATTGCGGTGGCAAATGCATTTTTGCGCCTCCTAAACAAGCTTTGAGTGAAGAAGTTCAATAACTACTTTGATTCTATTGACAGGTTTCATTACATGGTTTTGTCCGAGCATTACTTTCGGACGGATTGCGGGGATTGTTGACAAAGGAGAACTATGTAAGTGCTAGAAAAGAAACCCTTTATGCATAATTACCCAAAAACCTTTTATGCATGACGAAGGAAACATGAAATTCTAGCTTGTCCTCCAATGACATTTTAATCACCTACAAGTATGAACATTGCACGCAGCGAGAAATATCTACCACAATGCAATGGTAAACATATTTGGTGACTACTTTTTGAGAACAATATGATGTGCCGCTAATACAGTGTACGAACCAGTATCTAGCGGCCCATGGGATCGATGCATGTCATATTAATTACAAAAATGATAGGAACACAATTGTCCGGACACAACACAGAATGTAAAACCTCATGTTTGTAGATCCCCAACACATGTATTACGCGAGACCCATATGTCGTATGTAAGGAGTTGGGTTTAGTGTTTTTTCTGAATAATTGTGTTCCTTGCATTTCACCATTATTTAACCACATAATAGTTGAAGAAATCAGATGAAGTATTTTGATATCACAATCGCTGTGGCTGGGTTCAATCCCAAGTCCCAACGATCCACTTAGGGCTGGCCCAAGCCATTTGGGGGCCCTACGCGAAAAAATCCATAAATTTGGGGGCCTAGGCCATTACCTATTGGGCTTTGCCTGGATCGAGGGGTGCATATCGGCCCAAAAGCCCATCCTATACGGGTTTTTATTTTTTATTTTTTTATTATTTTATTTTAAAGGTTTGGAATAAATATTTAGGCTCATAGGACTGGGTTAGCTTGAGATTTTAAGCCAATTTGCTAAATAGGCTGAATTTGGAAAAATCCCTTAAGGCCCACCCTAGCCCAGCCCAGCCGATAAAATAATTTTTTTATAACCGGGGGGGGTGTTTACCGCTATAAGTCTTAGTTGCGTAGGGTTTTTTTTTTCTTTCTTAAAGCGGCGCATTTACACTTATTAAAGAATAGGTTTCAACATCTTTATCTTCTTATTCTTCAATTTCTTCTCTTTTCTTTTAACAATATTTGCTTTAATAGTTTTGTGAGAAATTAGAACTTTAACTATAATTATCACAATTGTGAGCGATCGTTATGGTTGATTAATTTATTTTCGTTATATTCTTTAGAAAATTAAATAAGCTTGTTGGATGGACTTGGGAAATTGAAACTTTAATCGGGTTGGGTTTGGACATAAGCTTGGGTTTGGGAAATGAAGTCTGATTATTAATGGCTAGACTTGGGCTTGCACAAGTCTCATTGTTATCTAGTATAAGCCAGGCCTGAAACCGGCCTTGCCCGGTATATATACATCCCTACCTGAATCCACTTCCTTTTAGAATAAGAATTTTTGTCTAAAAAGGGGAAAAAGAAAGAGAATTAGGAGATTGCATGTATTGCTAAACGTATGGTACATTTGTTGTTGTTGTTGTGTGAATACCATGACTTGAACTCATGACCCGATAAGGGGTGTACCACTTCAGAGCTCAAAGCATTGGTACATTTCATTATATCATTAGTTAGGAACATGTTGTATTGATTTTGGTTATATACATAATTTGGGTGAGTAATAATGCAGCATCTTGTAAAAGTGGAGTAATATACTCATTATTAGAGTGGGTGCCCGTGGCTCATTGTGCCCCCCTATACTCGTTCCGCTATCGGTCCAAGTTGAGGCAGCAATATTCCTTGAAGGAAGCCCCTTATGATGATTGCATCGTCCATTTCTTTTGCGAGCATTGCGCCTTGTGCCAAGAGTACCGTGAGCTCAAACACCACGGTTTCGACATGTCCATTGGTATAATTGCTTAACTTATTCCTTTTTCATTATAGACATACATTAAAATAATGAACTTAAATATTTACCATCGTTATGTTGTTAGCCAGTATGTTTCAATTTTTTGGCTCTATAATTTTGTCACACCCAACTGATATGGTGTGTATACCCCGAGACATTAATTCGTCTACTAATCAGTACCAAATTCACACTTAGACAAAGCCAATACATCCTCTCTCACATGTGTGGTGGGGCTCACCCGGTGGGTCCCAGTGGACCCCAGCACACATGTGAGAGAGGATGGGGTGGGGAGTGGTTTAGAGGGTGTGTACCTATCATTTTTGTTGACGATTATTGCCAATTCAACAGCTCCAAATTAAAGACTTTTGTTCCAACATGTTTAACGACCACAAGAGCTATTTTTAAAAGTTTGACTGAGTTATCGCCATTATCGGTGGATTGCATGGGCCAGGTTGATGGTGTATTATTTTTTTTTTTATTTTTTTTTTCTTTTCAGCGGTTTAATGTTGTAATTTTCAATTAAGTAACCCATACTTGGCGGGTTGACAGTTTTTTAATCCCAACCCATCCACTCACCCACCTTTAAAACCAGAAACCAACAAATCACTTGATTTTCAACGGTTTAAGCCGAATACCCAGGTTGGAAAAATCTTCAATATTTTAGTCTTGTTAGAAATTCCTTTTGTTACAATTTGTTTAGAATTAGCTCAGCAAATACAAACTATTGTTTATTCTTCGTCCTAAGAAAGAACTAAAGAATGTAACGAGATTAGGAAAATTTAAATGCTGGTTAGGATTAGGAAAATTTTACCCCCGAAGACAGACTCGCTACCTCAGTCTACTAATGACTTCAATCTGTGATTATCGGTGAGGGACAGTGCGGGTTGAGCATGGACCGGATTGGTCCGGTTTTATGATAAACCAAGAATCAAACCATTACTTACAGATTATGAATTTGGAGAACCAAACCAACCCATAAAATTAACCCAACCCAAAGAATCCATACCATTAAAGTATGGCTTGGTTTCGGTTTTAAATCACGGTTCCTTTGAAATTGAGATTTCATCTTCGTAAATTATTTAAAGTAACTAAAATATCATGCATAAATTAAACCAACAATTATATTAAAACTATGTCTAGTAAAGTCTCCAAAACTCAAGAACGTAGGCTTGGAGTCCACCATATCATATGAACCCAATATACATTGAATACATTGAATGATCCAATCTACTTATTGAATGACCCAATATAATCCCCTGCCAATACCAGTAATTAGTGAAAGAATAGATCATTAGATTAGAAAATTATTTACCAAGCGAAAACATTAAGAAATTAATTGACGATGCCCAAGCAGCATTTGCCGCACCAGTCAATAATTGGTCGAGTGAAACGCACGTAATTTTCATTCACTGATGTATTGGTACAGCATGTAATGTTACGTTTTTACTTTAAACACTAAATAGACAATGAAGTCTGAAATGTATACCAATATATGCGTTAATAGTGATGGTGCTTGATTTGGACTTCTGTAAAATTTACAGGATGGCAAGGAAATGTGGAGAAACAGCAAGTTGAGGAGGAACAGCAAGTTGAGTTGGCAAAGGCGCCAGTTGTTGAAGAAGAGATGACGAGGTAAACAAAGTGGGAATGAGATGGAATTTGGCTGGTCGTTGAACTTCAGTTCCATGGAATTTGTAAACGTTTGTATTTACGTCAATTATCAATGTTTGTTCCATGTACAATACGCCATGTATTATTAAGAGAATAAGGGTGTGGTTGATGCTTTATTTTTGCTTAATTAATGTGTATCTTGCAACTTGAACAGTATTAATACTCGGAAATAAGTATTGCATGTATCATCTAGCATATCTTTTGTTATATACTACGAATGGTTTTATTCATTTAATTAGGGTTGGACATCGTGTTGTCTAATACCGTTTTGTATCGAGTGATTTCGATCTGGTTTTGTGTCTTTTCGAGTTTGTTTTTAAAACACCTTCTAGGCTGTTAACATAAAAGGGTCAAATATATTAACACTAACCCAACTTGCATAAAACCGTATCGTCTTCGGATTGATATTGTTGAGACCCTTAGTTTTTTTATTTTTAGTATGCATTTATAAAATTATATAGGTAACGTTTACGGGCACAAACAATTTAGTTAATCAAATTTTAAAAATAAGGATAATTTTTTTTTTTGATACAAAAAAATAAAGATATTTGCAATACCATCATAATTATATAAATGATCAAAGTAACAAAAAAACTAGTAAACAATAACCAATAAATCAAATCTTGACAGTAAAATTGCGCCTAACCGAATTTAATTTATTAAATTTACGCTTTTTTAGCATGGAAATACAGTGATTAGGAAATTTTATATTCGGTTAATTTTGATCTGGAAACAAAGTATTGCTAAAGATTGTATAATAATATGCATATATTGCCTTTCTATAATTTTATATTTATATTTTCTTATAGAAATTGATCAAGCATAATTTGATAAAATAAAATCTTTTTTGATTATGAAATTCAAAAGGATCAAAACTGATCTTTAAGAAACACGAGTACAGACGATGTGTAACGCCCCGAAAATTAGGTACGTTAATAAATGAGTTTTTACAATTTATTTAAAAAAGAAATTCCAAGTTCATTAAAAATTTAAAGAGATTTTTTTTTTCAAATAGTAAGCAAAAAGTTAGCTAACTTATTACAATTTAAAAGAGAAACTTAATGATTGTCTAAACTTTAAAATGTGCTAAAAGTTGAACTTAAAAAAAATACAGAGCCATCTAAATAATCGAGCTACTGGTAAAGCCACGGCTCTGCCACTTCATATCCGTCTTGCAGCTCCATTGCCTCGTAATCAACAGACAACTTTTCCTCTCCTTTTGTACCTAGCATTGGGGATGCCAGGACAACAAAAGTAGCACTGTGAGTGATAAAATTATACTCAATAAGACACCCAACACTATCCCTTTACAAAAACATACTAATGCAGCATTTAAAGTATAGTAATATCAATGAGCGAGAAATAATAGAATTAAAGCAACACTCTTCAAAACAGAAGGTCTTCTCAGTCACCATTCACAGTATTATCTTTTAGCAACCTCTTCCAAATTTTCAAAGGGTCATCACTGTTATTCAACCCATGTATAATGCCACAACACTTGAATATACTCCACGGTTTCAATTTCCAACCAAACACCACGATAATCGACATCAGTTCCTATCCACAATATATTCCAGTACGTTAGGTTTTCCCCCATACACAAAGCCCACTCACGGTGCAAAACCTCTGGAAATATATTGCACTTGGCTCAAGACCCATACCGATTAGAAACGTCCCAACCCACAATTCCATCAACAGCACGTACTCGCATGATTTATACATACGGAGTAATATTTAACACGCCAAAATCTTGGGTTTATGCATCTCATGGCCCAACAATCACATAAGTCCAATCTATATTACAACAGAGAGCGATTTTTGTTCCAGTTATATTTTTTATCTCAGTAATCATATTACATTTTATCCCTCTTTCTGCTAACTCTTTCTCTCTCTCCCTCTCTCTCTCTCTCTCTCTCTCTCTCAATTCAAACCACATTCTCTCTCACTACCTCATTTCCTTCTCCCTCTCTAAAATTTGAAGGACCATAAAGAATGGGCACTGGCACTGGTAAGTGCACATGTATCGATTGCTCAAGCCGTGCCTTTAGGCACGGGCACAGACATGCACTAGAAATTTAACAAAATGAAGAGGACAATACGAGTCAATATTTCTCACATAACTCAACCTAACAATTTTAGTTTACTATAAATAGTAACTTAACTCCATAAATCACAAAATTTGACAGGGGTGTAGATAATCAAATTTGGAACGGTCTTTCTGCTTCACAGGAAGTCTAGTTTTAACCTTAAATGAGGTAAAAGTGGATTTTAAGGCTGGCCAGTGAATCTGCTCCGAAACTGCACTGAACATATAAATTCGAAAAATTATAGAAAATTCTACGTAACTCGGATTGAGATGAGTTCCATATGGACTCTACTTAAGTTTTTGAGATCTACAACTTTACTGTTTTAAGTTTTCTCTGAATCCAAATAGAAATACTCGAAAAATAGCAGAACAGAAACTGTGCGCAACAAAATAGTTTTTGTCTCTTCAATTCCGTTTTAGACTTACAAAACCTTAACGATAGAAAACACAACCATGACTACTGATTTGACATCATATGCATATCACCACTATATTTAGATATACACGAATATATGAAAACACAAAAGTAGTACTCCCTCTGTTCCAAATTGCTTGTCACTTATACTATTTTGGGATGTTCCAAATTGTTTGTTCCATTTGAAAAGTCAAAACAATATTTACTCAATCTTCCAAAATAACCCCCTTACCAACAATAATAATTTCAGTCAAAAGTTGAAATATAAGGGCATTGTTGGAAATTAGTGAATCTATTTAATGTGAATGCATTTATTGAATGCAATTATTGCATGTCTGCTTAAAAAGTTAAAATTTTCAAAAGTAACCAGCAATTTGGAACGGAGGGAGTATAACTTAAGTAAAAAGTAAGTTTAAAAGGCCCTACCTTTTGTCCGTAAAAAGTAAGTTTAGGGCACTACGGACATAAGAAGATTTAAGTTCGTTGAACGGTTGAGTTCTCGTAATAAAAATCTGTGGGAGAAGAGTATCATTCATGAGAGAGTTATAAAAATTAAATAGTGAGAGAAAAGAAAAGCTATCGAGAGGAAAACAAACCGAGAATGATAGTTCGAGAGGGAGCTTATGCCGAGAGTGAATCAAATGGAAGGGAAAATTCATTCTGTCGTGGGTTGTAGATATAGGAGGAAAGGAAGGAGTAAGGACAAGGAAGGATTTAGACCAAAGATTAGGAATAGGAAAGAAAAGAGAAAAGTTGGAAGATTTACTAAGAAGGTAATTAGGTGTTCAAGACTATTAGAATTGAGTGTTCATTGATATTCGAGTTGGGTGTTCAAAGAAAAGTTAGCTCATAATTTATACATGTATTCTAAGGATTTTTTTTTATTGGGTATTCATTTGACCATATAAAGGTGGTTGTACAGCCGCCACTGGCCACCTTCCCCTTTCATATATAGCTCCATCCCCGCCCGTAAATGGACAAGAAACTCGGGACAGAGGGAATACTGAATAAAGATATAATATATCATCACTTACAGTACGAAATTCCCAATTTCCAATGGCATCATCTTGGGACAAGACACGAATAACAAGTTTACAGTGACCTTGGAGGCGTTTGGCCTTGGAGGGGTACGATAGATTGAGTTGCTGGCGGGGCTACGGTGATCAAGTGGCGGAATGACAGTGGCGCAATATTTGTGTGGGCGGAGCTACGCCGGACTAATAACAGTGAAGGAGGGCTACTGTGGTTAGGTGGTGTATTTAGGGCATCTTTAGTGCACTACCTAAAGAGTATCCTAAAATGCTCTAACTAGTTAACTAAGAAAAACTCAAAAAAATACTCTCTAGTGCACAAAAATTGACTCCCTAAAATCCTAGGCGTCACCCCTCACTCTCTAAAGTGCCCCAAGTCACTACCTAAATTTGGGGAGAGACTTAAGGAGCAAGAAAGAAGAGAGAGAGAAAGAGAGGAAGGGATGGAGGAGAGAGAAAGAGGAGAGAGAGAATGACTTTAAGGAGGGAGAGAGAGGAGAGAGAAAGGAAAGACTTATCCACACTCCCGGATTTAAGGAAAAAATGGGGTTTTTTTGTGTTGCAAATTTTTTTTGGCAAATCCGATCCGTCCAATGTGTTCAGAAGGTGTTTTCAAGGGTCCACGCAGAAAATCTTCAAAAAATAATACCGGGAAGGGCTTGATCCAAGCAGTTTTCGCAAAAAAAGTAAATATATATTTTTTGCGAAAACTGCTTGGATCAAGCCCTTCCCGGTAATTTTTTTTGAAGATTTTCCGCTGGGACCCTTGAAAACACCTTTCAACACATTGACGGATCGGATCGTCAAAAAAAAATTTGGATCATGAGGTGGAAATTAGAGGTCCTGGATTAGAAGCTTAACCTATATATATATATGTACGACATCTTTCCAATAAGGTATACCGATGGGCTTCCCATCGTACACCTAATTTTCGATCAAATTTTCAAAAATCCGAACCAAGTCAATGTGTTTAAAGGTGTTTTAAGGGTCGGGAAGGGCGTGAAAAATCGGTGCAAAAAAAAAAATATCGGGAAGGGCTTGATCCGAGTCATTTTCGATAAAACCGTATATATGCGTTTTTATCGAAAAATGATCGGATCAAGCCCTTCCCGGTATTTTTTTCACTGATTTTTCACGGGGACCCTTAAAAACACCTTTTAAACAATTGGACGGTTCGGATCGTGAAAATTTGATCGGGAAATAGGAGAATTGGGGGTCTCCCTGATGGGAAGCCCATCAGGGAGTCCTAATGGGAAGTTCATTGTATATATATATATAATATATGTAGCCCACTAAAGTGCATTCTTCATTAGCTAGCTAACTAAGTTCTGAGCACATAAAATAGGGTTTCACAAGTGCTTAGATATACACTCACTACTACAATAATAGTTAAAGATGACACACCAAAAATTGAAACAATGACAGTTTTTGTAAAACCGTCATCGAAAATATGAGGGTAGAGTTTTGATGTCAGTCTATCCTAAAAACTGTCATCTTTCCGATATAAGATGACAGTTTATAATAAAAGTGACATTATTATCTATTTCTTTAATGTCAATTTTTGCTTAGAACTGACATTAAAACAAGGCGCTTCCAGAAGCTCATATGGATAACCTTTGAATGTCATTTTTCCTTAAAAGTGACATTGAAACTAAACCCTTTTAATGTCAGTTTTAATTAGAACCGACATTGAAATTGATCATAAAAGATGACTGTCAAAAAGTGTCATTAAACGTATAAGATGACAGTTTAAAACTGTCATCTTATATTAAATCTAAAACTGACATAAAAAGTACTCAACTTAAAAAATTTCGAAAATACAGTATAAATATTTTTGTTGGTCTTTTGTCAACAACAAGCGTGCTAGCTCAGTTGGTAACATGTGCGCGCGCGAGGAGGTCAAGGTCTTGAGTTCGAGTCCTGGGGCAAACAAATATTATCTAACTACACAAGTGCTACGTAGGCGCGTAGGCGCCACACAAGCGCTACGTAGGCGCCACACAAGCGCCACGAGGGTGTCATGTGAACTCCACTGGGCGGTCTTGTGAGGGCGGCCACACGAGAGCCACGTGTTCGAATTAGATTGTAAAGATGACAGGTTTACACTGTCATCTTATTGCAAACATGACAAGTTTAAACCGTCATCTTATATGTTTCAATGACGTTTTTTTACTGTCATAACAAATCTAGACTTTTAATGTCAGCTCCAAAGATGACAGTTTTAAAACTGTCATCTTTTGTGATTCATGACACCTTTTAACTGTCATGGTTTAAGGTTTTTGTAGTAGTGACTTTAGTTAACATTTTTTAGATAGTGCACTAGAGATGCTCTTAGTTTGCGTCAGACAAGACAAGGAAATGGGGGCTTTTGCTGTTGAGGCTGATGAATAGACATGTAGGCAGTACGGGAAGCATGGGTGTTGCATTTATTGCGTTGGAATTTTGGTGTTTTTTTTTTTTTAAGGTCTACTGGATTCTTGCCAAGCTCTTCGATTTTTTGTTTTTTAGTTATTTTGGTTTTTTAGAAACCTTTTCGGATTTCTTTATATGCTATCTCTTGTAACGCATCATTGCTTTCAATTAAATTAGAACTTCACTGTTTTAAAAAAAAAAAAAAAAAATTGGCCTACATTGACATTCAATGCAAACTCGTTGCGATTGGAAAGGCAACCTGATTGCCAATACTTCTGCCGCTAAAGTAGATAAAAACTTAATCTTGCACTGAGTAACCTCAGTCAGACAGTCACTGCATCATCCGAGATTCTTACCAACTACCACCATTAAGAACTGCCACTTGCGAAGTGCGTGTCCACTAGAAAATAGGAAATATGGATATAATATTGGATCATGTAGTGGGCCGAAATATAGCAGGTCAAAGGGTTCTCAAAGAGAAAAGTCCCAGGGGACCAAAGCCCAATAGATACAAGGCTCAATTCTGGAATAAACGAAGTGAACCTACCGAGACAGTCTCGGGCGAGATGAATTGGTGCCTCAACCGAGTAGCACCTCGATCCGAACGAGTCATCCGAGATGGATAAAATCCGAGATGACTCGGAAGGAAATCCGAGATGACTCGGCAGCAGAGTCGTTACGCTACATGTCAATATATGATTCGAGACGCTTGCATGCAATGATAACAGATTTGGCTCGTGACGTATGGTGACGTCATCCGAGCCAAATCACTGATCTACCCCTGTACTTGGAATACAAGTCGGGAGGAGACATGAAGGAAGAGGAGGAACCCTAGAAGGTACACAATTCACTTTGTCTAACACCTACTAGACCGTCGAGTGTCTTTCTAGCCAAATTTCGGCCATGTTGGGTGCTAACACTGGGTGCTCAGTGTGGAGGTATACCAAGAAGATCCATCTCGTCATTCACATAGGTCAAGGAGAGACCAAAAGGTTCATCTAGAAATCAGTACACCACAGATCCAATTAAGAACTGCCAATTGCAATCACAGTATTGAAAGTTTTGGAGGGAACATGGGGGGTGTTGTGCACCCCAATGCACAGCACCGTGCTGTGCAGCCTCATGGCGCGGTCGCGCCGACATCTTTCCAACGATCGGAGACGTTCACCACATAGAGCTCGTCGAGTACTACAAGTGTGCCAAAAATCAAATCGATCGAATATCTTTAAGTGCCTCATCGGAACACAAATAACTTAAAAAGTGGTTTTGATCCCGTGTTTGTATCCATTTGTGTTCCATTTCTTTTTAAGTTATTTGTGTTCCGATGAGGCACTTAAAGATATCCGATCGAATTGATTTTTGGTACACTTGTAGTACTCGACGAACTCTACGCAATGAACTTCTCCGATCATCGGAACGAGGCCGGAGCCGCCGTGCCATGGCTGCACAGCACGGTGTTGCGCATCCCATGCACAGCACCCCCCCAAGGTCCGTTTTGGAGCTCTTTCTTCGTTATACTCCCTCCGTTTTAAATAGCTTGTCTCATATACTATGTTAGAATGTTCCAAATCGTTAGTCCTCTTTTAAAAGTTAAAACAAAATTTATTCAACCTTCCAAAATAACTCATTTACCAACAACAACCATTTCAATCAAAAGTTGAAATATAAGGGCATTGTTGGAAATTAATGAATCTGTTTAGCATTTATTGCATGTCTGCTTAAAAAATTAAAATTTCCAAAAGCGCCTGACAATTTGGAACGGAGAAAATACTTTATAGGATAATAATCAGTTTGAGCTTTTAAATAAACCAGTTTTTCCTTCGAGTAAAGAAAAGATCATAGATTTGTTCCTAAACTCCCTAAACATATTAGGGAAAACTATGGACCAGTGGCACCGAAGTAAAAATTATTAATTCCCTAAAACTTGGTGTCAAGTTTTGAAGAAATTTTATAGTTCCGAGCGGGTACCACGTAGTGTACCCGTTGGCGCATCCCAACCAAACGGATTTGAAATAAACTATAACTGGTAATACGCAACGGGTACTACGTAAGCCGCCCCGCGATACCCGCCTGGCATTGAAAAATCTCTCAAAGTTTTGAAACCCCACAAGTTTCTCCTCTTAAAAAGAAAATAGTTTCGAAACCCCTCACTGGTATCCGAAATAACTATGGGCTAAGGTGGCTCCAGCCCAAGTGGACCCAAAAAAAAACGAGAAATTTCAAGCTGCCCCCACTTTTTGTGGGGGCTTTCGTCCAAACCCCATTTTATCTTTCACTCCTAAATAAACCCTGTATGCGCGTGGGAGAGTTTTACCATTCGGCACATGCATGCCATGTGTCACGACTTTACTGGTGTACCATGTCACGTTTCTTCTCTCTCTCTCTCTCTCTCTCTATATATATATATATATATAGGGTCCGTCTCTTATCCAGACTTTTAATTTCCGCACCTCGTGATTCAAAATTTTTTTTGATGATCCGATCCGTCCAATGTGTTCAGAAGGTGTTTTCAAGGGTCCACGCGAAAAGTCTTCAAAATAAATATACCGGGAAGGGCTTGATCCAAGCAGTTTTCGTAAAAAATATATATTTACATTTTTTGCTAAAACTGCTTGGATCAAACCCTTCCCGGTATATTTTTTTTGAAGATTTTCCGCTTGGACCCTTGAAAACACCTTCTGAACACATTGGACGGATCGGATTTTCCAAAAAAAATTTGCAACACAAAAAAACCCCATTTTTTCCTTAAATCCGGGAGTGTGGATAAGAAATTTTACCTATATATATAGCAGCCGCTTCTAGTCCGGACTCCGGACTTGCGGACCCCTATGATCCGAGCATTTTTTTGACGATCCAAACCGTCCAAAAACTGCTTTGATTAAGCCCTTCTTGGTATTTTTTTTGAAGATTTCCCGCGTGGACCCTTGAAAACATCTTTTAAATAAATTGGACGGTTTGGATTTCCCAAAAACAATTTTTAAAGTCAAAAAATTACATTTTTTCTTAAATCCGGGATGTCCTTATTAGAAAATTTGTCTATATATATATATATATATATATATGCACACGGCATGTGCATGTGCCACTTTTTATTGACACATTCAATCTCTCTCTCCTCTCTCTCTCTCTCTCTTCGTCTCTCTCTCTCTCTCTCTCTCTCTCTCTCCCCCATTTTTATTTTAGTTTTAAAATAAAGTAAATTTTATTATACATGTTTATTTTTTATAAAAATTATATATTTGAAATCTACTCGATGAGATCTCTTCAAATAAGATCCAATGTGAATATGAAATTGTATACATGTAAATTTATTTTTGTACCCATTAATTAATAATTTATACTCCTAAATAATTCACATATCACAACTCACTCTTCAAAATAAACAATTCACACCCAAAAGAAAGAATTCACAGACCTGAAATTTAGAATTCACACATCATAACTCACTTTCCAAAATACACAATTCGCACCCATCAAATGCAGAATTCACACCATCCAATTAAAAGAATTCACACCTCTCAAATGCAGAATTCACACATTGTCCACACAAATCATTGTCCAAAATACACAATTCACAACTTACTCACAAAAATAGACAATTCACATCCAAAAAAAGAGAATTCACATACCTCAAATTAATGAAGAATTCACAAATTCCAAAATGAAAAAATTCACAACCTTTCTGAACAATTCATACTCTCCAAAATGAAAGAACTCACACCCCTCAAATGTACAATTCACACATCTACTACACAACTCACTTCCCAAAATACACAATTCACCCTCCAAAATAAAAGAATTCACACCCATAAAATGCAAAATTCACACCATCCAAAATGAAAAAATTCGCCCCCTCAAATTATTTTTTCTGCACATAATTTTATATTCAATATGGGTCTTGTTTGATAGATGCCGTCGAGTAGGTTCCAATTTTTTTTTTTCTTTCAAAAATCGGATATATAAATTAAAGTTATAAATATTTAAAGTTTTAAAAATGAGAAAGAGAGAGAGAGAGGGAGAGAGACAAAATTTGTAGCCAAACCCATTCAAATATTGGTCCAAACTTACACTACTACAATAATGGTTAAAGATGACACACCAAAAATTGAAACAATGACAGTTTTTGTAAAACTGTCATCGAAAATATGAGGGTAGAGTTTTGATGTCTGTCTATCCTAAAAACTGTCATCTTTGCGATATAAGATGACAGTTTATAATAAAAGTGACATTATTATCTATTTCTTTAATGTCAGCTTTTGCTTAGAACTGACATTAAAACAAGGCGCTTCCAGAAGCCCATATGGATAACCTTTTGAATGTCATTTTTCCTTAAAAGTGACATTGAAACTAAACCCTTTTAATGTCAGTTTTAATTAGAACCGACATTGAAATTGATCATAAAAGATGACTGTCAAAAAGTGTCATTAAACGTATAAGATGAAAGTTTAAAACTGTCATCTTATATTAAATCTAAAACTGACATAAAAAGTACTCAACTTAAAAATTTTCGAAAATACAGTATAAATATTTTTGTTGGTCTTTTGTCAACAACAAGCGTGCTAGCTCAGTTGGTAACATGCGCGCGCGCGAGGACGTCAAGGTCTTGAGTTCGAGTCCTGGGGCAAGCAAATATTATCTAACTACACAAGTGCTACGTAGGCGCCACACAAGTGCCACGAGGGTGCCATGTGAACTCCACTGGGCGGTCTTGTGAGGGCGGCCACACGAGAGCCACGTGTTCGAACTAGAATTGGATTTTTTTTTTATTTTTAGAATGGAGGATAGATAAGATGACAGTTTAAAACAGTCATCGTTGATTGTAAAGATGACAGGTTTACACTGTCATCTTATTGCAAAGATGACAGGTTTAAACCGTCATCTTATAAGTTTCAATGACGTTTTTTGACTGTCATAACAAATCTAGACTTTTAATGTCAGCTCCAAAGATGACAGTTTTAAAACTGTCATCTTTTGTGATTCATGACACCTTTTAACTGTCATGGTTTAAGGTTTTTGTAGTAGTGTTAGCCCAACTCAGCAGCCTGCAAATGAGCAGACAAAACACCCGCTAGCCTTTCCAAAGTAAACATCCATTAATATTCTTTAGTACTATGTAGCAGTATTTTTTTCCCAAACTTACTGTTTGGAACGAAAATGATTAAGGGGGAAGGTGCGAGAAAAATGTAGAGGAAAATATATTGTGCTTGAAATTTACTTTTCTTATTTTCACATATTTTTTTTTTAAATGTGAAGTAGAATGGCCCGCTCTGATACTATGTGAAAATTATATATCTATCTCAAAACTAATTGACAATTAGTGGGAGGTTGCTCAAGTTATCAAGTGATCACTCGTTTTATACCGAAGCAATGTGGGATTGTATTTGTTTTGATTTCTCCTATTAAGACTTGAAATTGTTCTTTCGAGAAAAATGACGTAAACAAGCTAAAATATAAACAAGTCACTATTAACGAAAAAATCTAAAATCAGTCCATTGGACTGTCATTAAGGTTTAAAAAGTGTATTGAAATGTGTGAAAGATAGATAAAAGTATGTGAATAATTTGCATAACGACACTGGTCTCGTACGGAGGTGGTGGCTCGGCGTTGGTCTCCCGCCGTGACTCTAGTTGGAGGGTCAGGGTCTCGCCTAACGGTAATGGTGAGCTTCCGCGACAGCTGGTCGGTTTGTGCTTGGGTCGGGTCATCCATGGGTTGCTTGCGGTGGCGTGATGTGGTTGGATGCTCCTGTTTCCCTTGTTTTTTGGTTTGCGGTGGTGCAATCAGATCTCGGTTCGGTGGTGGCGGTAGGCGGCTGCAGTGTGGATGTCACGCCTTGCTTTTTAACAATTCAAATATCACCAATATCCACGTGGCACGAGTCAAAAGTCCACAACTCTCCATTTGAAAAATCTAAGTCAAAGTTCCATTACATACTTTTATCCAAGTCAACAATTCTCTCAGTGGCACTACATCGTTTCCCGGATGCATAATTACCCAAAAAAAAATACAAGTTTAAAGTTATTACATAAGTCCAAATTGTCAAAAGATTTGAATAACCAATGGTTACATTATCATTTATCAAAATACAAAAAAAACTTGAGATGGAAAAATATATTCATGCATGCATAAGCTTCACATAATGCATCACTCCACAGGCATCCGATCTCATGCTCCATGTTGTGTACCTGAGAAAGATAGGGTGAGCTCACTAGCTCGTAAGGAAACCATACTACAGCCGATAGGCATATAAATATGATGAGTGCACATGATATGAATTTAACATGAGAAGAAATGATCAAGAAACACAACGGAGGCTAAGACAAGTAAGATGTGTCCAAGAAGTAACCGCATGTCCGAGTGACATCAAGTGTCCAAAAATACCCATTAGTTCATTAAGTTTGTCAAATCACTCACAAGTATCACACATGTCTAAAATCGTATCCAATGTTACCAAAATACCTTATGTACCTCAAACATTTTCATTTCCAACTTTGTCATAAAATCAACCATTAAATTTTTATAGGGAATAACTCCCTCTGCCGGATTTCGCGGGCTCCGTGCACCCATGGCCCGAATACACGGGTAGTAATATATATACAGGGACTATGTCCCTCTGCCGGATTTCGCGGGTTCCGTGCACCCATGGCCCGATACACGGGTAGTAATATATATATACAGGGACTCTGTCCCTCTGCCGGATTTCGCGGGCTCCGTGCACCCATGGCCCAATACACGGGTAATAATACATATACATACAGGGACTCTGTCCCTCTGCCGGATTTCGCGGGCTCCGTGCACCCATGGCCCGATACACGGGTATTAATATCTATACAGGGACTCTGTCCCTCTGCCGGATTTCGCGGGCTCCGTGCACCCATGGCCCAATACACGGGTAATAATACATATACATACAGGGACTCTGTCCCTCTGCCGGATTTCGCGGGCTCCGTGCACCCATGACCCGATAAACGGGTATTAATATCTATACAGGGACTCTGTCCCTCTGCCGGATTTCGCGGGCTCCGTGCACCCATGGCTAGGGACACCAAACGGGTGATCCGTAGAATCATTAAACCATTTTTATCATCTCAAACATTTATTTCATCAAAACATTCGGTGTATCTTATTTCTTTCAAAATATCACAATTTTCGCCAAATGGACCAACCAATTCAAAAGAATACGTGTCCGATACATATAACGAATTGTCCAATATAATCAAGTGTCAAATCACGTATTTTAATGATTTTCAAAAATGGTTTTGGGGTTACTACGTTGCCATAAGTCACGTACGCGAAGATACGGATGAATGGAGGCCAAACGGACGTCAAAGGGTGGCCGGAAACTACCCAGAAAATTGGGACAGCTCACTGGAAAACAGGGGAAGCTGCTGGAAAACAGGGGCAGCAGCTGTATTGTCCAGAAAATGACAGATTTTCACCTTTTAAGGTGTGGAATTTCAACCCAAATGCAAATTAGATAGTTAAGGCTCAAACTAGAGATGTTAGGCAACAATTAAACATGGAGGGAGACCAATTCCACTCCCCATTTCATCAATCAAATACCAATTTCATAGATCACAAAATTAATGTGAGAAAAACCCACACAAAGAGGGAAAACATAATTTTCAAAGAAATTGAAGCCAATAACAAGGTATGTACAACAAATCACAAATATATAACTAGAGGAGGTAGTAATTGTTTCCCTACCTCATGGGTTAAGCTCCAAATGTGTAGAAAATGCAAAACCCTAGGTTATGAAGCTTCCAACCCGAAATAACCCCTTCCCACGCGAAACCAATGAACCCCGGACTCCATACTACGCGTAGAAGATGAATCTTGAGTTGGATCTTGAAGAGGTTGAGTGAGAGTGGTGAATTTGGTAAGTAAAATGAAGAAAAATGGAGAAGAGGGAGGGAGGAGGGGCCGGCTATCGAGATAGAGAGAGAGAGGGGATTTTGTTTTATGTTTTGTATGCACACACACATGTATATACTCCTCACACATTACACATACACCCCTCATGTTTCAAAAACATTTTAAAGACACTCATGTGCAATGAAATGACTCCACATTGGCCCACTTAACAAAGTTTTCATTTCCTCACATTTACCCAACATACGGGTCTTTACACACTGTGCCAGCAAGGCATGTTCCAGCGCCATACTTATTTTCAAAAACCAAACTTAAGACTTTTGAGTTTTCTTTACTTTAATTTATTTATGAAAATAAGGAAGTACCCCACATTTGGAAACAATGACATTTACAAAATTTTAAAATTCTAATCACATCAAAATCTCATCCCCCCACTTTTAGTACAAAATTGAAAACAGTCACATTTTTCTCCGAAGAAAATGGGCGAAAGATGACTTTGTCTTACTCAAAAATAACTTCCAATTATACCATTTTGATTAGAAAAATTCAAGGAACAATTACCAGCACTTTTTATTGGTCAAAACGAAACTTCTCCAAAAAGTGATTTTTCATACAAGTCCTTACATCACACCCAACTTTTATTTATAAAAAAATTTAAAAAAATTAATTAAATTTCCCGGGTCTTTACATTCTACCCTCCTTAGAAAAATTTTGTCCTCAAAATTTCGCACAACAATATTATTCAAGCTGCATTCAATCATGCACGACATGCAACATACAAAACAAGTACTCACATAGTTCAAATGAAAAACAACTCCGAGTGTTTCTCTTTCATATCATCCTCTTTTACCCGCGTCGACTCCTCACTACCAAAAGTATATCACAACAACCATATTAACCGTATAGACTATGCCCCGCACACACTAACTAGGAAATTCAACCTTGCACACTCTGATCTAGATTCATCAAACGAAAACAACTCCAACAACACCAAGATAGATCAATTTCAAATGTCGACAGTAAAGGTAAGCTCCAAAGATTTTAATACCAACAACACTCTACTTGCATCCAAAACGCTAAACATACCCATATTTTATTAGTAAGTTCTGTCTTATCATACCATACCCTATCATCATTCCCCAATCATTCTAATTTCTGATTGTCCAAACGTTTGAGTGCTTCTTCCCCTAGGTTATGACATTAACGATTCATCTAGATCACATAAGTCGCTAATACTTCCACAACCACCTCCATGTGACTTCTTCTTGTTACTAGAAAAGAAAACTCAAATTCCTCAAAACCTGTAATCCTCCCATCGGAAAACCTATATATATATATATAATTTTAATTACTTAAAGTATATCTCCAAGAACAAGGTTAAAGGACAGTGTGCCCAACTTCACTCCTCTCATCTCTACAAATATTTATGAATATTACCACGAAAGTTTTAATACCCTCAACGATCCCATTTACCTCTATTCTATGAAAAAAAAAAATTCAATGCACTTATCTCCTTATCAAACCAAACCAGGAACTTTTAGGTTTTACCACACGGAGACTCCAAATTGTATCACTAAGTTCTCATCTATTGTCACGACCAACCCAAGGCAAGCGATTACTCTATACTTCACAACATTCTTCACCAAGATTCAACACTCAACTTAATCATAATTTAGGTCTGCTCGACCGACCGGGTGACTAAAAATAAGACGCGTCCCAAGCGTAGGACTCTCGACCGATGTAGCATAATATCCGGAAGTACCGGAGTCGAATCCACAGAGACGGACGAACGTGTGCAGGACTCAAAGATGATGGGTTCACAGTTTATTTTGGCTCTTAGGTAGCCACCCTTTGTTCAATGAGATTAATCTACTAACTAAATTACCCAACTAACTTGATTAAATATGGATTTGAAAAGAGGAGTACAGCCGTGGGAACCCATCGTCCGCAACTAGCCTAACCAATGTTTACTCGGGCCACAATTATTCAATTTATTGATTTTAGAATAGGAAAAAGGATCCCTAACAAATGCGCACCACCTGTCACCAGATTCCGTGCGCATTCGAATTCCGGCGATGCCTGGGTTTTGTTTGTTAGAAGAGTTTCCGTCTTCCAAAATTGCTCAAAAACTGAATTAATTCGATCCCGAGGTAGAACATTAATCAAACTAGCCACGGAGCGCCTTCGCCCCGTGGCCGCACTCTAAAAAACTACTCACTCATGCTTTCAACGGACGCAATAAACATATATTTAGAACTAAACATAAAATACGAAGGAAGAACAAGAATTTAAAGCTGGAAAACCTGAAGAACTTGGATTAAAACTTGAATCTGCAAATTAATCCTGAGAGCAGCCGCCAAAGTTAAGAAAATAAAACCTAAGTTATGAATGTGGAACCCTAATCTCGAGTTATAAAGGGGTATTTATACCAATCCCCTTTAATTTACAATTAAAATCCTAAAACAAATCGGAATTTCCTCGCACGAATACCCAAAACGCCATCGTTTCAAGGCCAAGATAAGCCCTCGATAGGGCTACACCACTTTTGGTGTAGCCCTACCTAACCCATTAAGGCCACCAGATAAGGCCGCGGTAGCGCTACACCAAAAGTGGTGTAGCGCTACCTAACCCCTTAACTCTCAATTTTGACCGTTGACCTCTCTGTTGACCGTCGACCTCCAAGCCATTCGGTAGCGCTACACCTATTTCGGTGTAGCGCTCGTAGACCTTCTGTTCACTTCTTGAGCCCCGTTTTGTCACTTTTGAGCGCTCCATCAAAATCTTTGTAGCGCTCCCGACGTCATTTCTTCGTTTCCTTGAATAATTCCCTTGAACACTTAGTCTCCACGGCCTCTCATGCTTCCTAGCTCCATCTCGGCCTTCAAGTCTCTGCAATCCAATCTTGGAGCTAAAACAGCCTTATTTTCCTGAAAATTAACAAAAACACAAAAACATACCAAAGCAACGCATCAAGTGGAAAATAGGGAATAAATTAGATAACAACGTGTTAAAACTACCCTATTGAGGCACTTATATCTACGATATTGCGTGCCAATCACACCCCCCAACTTGAAGGTTGCTAGTCCCTAGCAACAAAAAGAATAAAAGAAATAAATAAAATGATAGATCTTTTAAACCCCCGGGCGGCCCCGGTAGGACGAGTGAAGTCTCGTGAGGGTTTTCAGCAGTGATCACCCACAAAACACAAAGGACTCGGACACTTTGAATGCGACTCAACCCAATTAATAACCTCTAAAAGCTCTACAACAACTGTCAAGCATGTCAAAGGCAAGATATTTCATTCATGGATAAAGTTAAACAAATGAACTCCGTACCAAACTTAGCACAAAAATTAATCCTCTCACCTACGATCGGATAGCGAATTTTCAAATGACATGCGTGAATGAAAAGCCACATAAAGAAATCTACCAATCTCGAGAACAGTTCACCCACCGTTGATAGCCCAGTGTTTCTTTAAGCACACTCCCTCTTTTTTTCTTTCTTTGCTTTTTTTTTTCTCATGGTCGTGCAATGCCGGATCTCTCGGGCTTTCTAGTTGACTCTTTAGCGAGCTTTGGGTCGGCTATCCCCAAGCCAAACGGCCTTAGAGCACCAGGTTTTAAGAGACCCCTACGGACTTAATTGCTCAAGTCAAAAAGGCTTTATTGAGATCCAAGCTAACAACATTAAGCGATACTTTCACAAGGTCTATCCATCTTTTGACGCGAACAACACGGTGGGAGCATACCCCGATTGTCCGGTTACTACTCAATGGACGCCCGGATAAGCATTAACAATATAGCACACATAACTCTCTTTTTTTGAAGGAGTTCCACAAAAATCTCATCAAACAAGTTAACACATACCAGATTACCAATGACACATGAACCAAACTCGAGACCGGCAAATCATCAAGTGGGACAGTGTGTGTGTGACCATGCTTTCAAGTGACCAAACGCTATCCAACTATAGATGATACGGGCTAACCAGATACTTCTTCAACATCATGTTCACGAGCTTAAGTCTATCCATGAAATCATATCGAGACTCCGACTCGCACAACAACCACTATAGTGCTAATTAACAGTCATCAACCAAGAATAGTTACACCCAAGCATCCAAAAAAAAAAAAAAAAAAACATGTACGAAGTACACCCTCCCCCCAACTTGACATGTGCTCTGTCCCCAGAGCATAGAGACAAAGAAAGAGAAAAACAAAGAGAAGGAAAGAGTGAACCTGAGGTGGCAGCCAACCACCATGACCTCGGCCGATGTGCGAGGAATTTGCTGCCTTTGCATTTCTCGTCATTGCAGCTGCTCCAGGGTTTGCTCCTTCGGCGCCCAATAGTGGGACCACAGCTAGTCACACAAGGCCGCGCTGGGGGCTTCGGACTTACAACCGCCACACATAATGGCACCCATGAATGAGAGCTCCTGAATGCCTCCATCACCCCATCGGTGAGGCCTAAACTACCAAGGCTGGTGTGGTAGCGCGTACCACCTCGCCAAAAGATCAAAACCACAACTACCGAAAATATGCAAACGACATTAGTATCGCCCGCTCGTAGTAGTAGGGCCACAAGGAAACTAGCATGAAAAAAAGAAATAGAGAAGAGAGAGAGAGAGAGAGAGAGAGTTTAGCCAAACGTGAATTTTGAACATTTAACATATCAACAAAAATTAGTACTATGAACACTCCACTCCACTCCAAACTCTGTGCTAAAAACTGAACTCGGCCAGACCACAAGAAAAGATATTTCGAGTAAAGCAATTGCCGAATTGTTTTAAGAAATTTCAGCGCCTCTAAGTGCTCATGTGAAACCAAATTAATTTTCGAGCAGTGGACATAATTTGCGATAGAAGGAAGATAAACAAAATCGTAATCATCAATACCAAGAAAATCAATATGTTCCACTACCGTCGACTTTGACTCTTCTACCAAAACCTCCTCCGCCAAGTTTGGTTTCTCAACTAAGTCCTCCTCAACAAAGTCTTGGTCCCAAAAAATAAGAGACTCACTGTCAAACCCATACGTCCTATCTTGCTCGTCCATTAAGGACTGCAAATAATCAATCTCAGCGTCCCACGCCTCAGCAGTGGGAGATTGTTCTGTTGGACCATCACACGGAGGGCAGTGAGCTCCTCGTTCTCTAGACTCATAAGAGCGCAAAAGGAAAACGTAGGTAGCGCGGATCAACAGTGGAAGATACATGAGAGGGGGTTCGACCTTTACATTAGACTCAAGGGGGGAAACATTTGGCAGTTAGCTCCGCATTCTCCCCCAACTTGGAGGGTTCCTCCAAACAATCATCAACCCTACCCTCTATGATAAGTGGCTCGACTTCCTCTTCTCTCTCTTCCCTAGCGGTAAGCTCCTCATCCCCTCCAAATTCAGAGGATGGTGGTAAGACCAAGTCAACCTCCTCAACATCGTTAACCAGACCTACTTCCTCGTCCCTAAGAGTAAACTCTTCACTCCCTCCAAACTCGGAGGAGCTTTCAGACCACGACTCAAAATCCTCCATACGATCATCAACCCGTCCCTCAATGAGAAATGGGTCGACTTCCTCTCTTCTATTGACTTGCGGCGGAGAAGGAAAGGTCTCCCACTCCTGTTGGATTTGTCCCACTGCCTCTGTGAGTTGAGTCAACAGGGTCCGAAGGTTCCCAATTGCTTGGGTGGTTTCTGCGGTGAAGGTCATCTGTGATTGCACAAGAGTCTGTACTCTCTCCTCAAGCTTCTCATCATGAGGGGGATAAGTCAGCTCTGGGGGTGGGCCAGTAGAATAAGGATCAAACCCTTGCGGGTCTTGGAAAAGAGAGCCAAATTGGGTCATGTGGTCTTGGCCAAGTTCGAACGATTGTATTGGTTGCAGAGGCAAAGGCAGTGCCTGTGGTACTGGGGGTTCGGAATACCATCCTGAAAAAGATGGGTGGTGGGACCACCCTAGATTGTTCGTATTTGGATATGAATCCCACCGCTGATTAATAACACTCTCCCTAGCTTGATTATTTCGATGAGCTTCTTTGAGTGCATAAAAAGCGGAGCAGGTATAAACAGAATGCCCCCAACACTCACACATCTCACAGTATTCTTCCATTCTCACCTCGATCACCCAAATATATATATATTTTTTTTAACTGAATACACAAAACTCTTACTACTCGACTGACTCAACCTAGAAACAAAAAGATGCTAAAAACAAAAGAACTTTTTTTTTTTTTTTTTTTTTTTTAAATTTTTTTTTTATTTATTGACTCAGATAAAAACACAAAGATACTAACCTGACCCGACTTCTTTGAACACACATTGCCGTCCCCGGCAACGGCGCCAAAAATGCTCGACCGACCGGGTGACTAAAAATAAGACGCGTCCCAAGCGTAGGACTCTCGACCGATGTAGCATAATATCCGGAAGTACCGGAGTCGAATCCACAGAGACGGACGAACGTGTGCAGGACTCAAAGATGATGGGTTCACAGTTTATTTTGGCTCTTAGGTAGCCACCCTTTGTTCAATGAGATTAATCTACTAACTAAATTACCCAACTAACTTGATTAAATATGGATTTGAAAAGAGGAGTACAGCCGTGGGAACCCATCGTCCGCAACTAGCCTAACCAATGTTTACTCGGGCCACAATTATTCAATTTATTGATTTTAGAATAGGAAAAAGGATCCCTAACAAATGCGCACCACCTGTCACCAGATTCCGTGCGCATTCGAATTCCGGCGATGCCTGGGTTTTGTTTGTTAGAAGAGTTTCCGTCTTCCAAAATTGCTCAAAAACTGAATTAATTCGATCCCGAGGTAGAACATTAATCAAACTAGCCACGGAGCGCCTTCGCCCCGTGGCCGCACTCTAAAAAACTACTCACTCATGCTTTCAATGGACGCAATAAACATATATTTAGAACTAAACATAAAATACGAAGGAAGAACAAGAATTTAAAGCTGGAAAACCTGAAGAACTTGGATTAAAACTTGAATTTGCAAATTAATCCTGAGAGCAGCCGCCAAAGTTAAGAAAATAAAACCTAAATTATGAATGTGGAACCCTAATCTCGAGTTATAAAGGGGTATTTATACCAATCCCCTTTAATTTACAATTAAAATCCTAAAACAAATCGGAATTTCCTCGCACGAATACCCAAAATGCCATCGTTTCAAGGCCAAGATAAGCCCTCGGTAGGGCTACACCACTTTTGGTGTAGCCCTACCTAACCCATTAAGGCCACCAGATAATGCCGCGGTAGCGCTACACCAAAAGTGGTGTAGCGCTACCTAACCCCTTAACTCTCAATTTTGACCGTTGACCTCTCTGTTGACCGTCGACCTCCAAGCCATTCGGTAGCGCTACACCTATTTCGGTGTAGCGCTCGTAGACCTTCTGTTCACTTCTTGAGCCCCGTTTTGTCACTTTTGAGCGCTCCATCAAAATCTTTGTAGCGCTCCCAACGTCATTTCTTCGTTTCCTTGAATAATTCCCTTGAACACTTAGTCTCCACGGCCTCTCATGCTTCCTAGCTCCATCTCGGCCTTCAAGTCTCTGCAATCCAATCTTGGAGCTAAAACAGCCTTATTTTCCTGAAAATTAACAAAAACACAAAAACATACCAAAGCAACGCATCAAGTGGAAAATAGGGAATAAATTAGATAACAACGTGTTAAAACTACCCTATTGAGGCACTTATATCTACGATATTGCGTGCCAATCACGGTCTATTTAAGCTCATAAGCTCATTAAAATCTACAACAAATTTAGAAATTCACCCATAGTAGCCACAAGTGAAAGAACTTCGATACTAGAGAAATCATAGCACATAATTATGATGCAAGGAACCAAAAGCTTTCCAAGTCTGTTCATCTAAATCTTCATAACCCATGCTTTCGACTTCTCCCTAACCTACTTCCAAAATCAGTTTCACTATATTTTACCCCATATGCCCCTTTACCTTAAGTGTCTCATTTACTCCTCTAGCTTCTTGAATTTAAAACGAACCGGATCTCAACTCTAATAATATCATCTAGTCTCACGTACACCTCTCAACATTATCACCAATATAACCGCTCATAACCACCTTCCGCTTAACGCTCCATCATACCATATTAACATAGACAAGAATGACCCAGCTCAGCCTCTAAACAAGAACTGCATAAGTACAACTTCATTTCATTCTACCTTCCTCGTTCGAGTCCAAACATTTATTTAATCACATATCTCATTATAATCAATTAAATGATCTTAAACTGCATACACATCCTCAACGACTAGTAATATTATCACCCACAATTTCCTTAGAGAAAGGACAAGTAAACCTTGAAGGGTACACACTCATTCTAGCTTTCATCTCACATCATTGTATTCTGGACACCCACCCGATCTAATTTCTGTACCGTTCTAATCTTATTCGTGCCTCACACTAAAAATAATCAAACCCCAATTTGGCCAAATTCGCCACCTACTCTCGGTTTTCTCACCGGAGTCTACACCTCTACTTTCTAGTCATGGTATTTTCTCTCCCATCAAATTCTACCACCGTCAAATTACTCGAAAGTACACATAAGTTCCCCAACATAAATTTGAACCATCACCCTTAACACCCACCATCAAATTTAATTTTTTTCAAAGTAGAACTTAAGACAAACTTCAAACGATTTAAAGTTTAACAAAACAACTCCATTCACATCCTCTAGAAGGACACCCTGGGTTCCCCATATACCTGCCTATAACCTTTACTAAACACCACAACCTCAACCTACGTTGTCCCCATTACAATATCCAACCGGTTAGTCCCTAGTTGTCACGTTCCATTAATGCACAATTTACAACATAGCCTTAAGTTCACTGATTTGCTTTACAATCGATTGACTAGTTCTAAACAACACTCTAACTTCTGACAATATCCTTCCATCGTAGTATCGACATCATCCTATCTAGGTTTTCCCAAATAAGTGCACTAATCACCATAACTTACAAATATAAAGTTTTGAACTACCAAGGACCCAAGTGAGCAACAACTCACATGCCCCTACAAGACGTCAAGTAAATCTCATCTCGCCGGTTTCTTAATATTGGTACTCCTAACATTTTCACAACCACAAGGAAGTATTGCGAACTAACACTCAAAATCTCACCATGACATCTCATGCTTCTAATTAACTATCATGTAAGCATAGCACAGCCACAAATTAAATAACCCATCTATATGATTCAGAGGCAACCCAAACGCTCACGTCTCAACACATCAGGATCAAAGTTGTAGACACCCCAATTTTGAACCCGAAATACACTCGAGCATTTCCAATGATGAAGCGGACCAATCATGATTACCTGGAACTTGTAAGTTTGACTTGAACTTGACCAAATTAACCAAGCAGCAACCAAAATAACCCAAACCAAACCAAACACTGTTGAACCAAGCCAAGCCAGCAATCTGCCATCAAGCACCCTGAGCGCTCAACCCCCTAGCCTTGAGCGCTCAACCAGGAGAAAGCACCTTGAGCGCTCAAGCCCACGGCTTTGAGCGCTCAACTCTGATCCAGTCAGCAACCTGCAGAATATTTAATCATGAGATTTTCTGCATGGGAGCGTCTGGGGATGATTTGCTACGATCTCTATACGTATATACACCCCACTAACTCCAGAAATACACCCAAAAATACCCCCAAATACAAAACCCACTCTTTCTCTCTCCTCTCTTCCCTCCCACTCACTCTATAAAATCCACTCACCACCCCCGGTTTTGGGGGTTAACAATTCTCACACTCCAGCTCCTAAAACTCTCCAGAAATTTGATCATCTCTCTATCTCTCTAGAAAACCACTCTTCCAACCATCAAAACCACTTGCAAAACCACTCATCAAATCCAGAAATTGAGCCTTGATCATCAACCAACCTCCCACATTGTCTAATTCGTTCACGATATAGGCTAAATCATCCACAATCGTTCATCCCCAAGCCCAGAATCAAGTCCAAACATCAAACATTTCCGAAAGGTAGTCAAAATGTGATGAATCCATTGTTTTGGTTCATCTGAGGAGGACCAGTGAGTTCAAACAAGTTTTCTGTACTTGGCTTGAACTCACAGAGGTCGAAACATTGTTCAAAAACCTTTTTCAAAACTGCAGTTGAAACGGGGGTTGAGCGCTCAAGTCTTAGGCCTTGAGCGCTCAAACCCAGTTCTGAACAGTTTCTGTTTTGCAAATTTTTGAGTTTTCTTTTGGCTTTGATCATTGTTTAAAGGTTATCTGTGTTCATGTGATTCTCAAAACAGCCTATCTTTATTTCCAAAAATACATGCATGAACATTTATTAACTACATTATGATGATCAAAGATCAATATCTTTGTAAAATCCCATGTTAAATGCAAAACAGTAACTGGATCTTCTTTCTTATTCTTGTTCAAAATGTTTAAGGTCCTGAGAATCATCAATCATCATTTTTAAGTCAGAAAATCAGAGAGCCAGTTTATGGCTTGAGCGCTCAAGGTCATTAACCTGAGCGCTCAAGCTGTTCTTGGGCATTTTGTCAATCGTTTACCACTGCGATGATGGACCATGGTCTGACTTGATGGTGTGTGTGTGAGAGTTGTTATTTTGATGTTTGGAGTCTGGATTTCACTCTTATTCCTCCATTCAAAAGTATTTTCTTATAAATCTATGGAGATTCTTCTCTCTTCCCATTCCTTTAAGGATCGATTCGTTCGTTTTAACTGTTTTGCTTTGGAAAATGTTTGATCAAGGTCGATCTTGTAAAGAATGAGAAAAGAAGCTGTTGAAAGAAAGTAAAATCACAGAATCCTGGAACTGGACTAAGCGCTCAAGTCAAGGGCCTTGAGCGCTCAAGCTGGTTTCAAGGGTTTGAGCGCTCAAGCCTCTGTCTTTGAGCGCTCAACCCTTTATTCTGGAACCCTGATTGCAAAACAGTTTGTTTGGGCCTCTATGTTTGTACTTTCTGGGTTTGTTGTACAATTTCTGTAATTTCTTGTTTCTTTGTAAATGTTTGTAATAATTTTGCTTATTGTCATCATCATCATTCATGTAGATCATGTGCACAAGCATCCACTTTAAATTTATATTTTCATGTTTTCTCGTTGTTTACGTGATTCCCATCCCCGTTCCCCTATGTTGTGAACAAATCGAATTTCGAATATTCTTTAAAATCCCACGAAACATTGAGTAGAGACCGGTTCACGGACCGGGCGAGAGGGGTGTCGTAAAACCCTTCCCCTCTCGTAACCAAACCCCCGAATCCGAGAAACCTTTGGTTTCACAATGGCTAGTAAAAAAATCTTTTTCATGGGCAACGAGTCATAGTTTTTATCGGTTTCTCGGGTTCGGAGCTAAAATCCGGGTGGCGACTCAAATAATCACAATCTTTTCGAACGCGAATCGCGCCGAATCTCGGTGGGCCGTCCACAAAAGTCAAAGCACGGGTCCAAAACTACCATCAATACATAAACTCATTTGCGCATAACCAAACCATCAACACCCAGTGAACTACACGACAAGCCAATCTGGCAATTTCAACAGTGAAAACACCTCCTTATTTCTAGTTGCCCAAACAAGTGTACCCAATTAAATCTTCCAATAAAACTCTCATGTACATTTCCCCCTCTACTTAAAAAAAGAAACGGTCCCTACTAATTCCAAGGATCATATACGCTCATTATGATACCGAACCTGTGGATATCTCATCACCAATAGGAAAAACCCAAGTACCAAGACCAACGGATACAACATGCCAAAACTTAGCAAGTCTAATCTCAATAACTAAATAGAAACACCTTTCCCAAACTCATTCCCGAATGCAATTTAAATTTTACCTCACGCCAAGGACACGTACTCTTGTATTAAATAACATCCTCACCCAACCAAATCTAATACCGAGGCTAAACATTTTTTTTTTGTTTTAATTTCTAATGTATTTAACAATTTCACATTCCGAAGTTCAAGGGGTACTACTACAATTACCACATCCAAAATTTAAACCCCAGCAATCAAGTCAATCACAAACAATTTATACCCAGATAGCTGGGACCCCAAACCTCCGCAAATTACAACAAACAAGTCCACCGACTCCAAATAACGACAACTCTCAACAAATCACAACAATACCAAAGAAAATTTCAACATCTTCAAGTAGAGAACAATACTAAATTTATTATGCCAGTTTCTAATTTACACGTCCTCATTTCCAATCATATCAAACGCCAAGCACATTGATCAAATATAGAACCATACGCTTTCAAGTAAAAACACAATATGCTCCTTTATATCGGTACTTACTATACCGTACGTGCTACTTTACGCACCTCCACTCACCCACATGTGGTAACCGAGCGACATCAAAAGTTTGATTTGAAGTGTGCTGGCCAGTCACCTTTCAAATCAATCATCCACGTCATTCTTAAACCACAATCACAAAACAAGTAAGCACACACTCAATCCCGTTACGAGTGACGTAAATTATACCATTAATACACACCCTTCGTCACGTGACTAAATCTCCATTTCCAACACAAGTCAACTATGGGACTCCACTCTACAAAAACTTCATATGCAATGTCACGTGGGTGGATGTATGTCACTCAAGCAAGCACACACAATGCATGTGAAAACAACGACTTTGATGAGAAAATAATGTAATCGTTTTTTTTTTTTTTAAGCCCCGAGACTACAAGTCTCCCCACGGTCTCTAGGTTTTCCAACCTAATGCTCTGATACCAAGTTGTCACGCCCTGCTTTTTAACAATTCAAATATCACCAATATCCACGTGGCACGAGTCAAAAGTCCACAACTCTCCATTTGAAAAATCTAAGTCAAAGTTCCATTACATACTTTTATCCAAGTCAACAATTCTCTCAGTGGCACTACATCGTTTCCCGGATGCATAATTACCCAAAAAAAAAATACAAGTTTGAAGTTATTACATAAGTCCAAATTGTCAAAAGATTTGAATAACCAATGGTTACATTATCATTTATCAAAATACAAAAAAAACTTGAGATGGAAAAATATATTCATGCATGCATAAGCTTCACATAATGCATCACTCCACAGGCATCCGATCTCATGCTCCATGTTGTGTACCTGGGAAAGATAGGGTGAGCTCACTAGCTCGTAGGGAAACCATACTACAGCCGATAGGCATATAAATATGATAAGTGCACATGATATGAATTTAACATGAGAAGAAATGATCAAGGAACACAACGGAGGCTAAGACAAGTAAGATGTGTCCAAGAAGTAACCGCATGTCCGAGCGACATCAAGTGTCCAAAAATACCCATTAGTTCATTAAGTTTGTCAAATCACTCACAAGTATCACACATGTCTAAAATCGTATCCAAGTATCCAATGTTACCAAAATACCTTATGTACCTCAAACATTTTCATTTCCAACTTTGTCATAAAATCAACCATTAAATTTTTATAGGGAATAACTCCCTCTGCCGGATTTCGCGGGCTCCGTGCACCCATGGCCCGAATACACGGGTAGTAATATATATACAGGGACTATGTCCCTCTGCCGAATTTCGCGGGCTCCGTGCACCCATGGCCCAATACACGGGTAATAATACATATACATACAGGGACTATGTCCCTCTGCCGGATTTCGCGGGCTCTGTGCACCAATGGCCCGATACACGGGTATTAATATCTATACAGGGACTCTGTCCCTCTGCCGGATTCCCATGGGCTCCGTGCACCCATGGCCCAATACACGGGTAATAATACATATACATACAGGGGACTCTGTCCCTCTGCCGATTTCGCGGGGCTCCGTGCACCCATGGCCCGATACACGGGTATTAATATCTATTAGGACATTTTTATCATCTCAAACCCATGGCTAGGGACACCAAACGGGTGATCCCTAGAATCATTAAACCATTTTTATCATCTCAAACATTTATTTCATCAAAACATTCGGTGTATCTCATTTCTTTCAAAATATCACAATTTTCGCCAAATGGACCAACCAATTCAAAAGAATACGTGTCCGATACATATAACGAATTGTCCAATATAATCAAGTGTCAAATCACGTATTTTAATGATTTTCAAAAATGGTTTTGGGGTTACTACGTTGCCATAAGTCACGTACGCGAAGATACGGATGAATGGAGGCCAAACCGACGTCAAATGGTGGCCGGAAACTACCCAGAAAATTGGGACAGCTCACTGGAAAACAGGGGAAGCTGCTGGAAAACAGGGGCAGCAGCTGTATTGTCCAGAAAATGACAGATTGTCACCTTTTAAGGTGTGGAATTTCAACCCAAATGCAAATTAGATAGTTAAGGCTCAAACTAGAGATGTTAGACAACAATTAAACATGGAGGGAGACCAATTCCACTCCCCATTTCATCAATCAAATACTAATTTCATAGATCACAAAATTAATGTGAGAAAAACCCACACAAAGAGGGAAAACATAATTTTCAAAGAAATTGAAGCCAATAACAAGGTATGTACAACAAATCACAAATATATAACTAGAGGAGGTAGTAATTGTTTCCCTACCTCATGGGTTAAGCTCCAAATGTGTAGAAAATGCAAAACCCTAGGTTATGAAGCTTCCAACCCGAAATAACCCCTTCCCACGCGAAACCAATGAACCCCGGACTCCATACTACGCGTAGAAGATGAATCTTGAGTTGGATCTTGAAGAGGTTGAGTGAGAGTGGTGAATTTGGTAAGTAAAATGAAGAAAAATGGAGAAGAGGGAGGGAGGAGGGGCCGGCTATCGAGATAGAGAGAGAGAGGGGATTTTGTTTTATGTTTTGTATGCACACACACATGTATATACTCCTCACACATTACACATACACCCCTCATGTTTCAAAAACATTTTAAAGACACTCATGTGCAATGAAATGACTCCACATTGGCCCACTTAACAAAGTTTTCATTTCCTCACATTTACCCAACATACGGGTCTTTACACACTGTGCCAGCAAGGCATGTTCCAGCGCCATACTTATTTTCAAAAACCAAACTTAAGACTTTTGAGTTTTCTTTACTTTAATTTGTTTATGAAAATAAGGAAGTACCCCACATTTGGAAACAATGACATTTACAAAATTTTAAAATTCTAATCACATCAAAATCTCATCCCCCCACTTTTAGTACAAAATTGAAAACGGTCACATTTTTCTCCGAAAAAAATGGGCGAAAGATGACTTTGTCTTACTCAAAAATAACTTCCAATTATACCATTTTGATTAGAAAAATTCAAGGAACAATTACCGGCACTTTTTATTGGTCAAAACGAAACTTCTCCAAAAAGTGATTTTTCATACAAGTCCTTACATCACACCCAACTTTTATTTATAAAAAAATAAAAAAAAATTAATTAAATTTCCCGGGTCTTTACAGTGGAGGAGGCTCAGAGGACTCTCAATAGGTTTAGGGTTTTCTTTGGGTTGATCTGTATATGTTTTATCTGGGCTTTTGGACCCATTTGGGTGTGTGCTTTCACGGTTTATTTGGTCTTTTGGGCCTTTGGATGTATTGGGCTTTGGCCCTATGAGGTGCGGGCTTTGTTCCTTTGGGTTGTATTGGTCCAACTCTCTGGTGGACTTGGTATTTCCCTTAATAAAATGTTACTTTTGCCGATCAAAAATATATATGTTAAAAAGTTTAAAAAGTACATTGAAACTTGTATTTTTTTATGTTTTTATTTACTTACTGTCAGCCCACTGGGCTAACAATAGAATGACTCATCAATAAATATTACTACTATAGCAACGTTACGAATTTATTTTAACCTTTTTAGGCGAAAAAAATTCATTAATCCATCAAAAAGATGCAAAGATTAAAAAAATCATGGGCACACCAGCATACACTACATGAGAACAAACTCCAAAAGAAGGCAAGATGTAAACCCAGACACCACGCTAAAATGAGAGCCCCAAAACTTTAAAAACAACTCAAACAAACCTCCTAATAAAACGAACCAAAGTCAAAAGAAATAATCCTAAATCCCAAAAGAATAAACTAGAAAAGACCAAATAAAAACCAAGGACAAAACCAAAAAACCTCCGCAAGTTGGAATTAAAATTCCAGTGAATTAAAGAGAGGCACTTTCCTTGAAATCATCAGCTTCCTCCCAAGTCATCAAGGGCATTGATTTTTTTGTTATTTCGGCTTCCTCCAATTCAACATATTTCTTTAAATTATAGCTTTTCCCCCTCTAAATTTGACTTCCAACTTGGCCCCAATATCCATCGACTTACGAGCAAATTTTTGAAGAGAATGAATTTTCTGTTTCAGATGTAATCAGAAAATAGAAGGGACCTTCTTATGACAAAGGTTCAAATTGTTGGCCTTAACCCCAAGCTAGCTCTACGAGACGCTTCTTTTTGCTAATTTTCATCATTGACCTTCACATTCTTCTTTCCATTTTATGAATAGCATCAAGGGATGATATTCTCTTTTAGGAATCTATTTTATCATACATATATTATTGTGAGATCCACACGACTCGGGTAAGACTCATACTACTTGTAGTTTATTTATTAGAAAATGAAAATAAATAAATAAAACCTTAAATCAGATATACTCCAGTAAATTTCCGCCGGCAGCAAGTGGTGGCAAGCTCGTGCGGTAGAGCTCTTGAATGTCCCACACTGAATCCTAGGATCGAGTCTCATTTCCCTCTCCCCATTAATGTAATAGATTAGGAATGAAAAAGAAAAAAAAACTCCGCCGGCAAGAATAAGTCGAACTTCTTTGAATCATAACTTAGGCCCTTTGTTACTCTCCACTCTGTATATATATACCTTCAACATTTCAACCCTTAGTAATTCCGAAGTACCCAAAAAAAAAAAAAACTTAGCTAACCACGCTATCATCAATCGATCAAATCATGTCCTCGAACCCACCCAATTACCAGAATTTCTCGGCTTATCCTTCCGCACCACCATATGAATCTCCAGACTATACACCGTCGCCACCATCTCAACCACAACAGTGTTATCCACTTATCCACCGCCACCACCATCTCAGCCACAACATTACAATCCACCGCCACCACCATCTCAGCCACAACAGTACTATCCACCGCCACCACCATCTCAACCACGGTACTATTCAACTCCACCACCATCTCAGCCACAACAGTACTATCCACCGCCACCACCTTCTCAACCACAACAGTACTATCCACTGCCACCGCTATCTGCACCGTACGGCAGCCAACCCGTTAGCGACATCCCAGTCTATAAGGGTTCAACATCGGTGGATTGGTCCACCGGTCTCTTCGACTGCTTCGATGACTTCCCCAACTGTAAGCTAACGATTTACTACTCATAATTCAAACATTTTTGTCTGGCGGCAGCGGTGGAGTTGACTTGTGGTGGAAAGAGAACCTCACTCGCCGCCTAAAAGAGCTTTGAGTCGAAAGGTTTGACAATTACTATAATTGATTTTGCAGGCATCGTTACAGGTTTTTGTCCGTGCATTACTTTCGGACAGATTGCGGAGATTGTTGACAAAGGAAACACATGTGAGTCGTAGAAACCAAATTACTACTCTCTCCGTCCCAATTTGTTTGCTCACTACGGTTATGTGTGCATTTTTAAAACTTTTATAATTTTCAATTTATAATGTATTTTATATGTAATATAAATCTTATTTGATTGATTTCAATTAGTTCTATATGACAAAATTTTCAAAAACCTTAAAACACTACAAATAAAAAGTTATAAATGTTTAAAAATGGCACGGATATTTATAGTGAACAAACAAATTGGGACTGAGGGACTGAGAGAGTATGACGAAGAGACATGATTTTTTTAGGATTATAATTATTTTTTGTTCTTTAATGATTTTTGAACAACTACAATTAAGAAAAAGATTACTATGAAAATTCACTATCTACAAGATGACTAAATTATTGGATGTATTTTAGAGTACCATTTTCCCTATT